>BMAU01010547.1:0-333726 GCA_019973935.1 Trichonephila clavipes | reverse complement strand
TTTCTATCTCGCAGATACAATGTGTGGTATACAGTATATATTGAAACTTCGTCGAGGATCCATTTTACAATTATACCATAATGAGATATAAAATATGTTATACACAAGCTTTTTTGGCTTACGGTCATATCAGTTTAAATTTTCAGAGTATAATACCGATCATATACTGTAATAATGATTTTATTGTTTACGAATAAGACGACGTAAATTGTTGTTATATTGGAAATTCAACTAATTGGACAAGGTATCTTGTTTCAATAGACGGAAAAAAGAAACAAAGGCAGTGTTTATTTACTAACAGTTTATTATATGCTAACTATCCCACTTTGCTGGATATTTCGTGATGTTGCATGGTTATATATTGTTTTCAAGTTATAGTTATCAGTCCTAGCATTAAGCTTTCAATTGTATTGAGAAAATCATTATAGATCTAGCTTAAGGACAGTCTAATTACTCAAAAAAGAAGTATATTTATCTATAACTCCTCTTAATTTTGCTTGAGAGATCTCTACTCATCAAAAGAAACAAGCTTGCTAGATTTCAAGTGTATAGTTTTAATATTTGAAAAAGGATATTTTTTTATGTATCCGTTAATCTCCTCCTTGAGAGTCTACTTTCAGAAATTTGGTTCTCATCTGTGCTGAAAAAGAAATATATATTCCAGTTTATAGGTTTAATAAATCAAAAATGGGAATTTTTGTCAATAATATCCCCCCTCCCTCCCAAGGAAGTCAATTTTTCCAAATACGTTTTTAATGAATATCTACTCAATAAAAGAATCACTCTTGTCAGATTTCAAGTTCATCGGTCTAATAGTTCCAAAGATCTCGTGGTGAGTGAGTCGCTTCTCTTCCTATGTATATAGTTACATTGAGCACATATAGGTAGATCAACGCTAGAAAAACGTCAGAAAAGGATATAACATACAGCAATCGATTCAGTGAAATTCAATCGAAACAAGGATTTCTTTTCTCTTGTCCCAAGCAAAATATTATATTACTTCGTTTTTAATTGTTTAACCGGAAAAATTAACTCAGGGCAAACTTACTTTTTTCCTACCTTTTTCTTTTCTTTTTCTAGACAACAAGTAGCCACATATTGTATTTGCTGTTCTGTTGATCGACGATTTGAAGTTCTTGGTAAACTTTTTTCTTGGCAACAAGATTATTAGTTCTTTTTTCAATCGATAATTTTGACCTCCAAAGTGTAACATCTTGCAAAAGTAACTCGTCATTTGCATGTAGATTAAAGAATATCTTAGAAAAGGCTTAAGACCATTCAATGTATCAATGTTAAACTAGATAACCATTATTAGACCAAGTCTTCTTCACTTCATGGAGATATAATTCTTAATTAAGAATTTTAACTCGTGTGTGGAATTTTATTTGTTTTGCTTATAATGTATATCACATACATATATCCATTTTGAAATTATTCATTTTTTTTATCTTTTCAGAATATGTTTTAAACAGATATTTAATACTTCGAATTAAATTTTAAAGCATTTTATAAAATCCCATTATAATATAGTTAGTCTGATGAAAAATATAATACAGATTTTACTAATAGATTAAATAAATAAAAAAAGCTTTTTCTAAAAAAAAAAAAAAAAAAAAAGAGTCGGAAAAAATTTAAGTAGAAATAATCTTAGTAAGTAAAAATAAAAATAGAAATAATCTTATAGTATGTTTGTAACCTTTACCTAAAACAGAAGATTTCCAATTAAATTGAAATGAACTTGAATTTAGCAGGGTATGATATTTTTATAACATATTTCCATGAATTTTTCATTCTCTCTGAATTGTTTATACAAAATAATAATTTGTTTTAAAAAATAAAAAAATAACCCATTTGCAGGCGATTATTCTCCTAGGCAAATTATTTTTCTAACTGTTTAATTATGAATTTTTGCTAAAATTATAGAAATAAAGGTGAAAAATTAATTAGTGACAATATTTAAACACATGCGCTTACGCATAGAAGCTTTAAAATGAAAACATGGTAAATGTTTGATTGTTTAATTTAATCTATTTTCTTTTTATTAGTATGTAAAAATATATGTTTAATAAATATATACTAATATTTACTTCTTTAGCTTTTGAAATAGCTTGCCTTTTTTATTTTAAAAAGTCCAAATTTTAGAAACGATATATTTGTTTTAAGAAAAAAAATATTTTATGTTAATATTTATGTTATTAAATTATTTTATGTATTTCTTTTCAGAGCTTTTTTTTTTTTTTTCATCATCATAAATCATCTTTAAAAATGTCAATAAAAAGTGGGTTTTTTTTTACTTTTTCTACTATTCTGAATGTGTCATCTTTTCAATTATTGCTTTTTTAATTCAAGCATTAAAAAAAACTCCCAATTGAATTCGAATTTTTTCAACAATATTTGTATAAGCATAGCAATAGTTTTAATTTATTTTAATTAATTATTGTATTTCAGTTGATATTATTGAATTTCAGACTAAATTAAAGAAATAAGTGGATTTTTTTATTTATATAATTCTTCCAGAAATGTTTTGAACGTTAAAAGAGTAAGATTATGAAGTATAAAGCTATGAATTAATTAAATATTAATATATAAGCTATTTATGTAATTTTTTTCAGCAAGTAGTCAGTAAAACCCTTATTTGGCATTGGGAATTTAATTATGCCAAGAAACCTTAAAGTAAATGCTAAAAAAAGTTTACTTAGATTTCTTTTCCTAAACGTAACTATGACATATAAAACTTACATATCAAATAACTATAAATAAATTACTGTATTTATTCAATAAAGAACTGCTATTTGTTTTTTAATAAAGAATGCTTAGAATATTTTCTTAAAAATGTATTCTTCTTTGAGATGAAACAATTTATATCCAAATCGTTCTGTAACGTTAAATGCTCTAAGAAAAAAAATGATGCAATCGAGAAATGAAAAAAAGCGCATAAAAACTAATTAAATAATAACACCTTCTTTTACAATCATTCATACTTTTATTGTAATAATTTGAAATCTTTAAAAATTTTGGAAAAAATCTTGCAATTGATTTAATTTTGTTTTGCAACGTAAACCATTTTTTTAAAGAAAATATTGCAATATTGATTGCAAATATTTGTAATCAATTTAGAAATATATGTAGATATAGAGTTATAATATTTTCTAAGTTGCATTTACTACAGGGTGTTTTTTTAGAGGTATAGAACTTTAAATTGCATTAAAGCAACGATGTATTATTCGATTGACATGAATTTTTTTTATCGGAAAGATAATCTTGTGGCATTACATTGTAAATATGATTTCTGGCATATAACTGCCACGGCTGGCTCGGCTGTAGTCCAATCTGGACGTCCACTTTTCGATGACTTTTTCCAACATTTGTGGTCGTATATCGGCAATAACACGGCGAATGTTGTCTTCCAAATGGTCAACCGTTTGTGTCTTATCCGCATAGACCAATGAATTTACATAGCCGCACAGAAAATAGTCTAGCGGTGTTAAATCACAAGATATTAGAGGCCAATTCACAGGTCCAAAACGTGAAATTAGGCAGTCACCAAACGTGTCTTTCAATAAGTCGATTGTGGCACGAGCTGTGTGACATGTTGCACCGTCTTGTTGGAACCACAGCTCCTGGATATCATGATTGTTCAATGCAGGAATGAAAAAGTTAGTAATCATGGCTCTATACCGATCATCATTGACTGTAACGTTGTGGCCTTCATCGTTTTTGAAGAAGTGGTCCGCCAGCCCATAAAGCGCAAACAACAGTCAGTTTTTCTGGATGTAACGGTGTTTCGACATACACTTGTGGATTAGCTTCACTCCAAATGCGGTAGTTTTGTTTGTTGACGTAGCCATTCAACTAGAAGTGCGCTTCATCGCTAAACAAAATTCGCTTATGAAAATCGGGAACAACGGCAATCTCGTTTTGGGCTCATTCGACGAATCTACGCCTTGCTTGATGATCGTTTTGATGAATTGCCAAACCAGACTGAGAATAAATCACTTAACAGTTGTTAAATCGGTCGCCATCTTGGAAAGTAATGCCAACTTAAACGTCTATACCTGAAAAAAAACACTCTTTATTTTGGTAGAAATTTGAAGAACAATTATGTATATAAATATGTACAAGTCGTTTGCTAAGAGACGTCTAAGAGACGCACCCGGAGTCTGAATCAAAATTTAATGGAATTTAAGAATGATTATACACTGAAGAGCCAAAAAAAAAAGTACACCTGTGTAATTTCGCGTAGGGACTCAACGAGTACGTAGAGGTGCCGCAACATGAAATGGCCTGAATTCGATTAATGTCTGAAATAGTGCTGGATATAATTCATACCATGAATCCTGCAGAGCTGTCCATAAATTATTAGGAGTAAGAGGGGGTGGAGATCTCTCCTGAACAGCACGTTGCAAGATATCTCAGATATATTCAATAATGTTCATGTCTGGGAACTTTAGTGACCAGCGGTAGTGTCTAAATTCATATGAGTACTCTTGGAGCCAATACGTCGCAATTCTGGACATGTGGGGTTTCGCATTGTCTTATTGAAATTCTCCCAATCCGTCGGAATGCACAATGGACTTTAATGGGTGCAGGTGATCAGACAGGATGCTAATGTACCTGTCACCTGTCAGAGTCGTATCTAGACGTATCAGTGTTCACATATCACCCGAACTTCACACGCTCCATACCCTCATGGACCCTCCACCAGCTTGAACAGTCCACTGTTTGCATGTCGGGTGCATGGATTCATGAGGTTGTCTCCCTACCCGTACACATCCATCAGCTTGATTTAACTGGAAACGAGACGCGTAAGACAAGGCAAAGTGTTTCTAGTAATCAATAGTCCAATGACGGTGTTGACGGGCCTAGGTGAGGTATAAAACTTTGTATCATGCAGTCAACAAGGGTACACGAGTAGGTTCCGAGAGCCCAAATGGTTCCTCGGTGACTTTTGTTGATGGCCCAGCATTAAAATCTGCAGCAATTTACGGAAGGGTTGCATGTCGGTCACGCTTAAATAATTCTCGCCAGTCGTCGGTGGTCCCATTCTTGTATGTTCTTTTTCCGTCAGCAGCGATGTCGTAGATTTGATGTTTTACCGGATTCCTGATATTCACAGTGCACTCGTGAAATGCTCGTACGTCAGTGCTTCTCAAACCTTCAACAGTTGCGACCCACTTTTCAATCATAATTTTTATCGCGCCCCCTTATACTATTTACAATGTATTGAATACAATAATTGTGCACTTTGAGAGAGAGAGAGACGCGCTAAAGTTACAATACGATCTTAATTATAAACCGTACAAATTACTACGATACGTATATTAAATTTTGTATGTATGTAACTCTTAAGTAATATATATTTCAAGTAAATTACTTTAAAGTAATAGGATATTTAATATGGTATTTTTATTTCTCTCTAATTTTTAAATTGGAACAGATTTCAAAATGCGGTGGTTGCTTGGAAAACAAAATATATATCTCAGCTAAATATAGAAAGGAACTCAGGGTGTCAATTTTTAATCGTAAGCCTTCCTTTGTAAAACTTTGCACAGCAAGACAAGTCCTTGGAAATTGCTAATACTTATTAAACTTGTTCTTAATTTAGTACTAAGAAATTAATTATAAAATACCTTGTGCAGCACTGATACATTAAAAGTATACTGGCTGAAGTATATACTCTTCACATGAGCTCATTTTTTAAAAGAAATAAAATATTATTCTTGATATAATAGCTGAATTGTAAGCAGAGTAAAACCAAATGCACGACAATGTTTACAAAAATGTAAAATGATTTTTTTAAATGAATGTTCATATAAACTTTAATTTTAAGCCTCACAGAATTAGCATTTAGGACTAAAGTTAAATAATGTAACAAAATTCCAATGAAGATCAATCGCATTATTTTTATTAATTAAAGCGAGAAGACTTCAAAATGTTTTAACTGGGAGCAGACGCACACTCGAAAATAAGGTTAGTAAAAAGGGACTGTTACTAACGTTAGTTACTACTAACGTTAGTAGTAGCTTTTAAAAATACACTATTTTCTTCTAAGGCTTTGAATAATATCTTGAATAAATTTCTTTAAAACGTAAAAGCATTTTGCAGTTACACACTCTTAGCTTTTTTCATAAAAAGAGGGAGTGCGCGTTATACGGAGAATTAGTTAAAGATTTTAGCTTGAAAGTATAGGTGTTATACGGAGAATTAGTTAAAGATTTTAGCTAAAAGTTAAAGATTTTAGCTTGAAAGTATAGGTGCGCGTTATACGCCGGATTTTACGGTAATTATTTTTATTGTACACGACAAAGATCGTGATTCCAGTGAATAGTTTATTTAAGATGAAGTACACTTACCTACTTCCAAGAACTTTTCAATTTTTCTTTGATAGTTTTAGAAAAAAATCCTATAAAACTGAACTAAAATGTTTCAAATGTGCGTGACCTTAATAAATGACTCAAATCTCATACAGTTTTCAGTAACATTATAGGATGTTACTTGCAGGCAAAGCTGTCATACTTTGTTCAAGTTTTTGTAGTTTTACTGTCCTTTGATGATCGTCAAAGTGCATGTTGAATGTATGCAGTTGCATTGCATGTAGTATGTTTTTGACATAGCGAATTGTGCCTTCTAGTACTCTTATGGCTTCATATTTTAGTTAGTGGAGTTCTTTAGGTAGCATTTGAAAATTTTCCTTTCATTAAATGTTCATTCACTTTTCTCAAATTTACTTTCGGTATCATGATTAGTATGCATTATTTCAGCAGGTTCTTCCCTTGTTTGATCAGTTTCAATTTCCTTCAATAGAGATCACAAATGCTCATTTCTTTTTTTTTATATTCTGCTCACTTACATTTATAAGCCCCAATAAGTCGTGCAGTGAGGCAATCAAAATCACTAAGTTATTCATGGGGGAAAATGTAGCATGACCATAGAAAATATTTAGGAAAAAAAGCTGTCGCGCCTGAAACTCAGTCAAAACAAATACCGTAAGATTTGTAAAAAAAAAAAAACACACGTTTATATTACTCCCAAAAAAGAGGGAGATATGTGAGATATATATTTTAGTTCCCATGAAGACTGTCATACAGGGGATAGTGCCAGGGCCATTGGTAACAAATAAACAGTTTTGCCAGAATTAACGACTTCGTGAACTCTGTGCCCCGCGCGACTGCTCCCGGGTTAAAAAGGTATTCAATATAATTATATAGTTGTTAGTTCTACAACAAATTGTGTAAAATGTATACTTCATTATGCATTACATTTGTAGGGAATACTCATTAAAATAAATCTTGGCTAAGTAATCCTTCAAAGTGCTCTCTGTGCTTTTCCAAATGTAATAAAACTCTTTTACATGGGAAACAGCTCAACAGAGTACATTATTTACAACTTCCCTAAATCAAAAACAAACACATCAGAGAGGAGTTAGAACTAACCGTATCACTAAGTTTGAAGGTCAGCAAATATATTCTGCTGCCTGCAGCTAATGTATAGTATTTCACAAAAATAATAAAAGTGATGACTTTTATTTTATCTTTGTAAAATTTGTTTTGATTCTGCGATTGAGTTTGTTTTTTCTATGGAAGATTAGTATTTAAGGTTTAAAAAAAAGCATAATAAAAAAATCTCTCATCGTGGGATTATAGAAAATCAAACAAAATGTACTTTTTATTTAGTTATGGGATCAAAGATAGTTAATGAGGTATTGAAGAAGAAGCTTTTATGTTTGATGACGTATATCGCCAGATGATACATAAATTGTATCAGTATAAATGAGTATTTTTTATAATGTCAGAAAGCATTTTGTTTTACTTCATTCCAGAAAAGGATTTTCTTAAAAAATCTTTTATATCCCATATGTTCGGGCCCCCATTGTAGGGTTATCACTCCCCCTAAGGGGGGTGCGCCCCACAGTTTGAGAAATGCTGTCGTACGTGAAAATCCTAATTTCATCGCTTCCTTGGATATTCTATGTACCATCTCTCGTGCACCGACTATAACACCATGTTCAAACTCACTTTAATCTTCATAACCTACCTTTGTAGCAGAAATAACGTATCTAACAACTATGTCAGACACTCGTTGTCTCATATAGGCTTTGCCGACCACAGCGCCGTACTTTGATTGGTTCCATATATCTTTATTTACATACGCATGCCGGTACCAGTTTTTTTGGCTCTTCAATGTATAATAGGCTCAGATTGTGAAGTAAATTGATAGAACTGCAAATTGGTCCCCATCTTTGTAGGAGTGATATGACAATTGCATGGTGTTATCAAGAATGTAACATATGTTGGAATTAACCGTGTTAAATCCTTTAGGACCTCTCCAAATGAGTGTCCAAATCCCCTAGTTATAAGAGTGGCCAAGTCTGACTCAATATCACCAGTGACCACATTCAAGTATTCGATTCATCCATTTGACACCAATTACCACACTTCAGGCATCCCATGATATCTAGGCAAATTGTTTAAATTTTTTTATCTCTATTGGCGGAATACAAAACAGCTGCAAACAAAATGAGAAACAGATAATATTGACAAAAAACAACAACAAAAAATAAATAACAAAAGAAACATAAGTCCACAGTAGAGTTTATAAATCATTCATTTTTTATCTGGCCTCTCAAAATCTGCTGCATATGGATACGGAGCTGAGTGCATTGCAGCGTACCAAATGAATGGCATCCATTTCTTCATTGGAATCGCACAGCTTACAAAGGGGACTCAGTAAATCATGCATAGATGACTGGTCAATGCTAAACTTAAGAGTCGATGCCCATTAAGATGTCTATTCTGACCCACTGAATAAGCAGTATGTATTTGTTGTCCCCTTATACTTCCCATTCACGGGTCACATAACAATGCCTACCAATTTTTAATCTACTGTTTACACTCCTCTAAAAAGAAGAAAACTAAACAGCAGTAAAGCAAATAATTCTCGCTCAATTTGTGTTCAATTTGACTTTATGTGAATATTTCATTTTTAAAACAATTTTTTTCCAAAATAGTAACACTTGCTGTGGTCATCCTTTCTTGTTGACTTTGTTTGAGTCGAATAAGACACATGCTAACCTCAATAGGTACATAACGTCTAAAATCACTTCAAAATTTCAATACTAAGTGTTAAGGCTTGACGCGTATAGACCTTTTTCATGTGTTGATGACATTTTAAGGCCTCGTAAGTGCAGATTCGAAAACTACAAAAGCAGTTCGAAAATATGTCGGGAAAAATGCAATTTATATTTATGCTTACAAAAGCAAAAACATGTTTTAAAGATTTCCACAGTAAATATATAATGAGTCAATGAAATAATTAATTTTACATCAATAATTTCCTTATATGTAACAATTTTAGTTGAATTAAGTGTGTTACTTTCATCATCTTAAATCCAAAAATATGTAAACTTTCACAGGAGCTAATTTTCCAGAAAACGCCCAACCTTCTTGTTCGTGCGGGTACCGTCTACGTTCTAGGGGGGAAGCGAGGATTTTTTTTTATTATTTTTACCAGTGTCATGTGGATCAATATAGTATTAATAACCAAAAGTTATTTAATATTTGAAAATAAAAATAATTCGGGTCTTAAAGCGATAAGGTGTAAAATGTGCAGCATGATTTTCAATCTATAATCCAGTAGATTATTACAGCTGAAATCGACTAAATTAAATATTGTATGTTAACATACAAAGACAATGATATACTTAACGCATTGCTAGAACTTCCTAAAGTAATTGTCTTTCAAAATGTGTTTTCATCTTAGCTTTTGAATTTATACCTTTATCACTTTCAGTTGCAGAGTTGTAGTTGTAATTGAAGTTTATGACTGTCAATTTCCATCTAATACGTCCCATAATCATAACCAATATGCTTTGTAATTTTGAGCCAAGTTTAAAAATCGAGTTCAATTTTTGAGTTAGCATGGCACTGTCCCAATTTATTCCAAGATAAAGGACAAGAAAATGAATCGTACAGATTTAATGTACATGAGTATCTTTACACGAATCATGAATCTAACTCGTATCTGGACTAAAAGTCCTCTAGCCTGACACATAATGCTGTGAAAGTTCGATCATGGTCAGTTTTGCATACATCTTTTATGTTTATTTTCCATCACTAAAAACTGTTTAATACTGATTAGTTTCTTATTTAAATTTGTTTTCTTTAGTAACCGTATGGGAAGTTGTCAATAAAGGAACGAGTGTTTTTGATAAAATTTTGGGCCAGTATCTATTCTCATTCTTTGTGAATGCTACTGCCGTGATTTTATAGTCGATTATTTTCGTGGATTGTTATGTAGCTTTCAAAAATTCCGAGTACTATCTTAAAAATTTTACACTAGAAACGATGCAATTGTTTTCATTGATTACCCCAAAGCCATTTTTCTCTACTCCGACAATTAATCGTATTGCTGTATATATTGGCTTCCAAAAGTTAGGGAGAAAAGATTCTGGGGGCACGCAGTATATACCAAATCTAATTATAGCTAATTTCCCCCAAACAATTACTTAGTCTCAGACAATTAATTACGAAAATTAATTAGAGATTGTTATAGTCACAATTAATTACGGATTCATGTTATGAAAGCTTACACTAAATAAATAAAAGCCTTATTATAGCAGACATGTCTTAGAACCTTAGATAACTCTTAGTTACCTTTAGAATCTTTATCATTACACTTATACGCATTCTTAACATTAACTAAACATGACACGATGGAAATATGATTTATTAAATTATGGTAAATGTAATGGAAAATTTTCGTGCTTCAAATTTCATCATAAGAAATACCCTTTTCCGGCGTTCAGTAGTTGCTTAATACCATTTTTGGCCAATTAAAAACAGTTCCAGGAAATTTACAAGCGCCTCTTGTTAAGCATTACTTCGATTGTATAATTAAAATTAACAAGCAAAGAATTGCTTCAATTGATGAAAGATTTTAATGTCTTAGAAATTTTTAAATACAGTTTTTAAGTGAGTGAGTGAATATTAATGTTGCACTGTTCAGCTACACGAGGTATTTTGGTGACGGACCACGTAACTTGGAACTATGGTTAAGTGACGTGGACGGCACCCGAGCTGCTCCCCACTCTTCTAACTACCACACCAAACCAACGAGAGGACGTTTCAACTCTCGATGGATTTAACGTGAATAGCTGACCTGCACGGCGGGTCTTTAGTGGTACTAGGCTCGAACTCATGACATGCCTGACAGGATCCGATACCTTGACCGCTGGGCTACCAGAAGTGTTAGCTTATTGATAAGTAAATTTTATCACCCAATATGTTATATGGGCCCAATTTTGGAATTTTGACACTAAAACATATAAACTTTTTTCATAAGTTGAGGATTTCTGAGCATGTTCAAAATAATTTCTTGGAAAAAAGAAGATATTAACTTAAAACCGGAAATTATTTAAAAATAATAATATCTAAAAAAATATGAATAAAATAATTTTTTTGTTAAAATAAATACAACTTCTCTGTGTCTTTTTTTTAAAAATATGTATATATAAATGTGTGCCTGAATGTGTTGATTTTAATTAAATGTTCGAATCAAGAATTTTAACATGTGGGAATTATTAACAAAACTATAATGATTCGAAATAATAGTATCATTTTGCCATTGAAATATTTCATGTTCATATAAAAGATACACAACTTCTTACATCCGGGACAACGCAATATTTTTTTTAAAAAAATAGTTTCAGATTCTTGACTGGTAGGTCTTTATTTTACAGTTCAATGCATAACAAGAAAGAAGGCGTATATTTATAGCAGCAACTGACGTGAAAGTTTCAAAGGCAGTTGGTCTAATATTCATTAACCAAATATTGTGTTAGTGTCTTATTATTTTTATTTATTTTTATATTTTCGTTCAATTCATCTACACTCTATAACAAAAAAAAACGACCCACCAAGAATGAGTTGTCCAATTGTAATGAAATTTCGTATGCAAAGACATTTGTACCGAACATGCAAATGATTAAAATATGATGCCCTATGAATGAATAAGAGGAGCTACAGCGCATTAGAACTGCGCACTCAGTAGGTGTCTATGAGAAGTAATTCTCAATCTAATGGTCAAACTTTCTGTTGCGTTGTGATTTAGGATACCTTTCAACGATTGAAAAAATGCCTCGCCGCAGAATTCAAGCTCATTACAAGCAACTATCAGAGTTTGAAAGAGATCGTATCATTGGATGGAAAGAGGCAGGCTGAGCAAAACGGAGAATCACTCGTCATACGCGTCGAAGAGATGCGGCTATTAGAAGATACTTACAAGAATAGGTGGACAGTGGCAGATTTCAGCGTCATTATGATAGCGGTCGACTTAAGGCCACAGCAGATCGAGAGGACAGTTTGACTGTCAGATCAACTGTCACAGCACTTCATTCATCGTTATTAACCATCAGACGTGAAACCCACACACCAGTGTCCAACATGATTATTCACAGATGGCTTTTAGACCGAAATTTAAGCTCATACCGATCGCTGCCCAACCTGCCATTTACACCTGCACACTGTTGAGCCAGATTACTGTGGTGCTTGACTCTATCAGGTTGAAATCATGCTGACTGAGGACGTATAGTGTTTAGCAACAAATCCCACTTCTAACTATGTCCTGACAATCATCGAAGATGTGCCTGGGGATGCCTAGGGCAGCATTCCGATCGTGCTTTCACTATTGCATACCGGACAAGCCCTCAGCTAGAAGTTAGGATCTCGGGGGCGATTCCTTTTGACAGCCGGATTCCTTTGGGCATCATTTGAGGCACACTTACAGCACAGTAGTACGTTGATGACATTCTGAGACTTTTTTGGTACCGTTTCTTTTGCAGTACCCTGGCCTTATTTTCAGCAAGGTAATGCCAGACCACATATGGCACGCGTGTTACTATGACCTGTCTTACAGTTTGTCAATCATTTCTCTGACCAGCCAGATCTCCAATTGAGCTTGTCTGGTGGCTCCATGTCTGGAGTCTGCGTCTACAGGGGAATGTTGATCACCTGGTTCGACAATTGGAGGATATTTGGCAAGAAATACTGCAAGAGACCATCAGAGTGCCTTATCACTCTATATGCCACGTCATGTAGCTGGTTGCATGCAGGCTAGAGGAAGATCAATACCTTATTGAGCTTGTAACTATGTAACTTACTTTGTATTTATGTAATTCTGAAATAAATCATTCAATTTTTCTGAAGTTTTAATCATTTTCTCTTCTGTATATAATCTTTCTACCCACCAATTTTTGTCTTTATCAGGCAACTCGTTCTTGGTGAGTCGTTTTTTTAAGTGTATTTTTGAATGATTTTACAAAATCCTACCTTAATTTCATGGTCTATAAACATTTAATAAAAAATTATTTAAATTGTTAATAAATATCGAACAAAAACAATTACAGAAAACAAATGAGAATGTAGATAATTTACTTTTTAGGTTTCAACATCTACATTAACTTTTCTCAGTTGTGCAACAGCCCATGAGGGCCAGGGTTTACTGTGCCCAACTCAGTGTACGTGACCTTGAACCTTGAGGTGCATGAGCAGATGTTCCGGTCAGGAGATCAGTTTGACGCTAAACCCCCAGTGTTAAGTTCCCAAGCAATCTTGATACTTATTTTTAGACCCACAGAAGATATGAAAGGCTGAGTGGACCTTGTTCAGCTCAGAATTTGAAGGCATGACCAGGGTTTAAACCTTGGACCTGTGGTGTGGAAGCTTGATGCCCTAAACATTCAGCCACTGTGCTTCACATCTATAATACCGGTCAATAAAATTAAAGCACAATGAAGGAGTGATGATACATGTTACAAAATCGCAAAGAAGGAATTAAACGATGGATTATACAAATTTTTTAACATCTAAGCTCAATCAAACGAAGCAAGAAAGAGAAACGTTATCCAAAACTCGCCTTTAAATGGAAAATGCGCAGTCAATTTCTCATTCGGGAATCATTTTTGAATGTTACATTTTGTGGGTATTCGTGTTTTTGAAGGCTACTTGCACTTGTTGGGATTTGACACTCGTAGGATTACAGCTTCTTATGGATGCGTCTAAAAGATCCGCAGTATCGTTAGTTACTTTTGTCAGAATCCAACAATTGTCGTGCGAATATGCAATTGATAGATTCAGACAGTTCGATGATGTCTGGAGAAGCATGGACAGTCAGTATGGTGATTATTACTATGGGTTTCCTTGACATCACTCTGAAGTAACGTGCTGTGACGATGGTGTATTCAACAACAGCACTGGATACTGAAATAGCAACGACCCATCTTTTCTGACCATGTCTGGATATACGTATGGCGCCATGATGGAAATATTCGTATCTAGAAGCTCTGAGGAAAAGTTACGTTCAATTTCATCATACTAAACAGTACCGGGTGTGATTTTGTACACACTTTTTTTTAAAAAAATTCTAGGTAAAGACTTCTTGTGTGTGCCGACAGAAGTATAACACAAGAATTACAAACGTAAGGCAATGCTCAATCAATAGTGGTAGGAAGTTTCAAATAGAAGGATAAAGGTGCACATAGGAATTGAAGGGGAAAAGAACCAAGAATGGTTGTAAATACAATAAATACAGAAGAAAATATGAAATTGCTCATATGCAAACGGAGACATTCAGTAATTAAAATTATACAATCGGGAATATTAGGAAACAGGATCATAATAAAATTTTCAAAATACAAATACATAAACCATACATACATTATACATATACATATGGAAATACACACTTATATATCTATCTATCTATAAATACACACATACACAAATACAAACAAAAATATATATTTATTCAGGTATAGTAAATGTTAGCACATACACAAAATTTATAATCTAAACTTGCTGGTATACCTTTTCTTCACAAGGGTGAATTGAAAATTTAAACAATACAGATTGAAGGATAAAGAAGTTTTTAATGAATTAGTTTTAATGTGAATTGCAAGCTAAACGAAAAAAAAAGATTTTGCGTATCTCAGCTGAAAAAAAAACCATATTTGTTAAATTTTAAGTCTGTAGATCTAATAGCTAATAAAAAGGATTTTTTTTTTATTTATAACGCACCGTAACTCTCTTGTAGGTCGATTTTTGAAAACACCTTTTTAAGCTGATTTCTGCTTAACAAAAGTAACACAGTTAAAATTTGGTTTAATGAACGTTTAAAATAGTGTAAATAATATATATCTGGATATGTTATACGTTAATATTACTTTCTGTTGCGTTTATTTTATGTTAAAATTGTAATATCCGCAAGCAATGCCGTTACTTACACTATAATGGCGATTCAATGGAAACATAGCGAAATGCTGGGGATAGAGCCATGTTGGCAACTTGGCGGTTGACTGAACGGTGTAGAAGTTGATATGCTGCTGTGCCACCTGGAGAGGAGCTGAAGAAAAGAGGATAGCACAAAAACATTCTCCACAAAATTATACATATACATGCTAATTTTCATAGTGATCGGTTGAACGGTGCTGGAGTAAAGCGATTTCATAAATACGAACATCCACTTTTATATACACTGCTGGCCACCGTAAATGCAAAACCAAGAAAGACAAGAGATAGAACAACAAAATTTATTTTGTAGATAACATGTTGACCAAGTATCAAATGCTTAAATTTGTAGACTTTTGTGAAGTGTGGTTCCTGCCAGAATCAGTAGCCAGAGTAGCCGCCATTGTTGAAGATCACTGCTGCAACACACCTCGGCATTGAATCAAAGAGATTTTGGATGTATTCTTGGAGTACAGCAGACCAAGCAGCTTCCACACGTTGCCAAATTTGATCTGGTGTGGCAACTGGGGGTGTAATTTGGGTAAATCATTGAGCAATCATGGACAATATGTTTTCTATCGACGTAAGATCCGGATTGCGAGCCGGCTAGGGAAGCAATTCAATCTGGTGATTGACGAAGAACCTTTGAACAATGCGTGCCAAGTGTGGTCGCGGATTATCCTGTTGGAATATGGCCATGGCTAAGCCCTGAAAGTTAGGAAGGACAACTGGCTCCAACGTCTCGGAGATGTAGCACTGGCTGTTTAAAGTACCGGCAATGCGTACTAGAGGAGTGCGAGAGTGATATCCAATACCGCCCTAAACCACAAAATCCGGTGCAGGACCAGTGTGGCGTTGCAAAACGCAGCTATTCAGCATCCTCTCTCCACGGTATCTCCAGACTCGAATCCGACCATCGTGTGTTGCAGACAGATGCGTGACTCGTCAGCAAAGACAACTTCATTCCTTTCTGCCGCCCACATCCTTGTTTCATCGCACCATTGGCGGCGGAGAAGTCTGTGGTTCTGCGTCAAGGGTAGACCAAGCAATGGTCATCTTGCGGACAGACCACTCTGCTATAAACAGCGTCGCATGGTACGAATAGACACTGAAAGATGCGTTACAGACTCATTGAGCTGTGCTACGGATCGTGATCTGACTGAGCGATCCGTCACTGTCATGTGCACGATTTGCCTGTCCTCACGTGAAATGGTGCACTGAGGTGGATGCGATCGACCCCGTCGATTCGTCATACCCTCCTTCATCCAACGGTCACATATCCGCATTATAGTTTTTTGGTTTCGTCTAACACGATTACTGATTTTTCTGAAAGATAATCCACAATCTCGGTAGGCCCCTATCCTTCCTCTGTCGAATTCGGATACTTGATCAAAAGCTGATCGCTGTTTTCTACGAGACATAAAAAAACCACAATTAAAACACAATTGCCGAACTTGAAATCATTGAAATCTCCAAGCCTTAAATAGCGTTTTGAGGCGGAGCCACAGGCGTGCGTGATGTGTGTCTGCACTGACATTCTAATCATTTGCATATCTCACCTCCGCTAATGCATGTTGTAAATTTTATGTTATTTCCATGCTTTCTTCAGGGTGTTGCATTTACGGTGGCCAGAAGTGTATATGGATAATACGGAAAAAAAGGCTATATTAATGTATGCACTAAAAGTTCTGAAAGTTGATTTGCTCTGAACAAAGGCAGAGAAAGGAGGATGTCACGCTATATTGTTTTTTTTTTAGACAATACATGAGTGTACGTCTTTCGAAAGTGAGTTTAATACATACACGTATCAGATGTGTGGCATCCTGGACTGTGTCACTGGAGCAAAAGCACTGGTTAGTAGGCGACGAATTGAATCGTTTCAAATAGGCTTTTAAGTTGCCATGGATATACGAAATGAACACTTCTCGTTTGCGTCCACGGTAAGTTGACCAGCCAACGTTAAATTGCTCAGATGTTGAGGCGGATGGTCGTATCCTAACTTCTCAGATTCTAAGAAGGTTTACTTCAGCAAGATAACGCAAAATTGTCTATTCCTGGTGTCCTGACCTACTTCCATACAGTGGTTGTTCGACGGATATCCTATATAACATAGTGTTTCTCAAACTGTGGGGCACTCCCCTCTAGGGGGTCGTGATAACTCTACGAGGGGGCGCGAGAACACCGAGAAGTCGAAAACAAAATATTACTGAAAGTAAGCAGTTAAAACAATTACAAAGTAATTTACAGAAAGTAAAACAAAATACATTCTCAGAGATAATAAAAAATAAAATACACATTTACACTGATATGACACACGTATAAATGTATCAGTACTGCAATTTAACAATACTAAGTTACGAACAGGTTTAAAAATTACCAGGGACCCCATGGGATTGTCATATACAAAATTATATACAAAACGATTCAAAATTAATCCTTTAACTGCCGATTAAAAGTTACGCGATTCTGTCCCCAATGACACCGTTTTCCACGTAGGCGCGCGTATGTGATGTATGGGGGGGGAGGGAATAAGTAATAAATAAAAGCAAATCCTCTGAAATAAGTAAATCCTGAGCAAACGCTGTCAAGGTCCTTTTATTGCATTCCAAAGCCTTCAGAATAATTTTATGGATAGCAGTGCACAGAAAAGATCGTACTTTGGAGAGACGTATATATACGTCCGCACAATTAACGATTTGGTCCAGTAAGAAATTTATATTCACCGGTGGCACTTAAGCGATTCGTATCGTAACTTGAGCGTCAAAGTATATTATTATTGAATTCAATACATTGAAGGAATGCGTGAAGACATTTTTTGTAGAATATGGGGTCGCAAATATATTGAAAGTTTGAGAAGCACTGATATAACATGTTCCTAAAATCTATTTACCAATTAAAACATCTTGTAATTGAATGTTGAGACATTGGTCCTCCAGCACTGTACAGAAACTGCAGTTGAAATGTGACATAGACTTAAAGCAGCATGAAATAACTTGCCAGTATCTGTCATCTAAATTAATGCCTAATCAGGTTGAAGCAGTTTAAGCTACTAAAAATGGAAATTCTGTATATTATTTTCTGACCTTGTATACCACAAAATTGCCCACAAATTTATAACTTTTTCATGCTACTATACTCTTTACGTACTATAAGTAAAGTTTGTCTATTTGCTCTCCTTTATGGCATTTCAATTTCAATGGCTAACTGTATCTTATCATTTTATCCGTTGCAACTTATCTAATTTTGTCTATGGGAAGAGTTTTAAAAGTAACTAACATATACGGGTAATTATTAATATTAGATCATAAAGTTTAGAAATCGAATTATATATATTTTGATAGCATTGAATCTTAATTTAATATGATCACTGAGAACATTTGCCTGTTTAAATAAGCATGAACGGAGGAAAACTAATCATTTTTTTGTTATTCATTTTTCCGAACTTGCTGATATAAGTCTGGTATACAGGTACACTGACAATACGTATACGAAATGTTACTTCAATAAATTATTTAAACGTAAAATGTTTCACAACAGTAAAATAGTCTTAAATATTAATGTATATTGTATAAGACATATACTATTAAAGGTGAAAGGCAAATATTTATCCCGAAACAAATTTCAATATGATAGCCAAATAATTCTCATATTTCCTTATAAATGAAAGATAAATGATCCCCAATGTAAGTTTGGTTTAAGTAAGATGAGTAAGTTAAGTTGAAGAAAAGTTAGTTTGACGAAAATAAAAAAAATTTAATAATTATATAGCACAAACATTTGAATTTAGCGTCAATGACTAATGTATAAAAATTTCTAATACCGAATAAAATAATGAAACTTAACTTATTCGTCATGTTTAGAAATTCTGTAAATTTTAAATTCCTACTTAAAAAAATGCAGGCTTTTTTTTATTGAGCTAAAAGTAAATGTATAAAAAATCTTTAAGAGGAAAAGGGAATATATGAAAATAGAGCTCTGTTAATTTTTTTACTTGAAACAATACATTTAAGTTTGAAATATCACTTAGATTACATTAAACTAAAATAAAGTAAACTAAAGTAAAGTTAAAGATGTGTATAAAGTGTATATATATTAAGAATGAAGAATTAATACTTGAATTATTTTTATGTCACAAAGAATTGTATTTTACGTGAGCAGTTTTTCAGAAAAGAATACTTTTTAATACTTTTTTTAAATTCTAACATAATTGTTTCTAGAAAAATTAAATATTTAATTTAATTAAAATAGAGTTTCTGAAATGTGCGTACTTTAAATTTCAACAAATAAAAGCAATTTACTACGTGAATGTAGCTTATTGTAATTTCCACATTATTATGCTAACAGTAGTAAGAAACTTCAAATAATAATTATATCATACGATTCTTTTTAATACACTTAGTGAAAATATTATTTCTGTTCGCATTCTTGACAAATTCTTTTAGTTCAAAAATATTTGATACTACTTACTTTCTTATTAAATTTTTTTCTTAGCAGAAACATATAAGAAATAGTAAAAGTAACCATCTACTATTTGTATACTCCAATGACTGAAAAACAGCGAAGAATTCTTTCACTACCGTCTATGTATTTGTAAGCATATCCTGTTTCAACTGTGTAAAATTTGGAAGCATTCAGTGATAATTTAAACTACTACTGTGTGTGCCTTGGCTTTTTTATTTGTTTTTTAATTTCTTTACTGATACTGATTGACAAATGACATATACATAATTGTGTTGTTATAATTACATATACTTGTGCTGTGATAATTAAATACATAATGAGATATCTTTGTGTTGTAAATCTTTTGAATTTATTAGAAAATGGAAATATTTACTTAGTTAAAGTAATTTGATTACAAATATTTTAATTTAAAATCCTAGGCTCAAATTGCTACTTTAAATAAAACAAATACTTCTAATAATAATGATTTAAAATAATCGCATTTTGTTATAATTTATATCTTGTTTCTTAACCTAAGTAGTCGTTTGGCTGGAAAGCATTTATTTGCAAACGAGTTTTTTTGCCACTATTCCGTAATGCATGGTTTCAATAAAAGAATAAAAATATTTTTTAGCTGAAAGTTTAAACAAACTTTGATAAATTATTTTTTTTAAAACATATGATAATTTAAGAAAAGCTAAATGAATGTAGAAATGCAACTTTATAAATTGCTGTTATTTTGCTACCATGGAGATTTTTCCAGTTTCTTGGCAATGAAGTTTATTACTAAAAAAAGAATTTTCATATAGAAGGAAATTAACAAAATCCTTATATATATATATATATATATATATAACTCTAGCTGTATTTTTATGCAGGACAGCTTTGAATTTCTAAATAAATTGCTCCAATAAAAATATTAATCTCTCAATTTATCTAATGGTCATAGAAAACTTTTGAAGATAGATCGATTTCAGGGAATATTTAAAATTTGGGTAAGTAGTGTCCCATTACAGTGCTCTCTAACTTTACTAATCAAAATGCAAAATGCATTTCTGAAATTCACCAGCATTTATTTCATCCATTTATATAATTCCCGGATCATTTCGAAATAGTTCACTGATGAATCCGAGAGATTTCCTTGATTTATTCCTGAATTCAATTTAAATATGGATTTCGTCTCTCCAATCAATTCGAATATTTTTTTCTTTTTCAATGTAGAAGAAAAATGTGTTAGATATTTTTTCAAATGTATTAATGCACAGAAATTTTAAAATACATAATCTTAATATATCACTTGGCGCAAGCAGAGGTATCATAAAAAGTACATAATTTTTGAATGATTATGTTAATATTGAGAATCGATCCTCCTTCAGCTTTGTTCAATTTATAGAAATATGAACTCTTTGTTAAGGCTTCAAAGCTTATAAAGGTTAAGGTATCCGACTACGTTCGAAACCGGGATTTTAAAAAAAGCGCATAAGTGGATAATTTTCACGATATTTAGTGTCACTAAGATTAGAATACATGAATAAAATTGTTTTAAGGACATTTTAGCAAAATTCTTTTATTTAATTACAATATTTTGGCAAAAAATTAACTTAGAATAACCTTTTTTCAAAATGTTCTCCTTTTATAAAAATGCTTCTACAATAATAATATTTTGCTTATATAAAGTAAAGACATTTCTCTCTCTCTCTCTCCAGAGAGTCTGGACTATTGTTTTTTTTTAAAAAATCACATTGTTTTCAGAGTTACAGCCCATTGAAGTAATTATCGGCTTTTTTTATTAAAATTTCTTTCCTCTGTTGTCGTAAAACATAGATAAACCCACTTCTAAGTTATATAGTTCAAAAATTTTAGTTGAGCCTCTGTACATAGGTCTGAGCTATATACAGGCAAAATATTATTATAATAGAAGCATTTTTCACAAAAGGAGAATATCTTGAAAATTGGGCATTCTATGTTCGTTTTTGGTCAAAATATTGTACTTAAATAATTTTTTATTGTAATATTATTCTTCAGACAATTTTATATGCATTTTCTAATCTAAGTGACACTAAATATCATAATTATTATCCATTTATACACTTTTACAAAATCACCGTATCAAACGTAGTGGGATACCTTAATTAAAAATAATATCTTTATATGAAATTTTGTAATATCTCTTTAATTAATCTGTAATACTCGAAAAATTAACTGTTAAAAGATGGGGAATTTCGGAAAGAAAATGGTTTTCAGGAGGGGACTTTCAAATAGACTAACTTCTCTCTTTTATTATTCTGTCCATGATTGGCACTACCATGTTCGTGGAAAATTGGCAAAATAAAGGAAACTTTGTTCACTAGATGAACAATGGAAATCCTTGAATTGAATAAAAGGAGTGAAATAAGGAACTTGTGACAAGTAATTGACATTTATGGACTTTTTCTGTATTTGTGGTGTTCCGCATAAAATTTGGAGGGGAAGAAATTCCATGGTATATTTTTGAAGAAAGCCCATCTTTTAAGGCGGTTCACTTATGTGACGGCCGGTTTTCAAGCATTTTTAGGGAATTTCTTTTTGACGACCATTAAAAAGACAGAATTTGTAAGATTTAATTATTTATTTATATGTATTTTAAGATTATGAATATAAATGTTTAGTCACAAATATCCAATAGAACGTGAGTTATAGCGCTATGAACACACCCGCCTCGAAAAAATGGACACTCACTTCCTCCACGATTCCGGCTGATTGGCTTATCTGAAATAAAAAAAAAAGACGTTTTCATCTACAAGCTTAAATTCACCGAATGCACTATACTCAATTGAAAATTTCAAAAATTGGATTTTTGGTAGAATTCTGAAGAAAAAGTTTGGAATTTCATGAATTTGTTATAAAAAATAAAAACATTTTGAATCTTGGAATGATCGTAATCCATTTGGTGCATTTATATGTGCTTAGTCTACCCTATAAATTTAAAGTGTTTCGGTCAAACACTTCTTGAGATATGATGGAGGAAAGTTTGAAAAAGACAGTCTTGAGAAAAACGCGTTTCAAGTCCGATTAAAACAATTAAAATTTTAACTTACCCTCAATCGGCGATGCTTAAAACAAGTTCGACAAAATATTCAATAACTATAGATATTTCCATCTAAACCTCCACAAACTTGCTTATACTTGTATGAACATATATTTGCATTGAAGGGTGAATGGTATCAAGCCGACTGTACACAATAGGTCCAGTCTTCAATTGACAACTCAGTGCTCCGAACAGCTGCTCTTCTAACACCTTCTTATTTATAACGACATGTTAAGAATGTAATTTATGAAAAAAAAATAATTTTTTGAATTCATCACATGGGTCAACTCCCTTAAGAGATAACTGATTTCAATTAAAATATTAATCGCCTGTTCTGTAGAGGATAAGGTACCTGATAAAGCTAAAAAAAATACTTAAAATTACTTTTATACTGTTCTGAATCCTATGTTTTTGTGTTTTTCTAAGCTATATTTCGATTTTTTTTATGTTAGACTAAGAGTACTTCTTTAAATTTTATAATTGCTCATAAAAGAAACATTTACTTAACATTGCAGAAATAAATCCTTTATATACACAATTAAACCCTATTTTAATTATACAAATGGAAAGGACTTGTTTGCATTTTGTTTTCTTTAAATTTTAGCTTTCATTTTTTCATAAATATCGTAGAAATAAAATAGATGTAAAGCTTGATGAAAAATAGTTTATAAATTCTCAAATCTTTCCCAAAATTTAGTACTTATTACAATCTATTAAACTTCCTCATTGTTTAAATATAAATTATTCTCATTCCTTAGAATATTTGAAATTTTACTTCATGAAAATTAGAATAACTTCATGAAATTATAAAGCTATTATCAAACAAAAATACATTAACATGTTTACATTTTTTTTTTGTAATGAAATTAAAACCACCTAAGAATTAAATTAATGTACTAAAAAAGCATGTGGTGGGATGTGGTTGCACTCAAAAAATATTTTTTTACATTCTATAATAAAATAACTAGTCATATTTAATACCTCAAAATGATAGTATTTTTTTATAAAACTATAATTTTAAATTTTATAAGAGTGAAGTAAAAATCACAATAAGTTAGTTTTAGAATGCAAAAAGGAAACAGTAAATCAAAAGCATAAAGTCTGTTAAATGTTTAATATTTACATGCGTTGAGTTGTGGTTTAAATTAAATCCTCTTCATATACAGCATATGGTAACCTTAATAAATCACCAAAACTTCCTTAATAGCTATTTGAAATGTTAATACCTTCGCATAAAACATTCTATTCAATAAAATCCTTAAATCATAATATTAAGAAAGTTAATTATTAAAAGTAAAATACATATTGATTCATATCTATACACTAAACCACGTCTTTATTTCATATTTCCATTTACTTGTGACAAATACATTAAGTAGAGATGGAAAAAATATACAAAATTTAACTTAACATTATTACAGGAATGTTTATTTTATAGCGTTATATTCTTCCCCACAAAAAGAGATAGCATATTTTTTGGATATATTTTTAATTTAATTCCGTTACAGCATTATCTGCATTGTAGTGAAAAGTAGCAAAGTAAATTAAAATATTTATATCATTTGGAGAATTGAACACGTTCAGTGGTAAAGATTTAACATAGGATTTTTCTTGAGAGTCAAAATAAAAGACAATTTTTTTCCATCTGTTGTATCATTTTATTGTATGTCATACGCGCATCGTTTCGTCTGTTATATAATACTATAATATATTTTAGCTCCACGTTGATAGTAATGGTCCTATATAAAATTAATTTCAGAACTTGTTATGTTAGGCTTAATATGATGGATGCCTGAAGTTCGTTATCTTTGTAGGTTTAATTAAGCTTCCGACATAAATTATGAGGTGATTAAACGCACAGAAGTTAACCTACAGGTTGTGTGACTATATGTTGTAAATTACAATCTGATAAAGATTTAGAAAGTAAATAGTGTATCAAATATATTTTCATCCATGCTCCCCGCAAAATTATTATCATTTTGTGAGGCAAACAGAAATTTTAAAATCTGCCTTTTTACTCAATGAAATTCCCTAGATGTTTTGATAAATAATTTTAAAAGGCAGTTTGTAACGAAATCTACAGAAAAAAGCACTTCGATGGAATAAATAATTATTCTGAAGAAAGAAATTATTAAAAATTCGAATACAAAAGAATTTTCTTAGTTTATAATAAATAAATGTCACACTATCTTTATTTTGCAGATGCTGTTACTGTCTCGATTTTTCATTTTCAACTTTATCATATACACAGAGGAAAAAAATCTTTTACCAAATTAAAAGTTTTTTTTTTAAATTTTTTATTATTTATTTATTTATTAATTTATTTTTTTTTTGCTCTAAAGAAAAAAATTAAGTTGGCATGGAAACAATGTTACAATTCAAGATTTTATAAATTAAAAATCTCGGGAAAAAAAATTCACATTTGAAAAATAATTACTAAAATTAACCTTCCTTTACTGACTCATAGGCGTTTGAAAATTAAGCAGTCTAAGGCGAATCAATTATTAATTATTAAGGTTGTTACTAAGAGATAAATATTAATAAATACGTGAAAACTCATTTGCTGCTGAAGTGCCAATTATGTGCGTTAAAATTTTTAATTATTGTACTTAAGGTATTTTATTTGTACAACCGATTTCTTGTTTATGGAATTGTTATATTGTAGTTACATAAATATAAACAAATATTAAGAATCTCACTCGAAATTTAGGTTTAGAAAAATAAGAAATATCGCGATATTGTTTATAAAAATATTCTCCCCCCAACAGTTTGTGGGCTCATTCCCTTCCTCAAATTGCTCATTCAATTAAATATAATAAAGACAAGTATCCGAAAAAAATTTTTGAAAAAAGATTAAACAAATAATAGTTTTAAGTATTAGTACTTACGTTATCCACATAAATCACGATCTTGGAACTTCGATCAGAGAGTGCTAATTTGCTACGAAATGTGATTACTTTAAAAAACCAAATACTTCTTGTTAACGTAGCTTGATACAGAGATAAAAATTGATTTGGACAGATACTCGAACCCACAGCTATAGCTGGAAAAATTCTCACCAATCCAACGAAAGCGTTAATCTTTCTTTCTCATATTACACTCTTACCCCCCCCCCCGAACATTCCTTCGTTGAGGAAGTTCGGGGTGAATGATCGCAAATTGTCACAGTAGGGTCAGCTAACGATGTCCGAGGTTGAAATCTACAGTCAAGTCAAAAATAACTACCTCATAGATAATTGAATCCCCGTGCGATTCCCGGGAATAGAAAAAGTACAGAAATCTTATGAATTATATCTTCTCGTAGCTGCATTGTAATCTTTACAAAAGGAGAAGGAAAATTATCTTCTCTATTATATTGAAACTTAGAAATCATAAATGTTTGAATTAATTTTTCTTGAAAGTAATTTTTTCCTTGAATGTTTTTGAAGCAATTGAAGGTTTTTAAGTACATAGATTCCAGTTATTTTTTTATATATTTATTTAAGGAACCTGTATTTTTAAGAGCAGTAACTGTAAGCAGTACTTGTTATAAGTAATTTTATTAGAGATATCATAAGACGAAAGTCAGTGGCAGTGTTATCACTGTGGTTATGATCACAAACTCGTGGCCAGCGTGACATGAGTTCAAGTCCTAATGCCACTGAGAAACGTCGTATTGAGTGGCTGATGCACGTTAAATCAGTCAAGGTTCCGATTAAACGTGCGTAAAAAGTAATTCCCGTTGGAGTGATGTGTTGGTTTGCTGAGGGCTCGAAATTAAGAGGTCTGTTGCCAATAGTCCTCATATTGCTTCATATAGTGAGACGCGACTGGATGAGGTTTGAGTCGCACGAGTGGTTTTTTGTTTTATTTTTTAAATTCATTTAATTATTTTTACAATAAAATACATTTATTTAAAAAAAGGTTTATTAAATATTAAATGATATTTTAGGTAATTATTGTGTATTTTAAAAAGTAAATTATTTACTACAATTATATAAATATTTATATTATATTTTATAAATATAATCATTAATTAATAATGTTTATTATAAAAATATATTATAATAAATATTAAATGATATTTTATTCAAAAATTAGTTACAAATAGTTTTACAATATGATTATAACAATAATTATAACAATATATAAGATATAATTTAACTATTTAAAATATTAATATAATTTTATTAACTTTATAATTATATAAAATATGAAAAAGTTGGTTTTAAATAAATTTATGAAATTGTAAAAATAATTAAATGTGAATTTAAAAAATAAAACAAAAAAAAATCGTTCGTGTGACTCGAACCTTGTCCATTCACGTGGTAAACAGATACACTACCATCTGCGCCATTGCGTCGCTGGATATAATTAAAACTCGCGTATAAAAGCCAAGCATGGATTTCGAAGGCTATTTTCTCTGAATTGACTGGCCATTCGGTGTAATTACATTGAGGGTTGAACCCCCTATGGAAGTACTACTATTACACAAATTATTGTCCTCAAATGAATTTCCTTAGTCATGCCCTCCCCTTGTTAGTTAGAACAAAAATCATATTGAAAAAAATCGTTTTTAGTTTTCTAAATTATATAAAAATCGCATTTAATATTCAATTTTTATTTCATGATTTTCCTTTCCTAGCACAACCCCATCATCTGAAAAATAATCAATTTTTAAATAAGCGCTTATATTACATTCAGATCTCTCTCAATCCATTTAAAAATTTTTTAACGAAGATTAATTCATGGTATAAAACATTTCATTCGAACATGAATGACATTCACTCGTATCACTTTATACCAGAATAAATAAATACCAAATCACACGAAAAAGAAAACTAATGGTGGCAGACGGTAATCATACACTTAACATTTTGTGTTCTATCTCGAAACTTCCACATAATTTGATGAAATAGATTCTCTCAAAGATAAACTTGAGTTGCATTGATGAATTTCAGCAGACATGCAAGATAAAGTTGTTTGCGTTGTTTTAGCAAACATCTCATTTTATATTTTAACTATAACTTAATGAAATATAAATCAGATTCGGGTTTTCTTTTAATTTTTGATTTGCATTGATGAACTATTTTCCTCATAAGCATCATTTTGGTAAGCCTGTGAATATCATGTACTTAATGACTGCCTCAATTTATGGATACTTAGAAATTTGAAAATTGACATCTTTAAATTCTGAGATTTATTTGAAATTCGAAACAGTATACAACATACGGAATTGTGGAAAAAGTATCAAACCGCGTAATTTTATATTTAATTAAATACACACGAAAGTTTATTTAATTCATTAATTTACATAAAAGTTTCTTGTTCGGAAAACTTACTCAAAATAATTTGGCTCACAGTTTTGTTATTTTTTTAAATCATATTTTATTTGTATTGATATATAAAAGTTTCAAGCAAAATAGTTTTTTACTCGATAATATTTGAGGAAAAATAAGAAATAATTCGATGTAATTATAAGAATCCCATTAAAATAATTAAAAAAAATATTTAAAAAAATACACTCCTCAGAATGCAAACACGAAGAAAAAATTACAGACAGTACAAAAGTTTCATTTTAAAACATTGTTTTTTTTTTTTAGAAAAATTATTTTAGGTGCGTGAAAAAATTGTCAAAACAATAATATTTCAAGTTCATAATCATTTATTAGCAGCTAACCAAATACTTAAATGTTCGAAATTTTTAGTGAGCTTTGGAATGAGCGATTCAAAAGGATCATCCAGACATGTTTCTATTTTAAGGCTTTTGAAAATTAAATTAGTGATTAATCTTTTCGTAGAATAAATAGCTATCTTAAATGTTATTTGAGCAAACAAGTCATATAAACAAAACGCACGAAGAAATAGAGTTAAGTGCCAGATGATTCGTGTATGTAACTAGCAGAGCAATACAACCAGAAATGAATGCTGTTTCTATAAGACAATAAATAACCAAGACAATTGATAGATTGGTTTTCGCATTTATAATAACCACACATCAGGAATTAAATAACTAGATGCTCTTATGAGAGGTCACACATTTTTTGAGGTTATGTAGAAATTGAAAATTTCGCAAACAATACCGTTGCAAGACCGCATCCTAAATATCATAAATCTGGAAACAGCATTGCTCTCTAGCAGCCTCAAGGGTAGAAAAGTACTTTACCGAAACGCCATGAAGTGGCTGATAAGTACAACATTCTTCTAATTATGATGAACATTAGCAATAGGGAATAAGACGGTTGTACTGAAATTCCTGGATATTGGCTTTTGAAATCGAAGGTATGCTCTGGTAATTTTAACGAATTCAAGAAAAAAGTTATGACTCGCCTGGGTTCACCTGTAGCATCATTGGACTCTAAGCATTAAGTCTAATGAATTGCCGCCCAGCCAGTATGATGGATTTGACCCTCGGCTTAAAACCAAATGGGCTGGGCTTCGTATCTCGAATAAGGCATGGGTGTATTTTCGGGAAAGGAAGTCGGACTATCGCCTGAAATAGATTCCCGTCTCGAAGGGAAAGCAGCGTACACGTTCTGTGCTGGGATCATCGTTTGCAATAAAAAGTCTATATTCTTCTGTGTTTGTATTGTATGTATCTGTACTTCTCCATCTCTCGTGTTTCATATCCCGCGATCACTCGCGCGGAGGGTTCTGTACACCCCAGTAACAAGAAAATCCTCGCAGGATTCTAAGAAGAATGCGTAGAACCACTACTTTTTCTGTAGCTGCGCATTTTAGATCATTGAACCTTCAGGCCTGATGCATTTCCTCTTACTCGAATGATTGGATCGTAATGACCTTCAAAAGTTTATCTGGGGGGCTGAGAAGTTGAGCATATGTATACAGTCTGCTCTGAATGTTTGGAAAATGATTAAAATATTATTTTTCTACTTTCTACTATCATTATCTCATTAATTATATTGTATGTTTATTACTGGTATATACGTTTTACTGGTTTATGAAAAAATAACAAATTATGTGTTTTAAAATGACGATTTTGTATGTTTGGTTTACATTAATGTTAGTCTCATTTGTATCCAATAAATTAACTAATTGTATTTGTATAATACAAAAAACATCCTGTACCTTATAAAGATGTATCATATAATGACTTAATTTTATTTTCATAATCAAATACACGTGTTAAAAGTTTGAGGTGTTCTCTACACCCCGCGAGTAACGACGGTAGCAAAAACAGGCACGAACGACCACGGGATATGTAACCCAGGAAGAAACACACGACGACAACAACAACCGTCTAATGAATTATACGTTTCTAGTTGTGTTGGGACGTATATAAATTTGGAACCAAAGAAACCAATGAAGTTTTGGGCTTCTCAGATTAACCGAAGAAAGCTAAACCTGTTCCAGGATAGATATGTAAAGAGTGTTTTTCCACGAATAGAAGTTTAAGTTGGCATTACTTTCCAAGATTGCGACCGATTTAACAGCTGTCAAGTGATTTATTCTCAGTTTGGTTTGGCAATTCATCAAAACGATCATCAAGCAAGGCGTATATTCGTCGAATGGGCCCAAAACGAGATTGCCGTTGTTACCGATTTTCATAAGCGAATTTTGTTTAGCGATGAAGCGCACTTCTGGTTGAATGGCTACGTCAACAAACAAAACTGCCGCATTTGGAGTAAAGCTAATCCACAAGTGTATGTAGAAACACCGTTACATCCAGAAAAACTGACTGTTTGGTGCGCTTTATGGGCTGGTGGAATCATTGGTCCGTACTTCTTCAAAAATGACGAAGGCCACAACGTTACATTCAATGGTGATCGGTATAGAGCCATGATTACTAACTTTTTCATTCTTGAATTGAACAATCATGATGTCCAGGAGCTGTGGTTCGAACAAGACGGCGCAACATGTCACACAGCTCGTGCCACAATCGATTTATTGAAAGACACGTTTGGTGACCGCCTAATTTCACGTTTTAGACCTGTGAATTGGGCTCCAAGATCTTGTGATTTAACACCGCTAGACTATATTTTGTGGGGCTATGTAAAGTCATTGGTCTATGCGGATAAGCCACAAACGCTTGACCATTTGGAAGACAACATTCGCCGTGTTATTGCCGATATACGGCCACAAATGTTGGAAAATGTCATCGAAAATTGGATGTCCAGATTGGACTACCTCCGAGCCAGCCGTGGCAGTCATATGCCAGAAATCATATTTAAAATGTAAGGCCACAAGATTATCTTTCGAATAAAAAAAATTCATGTCAATCGAATAATACATCGTTGTTTTATTGCAATTTAAAGTTCTATACCTCTAAAAAAACACCCTGTATATACAGTTACCCTATAGCTCGGTCGGAAATTATGTTCTCAAAAATTGTCGTGTTGTGTGAATACATGCCATTCAAATAAAATAACCGGTACAAAATAAGGTTAGGCACTAAAAATTTGAAAAAAAAAAAGTATTATAGTATATTTTAATTAACAAGAGAGAGAGAGAGGTTTTTAATTACATTTTCTGAAGCAGTAATATATGTAATATTTTCTTCTCACCATCACTTTGTTTAATACTGTTCCCCTACACTCTTCATCTTTTGCAAAACATTTTTTTGATCACCAGACATAGCTTAAGGCTGCTGATTACTTCATAAAAATAAAATTATTATTATTTTGTCAAAAATATGACTATACTGCAACACAAAAATGTTTAAATTACACAGCCAAAAAGGGACAAAATTACAGTTCTAAAGTGTACTTAAGCAGTAAATTTTCAAAAAAATTCTGCAGGGAAATTTAATAGTACATACGAGCTCAAATAAAAAAGTCAAATGAGGTATTTTTCGCACAGAAAAAGCTTTATCACGCTTATTGAGCTGTTCGATGGGAATTCCCCTAATTGTAAATTGTATTTTAGGGGTCATTACACATTTTTACTGCTCTATAGGAGTTTTATACTTAATTCCTGAACTATGTTAAAGTAAATTTGTGTTTAAAAAGGAAGTGTAAAAATGTGATTGTTCCCGATATTCGAACCATGTTAGAGAGAATCCGTGCTAGAAAACTTCTTGTTTATGAGGATGTTCCTTATTCTTGATCCCTCTTAGAGAGAATCCGAACAAAAGTGTGCTGAATTCCAATTTCTTACTTTTTTTTAGCACTGTAGGTTCTAGTATTTTTTCACATTTATATATATATATATATATATATATATATATATATATATATATATATATATATATAAATATATATATATATATATATATATATACGGAAGAGCCAAGAAAACTGGTACACCTGCCTAATATCGTGTAACCCCCTTCTCCGAGCACGCAAAAGGGCCGCAACACGGAATGTTATGGATTCGATTAACCCTTCAGAACCAGTGGAAGGTGATAGAAGCGCTTCCCCAGGTCCGTACGTTCGGAGAGGATACGCACGCACGGAACCGGCCGAATTTCCCTGTTAAGCCTAATTTCCTTTAAAAGTTTATATAAAATTTTAAATGCAATCAAATACTCTAAAACTTTAAATTTACTTTCATTGATAATATTTGAACACGGAGTACAAAAATTTTCGCTATATGTAAAAAAACAAAAAACAATTGCGAATTTTAAAGAAAATGTTTCCATTTTAATTAAAAAAATACATACATTTTCAAAAAAAATTGGCAAAAATCCCATGCAATTAAATGCGAATATAGAAAATATTAGAAAGTTAAACCAACTTATTCAAAATATTAACAGAAATCCATAGAGCAATAGACCATGAACCTGTAAATATCTAATTCCTTCGAAAAATAAACATGTGCAGTTCTTTGTATTCATAAATATCTCGGATCTAATTAAAACAAACATGAAGCTACAAGCACATATTGAAGTTAGAGTTTTATGAAACATTATTCGAAAAAAACCTTGGTTTTTAACCGCCCTTTAGTGCTTGTAAAAATTAATATAAAAACGTCCCTAACTCTGATCACACCGGTGTGATCAAGGGCCTACGAGGAGGGAGAGCTCAATCACATATATGATACCGTGGGCCCTGGAGGGAGAAACGCGTGATCACATGTTTGTGATCATGGTCCTGACGGGTTAATGTCTGAAGTATTGCTGGAGTCGAGCAACCGGTATAGTGGTTAGCGACGCTGACTACGGTACCGTAGGGACTGGGTTCGAATCCCGTAGAAGACATGGATGTTTGTAAAAGTATAGTGGCTTTGCGGCATGGGGGTACTCTAAGTAGCCATCGAGCCTTAAGTCCTCTCGTGTGGTTGGTAAAAGAGAAGAGAGGTGGGGGCCCCTGGCCAACCTCAGGGATTTCCCTCTCAAATTTGGGTGGAACCGAGCAAATTCGTTCTGTTACCTGCATGGTGCTCAAAGCTAACGCTAACGGCAGGCGCAAAAATTCTAACCTTTAGCCGCAATGAATTTCGCGGGCCTCGATTTGACTTCCTCAGGCAGGTGGCATTAGTCGCACACACAGTAGTGCTGGAGGTAATTTACACCATGAACCCTGCAGGGGTGTCCTTTAATCATTAGGAGTAAGAGGGGGTGGAGATCACTTCTGAACAGCACATTGCAAGGCCAATGATCAACAGTCAAATGTCAGTGTTGCATTGTCCAGGCAATGCTTAAAGCTTTGTGTCGTGTGGTCAACAAAGGCACACGAGTGGACCTTCGGCTCCGAAAACCCATATTGATGATGTTTCTTTGAATGAATTGCACGGTGACACTTGTAGCATTAAACTCAGCAGCAATTTGCGGAAGGGTTGAAGGCCTGTCACGCTTAATAATACTCGTCAGTTGTCTTTGGTCTCATTCATGCATGATCTTTTTCCGGACGCAGTGATATCGTAGATTTGATGTCTTACCAGATTCCCGATATTCACGATACACTCGTAAAATGGTCGGACGTGAAAATCTAAATTTCATCGCTACATCGGAGATGCTATGTCCCATGTCTCATGCGCCGATTAGAACACCACTTTGAAACTCACTTAAAAACTTTATAACACATCTAAACACTGTGCCAGACACTAGTTGTCTTATATAGGCTTTGCTGACCGCAGAGCTATACTCTGATTGGTTCCATATCTCTTTATTTGCATACGCATGCCTGTTCCAGCTTCTTTGGCTCTTCAGTGTATATATGAATATAATCAAAATACAATCTATATCAAAAGAATCGACGCACCAAGGAGGAGTTACCAAATCGTAGTACAATTTCTTTTGCAAAGACATTTGGACTGAACATACAAATGGTTAAAATTTGGTGTTGGGAACCAATAACGAAAGCTCGAGCACATCAGAACAGTGCATTCACCATGTATATATAAGGACTGGTTCTAAATCTGATGGTCAAAATTTATGTTGCATTTCAATTGCGATATCTCCTTTGGGCTAAAAAAACCCTCGCAGAAGGATTCGTGCTTAATACGATCAGATGACAGAGTTTGCACGAGGTCTTTTTATCGGATTGAAACAGACTAGCTAGGCGATTCGAAAAAAAAAAAACGTTCGACATCTTTGCCGAAGCGATACAGCTATTCGATGATGCTGGAAAGAGTTGTGTCAGCAACGGCAGTTATACGCGTCAGAAGGGCGGTGGTAGATTCATGTCTCAACAGAGAAGAAAGACAGAATGATTGTCTGAGTAACAGTCATATCACCGGATTCATCATTTTCAAATATCCACCGTGTGGCCATTACACATGAGTCCAAATGAATCTTCACAGAGTGGAATTTACGCTCGTGCAGACCGTTACACAGCTTAATTTTCACGCCTGTACACCGTCAGCAACGTCACACAACTCCAATTACAGTGTAGTGCAAAGCTCGACCAACGCTGAACTGAAGTGATAGTCTTTAGTCACGAGTCTCCTTTCCAACTGGGTTCTGACGACAATCACAGAAATAAAGGGTGTTTTTTTAGAGGTATAGAACTTTAAATTGCAATAAAACAACGATGTATTATTCGATTGACATGAATTTTTTTATTCGAAAGATACTCTTGGGGCATTACATTTTAAGTATGATTTTTGGCATATGACAGCCACTGCTGGCTCGGATGTAGTCCAATTTTCGATGACTTTTTCCAACATTTGTGGCCGTATATCGGCAATAACACGGCGAATGTTGTCTTCCAAATGGTCAAGCGTTTGTGGCTTATCCGCATAGACCAATGACTTTACATAGCCCCACAAAAAATAGTCTAGCGGTGTTAAATCACAAGATCTTGGAGGCCAATTCACAGGTCCAAAACGTGAAATTAGGCGGTCACCAAACGTGTCTTTCAATAAATCGATTGTGGCACGAGCTGTGTGACATGTTGCGCCGTCTTTTCGGAACCACAGCTCCTGGACATCATGATTGTTCAATTCAGGAATGAAAAAGTTAGTAATTATGGCTCTATACCGATCACCATTGACTGTAACGTTGTGGCCTTCATCGTTTTTGAAGAAGTACGGACCAATGATTCCACCAGCCCATAAAGCGCACCAAACAGTATTGCTTTGAATTTTCTTCAAGCTTGCCGTACACTTCCTTAACCAGCAAGGTCGACTGACCTCTTTCCCATGGAGCACATTCGGGGACTCAGGGGAAGGTAGTTGCTACCATCTCAGATTTAGCTCAAAATTTGAAGACTATTCGGCACGAAATTCCAAACGATACGATCTAAGAAAGTTACCAGCATCTGCCTCCTCGGATGACAACTTGCATCCAGGCTGTAGATAGAGCAACTCCTTATTGACTTCCCTCTATTGTAATAGTAAACTCTAAAATAATTATTCAATTCTGCAGAAATTTTGAATTTTTGTTTTTCCTATCCACCAATTTTTTTTATCTTAATAGGACATTTCCTTCTCGTTGTGTCGATTTTTTATTTTTGTTACAGATTGTACAACTGAAGGGAAATAAAATAGGCTGTATAAGAAAAGGTTAGAGTAAAATCTTCGATGCATTCTAATTTTTGTTCTTAGATAATTCGAAGGTTTTTATTTCAATATAGATATACAGAACCAAAAATATAAAAAGAAAATGTATCCTTTTGAATAAATTGTGACATGTAATGAATTAGAAATAAATAGTTTTATTTAAAGTTTTTTCACAATAAAATACATCAATTACAAAAAATGATATAAATTATTTGCATTTTTGAAGCTTTATAAATGCGAGATGTTTTATTTTCTGTACATTTGTTACAAAAATATATTTTGTTTCTTACCTAATATTTCTGTTTATTAATCCTAAACGTGAATAATCTTGAAAAAAATAATGTTTTATGTTAGAAAATGACATATAAAGCGTTTATATTTTTCTCTTTGAAAATTATGTATTTTGAAAAGAAGTAATAATTTTATATATTACATGGATATCTTATCCATAACATAATTTATCATTGTAATTTATAAGTGTTATGAAAAATACAAACTTTTATTTATATTTCAAATGTAAGAAATAATGATTCATTCATTTTCCTTTTATTTCTGTGTATAAAAGAAAAAAAACAATTCATGGTTTTCATTTTCAACGGGATTTAGAAAATGAAATGTTATAATTTAGTAGATTTTTTCTGTTTTACCACCTCTAGATTCTTTGGCATCTCTATAATTTGAATTTAATTCATCTAAAATTCTTTAGCCTGTATCAAATAGTTTCAACTTTTTTCTGTATTTTAATCTATTTTCTTAAACTGTGCAGTGTATTATGGGAAGTTAAAGGATCTTTTGACGAGACCTAAGGGTATATCGGTTAGAATTTCTTCATAAGCATTTTTTTCCAAAAGTAATTTACCAATAATTTTCACCATTGCATAATTATTTTTTTTCTTTACGTCCTGGGTTGATGAAACTGAACTTATAGGGAGATATATTTTTCTTGCTTTCTTTTTTGTTCCCCTATTGGCGAAATGTGCATGAATTGGTTTTCTCAACCAAAAAAATATATTTTTTTTTTTACTTTGGCTAATAAATGGTGGCGATGGCGTGGGGAGGGGGAGGGAATGCGGCGCGCGCGGAATCTTTTGTTAATGGAAGTTGAAGTTTTTTTGTTTTTTTTCTTATGCGTTATAATATTTTCATAAAAAGTCATGGTGATAGAGAAAGCGACATGTGAAGAAAAATTTTTCAGAAAGCAAATTTTTCACGTATATCTTGGATTAAAGTTAATAAGAAAATAATATGGGATATATATATATATATATATATATATATATCAAGATGAAGTATATGGAAAAACAGTGCGTTTATATTTCCTCTCACAAAAAATTTCATGTCTTTAAAACAACTGACCTTAAAAAGATAATAACGAAATGTTCATCGGGAATTATAAGCGATTTCTTTTAAAATAAGATAGATTTTCTTCTTCTGAATTATTTACTATACTTTAACATTAGTTAATGTAGTAATTTAATACAGTAAATAGTATTAAAATATGATGCTCAATAGCAACTTTTATACAAGACATTAATTTTTTCAAGCATCTACATTGATGACTAACTATAATAGAATACTAAAATTTCAAGTCCTGTTACGACTTTTATTAAATCGAATTATTACAATTATATGTGAGATGGATCTTGAAATGGTACTTTTTAAAAAAGAAAAATATTAAAAAACTAATGATTACCAAATGGTTGTATTAAAAAGTATTGAATATAAAAAATTATAAAACTAAATATCTGTGTGATTCCTTCTTAACTAAAAATTCGTGAATTGCTCAGTATAAAAAAATGCAAATAAATATTTCCTCAAGTAAGTAAAGAAAAAAAGGAAAAATTAAAATGTGAATGCTTGTATGCGATTTAAATTTTCAAACGGGAAGTATATAAAATTAAAAATTTTTTCCAATTTAAAGTCTTTGAAAATAACATATTTATGATAAATTAGGTACATTTGTTAAGGTGATTCAATCTCCATTTCAATATAATTGCATTTATAAAACCTTTCTACAACTGTCATTAATTGAAACGTAAGATGTTTAACATACGTGACGTAAGATTTTAAGTGACATACATGAAAAATTTCTCCTTTGTACTGCAGTGAAGATGTGAATGATAATAGTTTTTATCCTGACATTAGTCTTTATTAGTTGTGTCAAGAAGCCTAATGAAAACCTATTATCTAATAATCTCCGACATGACGAAAAAATTTGGCGCATTATATCCTCAGAAAGATTTTTGTCTTGTAAAGAAACCTTTTTTCTTATTACCTATGGTTTGTTAAGCGTAGTAATAAAACCTTTTCGTTATAACCAATATATATGGTAAAATCATTCATGAATAAATCGATCTGAGGTGAGGGGCTTTGGACTTAAAAGTTTATATCTTTGTTTTAATTTTAGCTGTATTTTTAATTAATTACTATAAGTGTTATTATTATACATCTGACTTTATGTTTTGAATAAAATTTCACATATGTTTGACATTGATATGAATTATTTGATGATATATATTGTTTGGGATCCATTTTTGTGCTGCCTTCAACATTTTATTGAAAGTCATTTAATTTGTTTTTATAAATTACATAAATTTGTTACAAAAATAAAATATATTCATTAATATGGTAATGTTAATCACATCAATTTGTAGTTATTATGTATCAAAATATATCAAGTATCAACTAAAAGAAAGAAAAATATCAAGCTAAGTTTCAAATTCAATGTCACAAATGATTAATTAAAATAAATATTTCATAAATTAGACAAGGACTCAAAAGTACAGGCCCGATAAACATTAGTCATTTTTAAAGAAATGCATAATATACATTTCTGTTTTTAATTTATACTGCTCCGTTTATCGGACATGATTAAAATTTTTGTCCTGAGGATGTATCATTGTATCATCTGTTGTTATTTCTGTTGATGTCCCATCCCAAGTATAAGAAATAAAAGAGTAAAAATCTCCCATCCCAAATACCTAGTCTTAACGTTAGAGTCGGGATTGAGGTTTACCAAGCATATAGAGAATATATCGCAAAATGCTTAAAAAAGCTCAATATTCTTCGAAAACTTTTCGGTTCGACTGTATCCTCTTTTAGTTAAGGAAAATAGGTACTTACATATTACCGCAACAATCGCTAACTCTTTTAATAACCCGCCTATCTGGTAACTCAGATTTCCTATATGACGAGTGCGCGGAATTGGCAATGCGATGCTTCTTTTCATATAATGTCGCCAATAGGTTGAGATAATACGTAAGTACCTTAAAATATTAAACTGATGTCTGTTGATTATAAAACATTAAGTATGCTATCAAATAATGTATATCATTTTCTTTGAGAAAATAAAATTTATTAAAGTATTTTGGTGCTTCTTCGAAATCAGATGATTCTTATTGTATAATGTTATCAACTATATTGAAAAGTAAGTAAAATCCGTATTTTTGATATGTTTTTAATGTATCAAACAAAAGTAATATGTCCATGCCTTATTTTAAATGCAAAGGATAATTATAAGGTTAAAATCTTGGAAATATCCAAGTATACATTAAATTTTACATTGATCTATACTGATTTATAAAGACCAAGACCGATACACACTTTACCTTGCAGTAGAAACAGATGTAATCTTTTGTAACTTTTAATGATAGTCATTTTCTTATTTTGTATAAAAGAGCCTAATTTGATTCTATGAATAAATTCTTTATGTAGGTACACAGAAATGTTTCAAAAAACTGAAAACATGTATAAAAGTATACTCATTTTATGTTCCTCTTATAATTACATGCATTTTGTATTTACTTACTTCTTGCGTCTTATGTTCATGCAATAATTCATAATAGTATCATAAACAAAGAATATTTCGTGGCAACTTAGCGTTATCATTTATAGATGTCATTGTCCCCTATATTTATTAAGATTATTAAGGCTGTTTTTCCCATATGTACGACAGTGTGAACTTAACGCTGAGCACATTTTTGGACAGAAAAAATGCCTCAACTTTTACAAAAATGTGTGACATTGTAACTCATGCATTTATTTATAATATAGTGTTTTGAAATTTTCAAAATATTTCATAAATAATCAGTTTTTTTTCCATTGACATGTAAAGGGATAGCTCATTAACTTTGAGATATAAGGGGAAAATTGCAAAACACATTTCATAAAAGAAAATATAATCTAACTTGGATACAAATGAGTAGTAGTATAAAATAAATGATTGTCTACAGGATAGTGAATTCAGAATATAATATTACTGTTTTAATACTTTTATATCTGAAAAAAATATTCCGAATTCGGGTCCTATTCTTTAACATTAGCCGAAAACAGCGTTGAATATAAGTTTTCACATTGACATATACTCTATCTATCATTTCTTACATAAATTTAAAAATAGTTATCTATTAATAACATTAATGTTTTATATAAACTTTAGACATTTTTTTAATTAGCAATTATTTTAGCTGCCAGCAAAATAATTGGTCAGCTAATCGTTTTTGTATTTTGTTTTTGTTAGAATTCACATGAACTTAAATTTAAATAATATTATTCCGATGAATTTTTTTCAATGTTTAACTCCACTGAAGTATTTTTATACGTATATAAAACAACATTTAGAAGGTTAAAATTGTTTTTGCAAAATTTTGTTCAGAAAAATTCAATAGGAGTAGTTCAAAGTTGTAAATTGGGGCCTGTTCATTTGCTCGCTCTGTCCTCTGATCGTGGTTTTCATTAGCAATTGTTTTTATTTATTTAATATTTGTTTTAAAATGCTGCATTACCCCTATATATGAAGGAGAAAAATGACTCATTCATTTACTCATTTATCACAATATCTCCGGAAATATTTTTTTTTTATTTCTGATGGGCTGTGGATTGGAGTTTTTCCATTGCAGACCCCTAGTACATCTCCCTGAGGCTGGTATTTCTTTCTACTGCGGCTTCATATATGCGAATACCAATCGCCGCAGGTAATTTTGACCAACAGTTTTCTCCCTAGAGGGAGGCACCTGAGCTCTGACGCTCCGAACCGGTACTAGGATTTAATTCTGACGAGAGCATCCAAATCAAACAGCCAGTCTTGGGATCTTTTACATGCCGTATAATCATGCGACATGACCGCTGTCTATTTTCTGCATCATAAAAATCCACCGACTTGGGCGAGGGTCAAACCCGCAATCTTAGGTGCAGAAGGCAAGCGACAAAACAACCACGACACTCAGCTGGCTTTACCGGAAATATTTGACCAAATCATTTTAAATTTGGTAAGCGCGTTCTTTTCATAGAGTGCGGGTCCACTACAAAATGGGTTTGAGGAAAATCGAATCCCAAGAAGTGTTGCTGAAGACTAAAGGGTGTTATAAATAAATATTTCTGTTTTTGAGCTTTTAGACGCGAATAGGCTTGGAATTTGGTATACACGTTCCATTTATGGTGTAGAACAGGGGTCAGCAATCTATGGCACACGTGCCACATGTGGCACGTGGTACAATTCTTAGTGGCACTTGGAACTACCGTGCAAATTTGTCATCTTCTGAGTTTATGGAAGTTGATAAATTTGTAATAGACCTTATTGGACAAACATGATGGACATTTACGTAAATACGCAAACATTTGAAAGATAACTCTAAAAATAAATTTACAGCTATTTTGTAAATTATTGAATACCAGTGCTAAAGAGATTTAATTGTTTGAAGAGAGAAAATTGCATGTAGTCTGCTTTCCGATTTTGTTTTTACATATCTAAATAACAAATATTTAATATATGTAACATTTTAATTTTAAAATTTTTATTGAAGAAATACTTATATTTTATGTTGTTTATTTTTACGTCAAGATATGGCTTTAAATGATTAAAAATTAATGTAGAATAAAACTATGAAACTATATTATTTTCTACTATCTAACTTCGCATGCATTATCGCAGTAATCGAATTGTTTCAAAATGTCCTAGAGTAGGACGTCCAATGTCTCCACTGTATTCGAGATTTTCGAAAAAAAAATAGTAAAATTTTTTTTTTTTTGAAAAATATTACAATTAATTCATTTTGGGAATAAAAATTATTTAATTTTTCTGTTTTGTATTTCAAAGTAAATAGTATATTTCTTAATTATTCATTTTGAAAAAAAGAACACACCACATCTCAAAAATCAAGTTATTTTGCTGTTACAAATATCACGAAATTTCAAATCAAGAGCAATAAGATAAGTCCATTATAAAGTGAAGCAATTTCAACTTTCTTAATTAATTGCTTCTAAGATTCGTTTTCTTAGAAGCCCAAAGAATTTAATGTTTATGTATTTAGCTTTTCTAAATAATATATATATATTGATTTTTTAAAAAAAAATTACATATTTGTTCCATTTTACTCAGAAGCATATAAGAAAGGCTGTCTTAAGAGCATCATTCACAGAGTCGTCTGTATGTCTTTCCTTTAGAAATACTCTTGGATAGAAGCCAGTAGCAAATGTGAGGTAATGGATATATATGGTCAGAACCTTAAGCTGACTTACTGGAACCGTTCATTATTTCAGAGAAGTTTATTCCGGAGTTTCTTAATTAATGCTCAAAAAAGTGTTTTGTATGAACAATTAATTTGATTTTCTTGAATCACTTAAAGCCTGGACATTTATTTGTTAATGCACATTTTAATTTATCATGTTGGCTCATCCCAATTCATTTCTATTAATTTTAACTGATTCAAAAAGGGAGCAGATATTTTATTATAATATCTAAAATACAAAAGAAATAATTACAAAGATTGAATTATTTGACTTAAAAAGAACTGGTATTGTATGTAAGAGTATGTAATTAAAAACGTAGCAGTTTTTGATGAAGTAATTTATGTATAAAAATCTAACATATAATATACGTGGGTGACTCTGGCATTTTTGAGATAAGTGCAAACGAAACGTTAGAAAAAAAAAACGTTAACGGTTTAATTTGAAAATACAAAGCATTTTAACACAGCGGGTGATTTTTTACAGACTTAATTTAAGTTGTCTAGTGTAGAATAAGTTTTAGACAAAATAGAAAATGGAGTTTACGTGAGAACATTATAGCGCTATGATTTTCTTTGATTTTAAAGCAGGATTGAATCAAAACAAATGCATTCAATGGATACAATTAACGTTTGGTGATGAATCTTCATGTATTCAGATGGTTTAAATAACTTTGCAGAGGATGAGAACACTTAGGAAGGTGGTGATCGGCAGTAATCCTGGACAATGTGTCTGCCATACGAAAACTGTTAATGGATGATAATCGCTCAACCAACCAAATGACACAGAAGAAACAAAATTGGACCCGCAGCCATACACCAAATTATTCCTGAAGAATTGCATATGAACATTATAGTTTGCCGTTGGGTTCTCCATAATCTATTTGAGCATTAAAAAGAGGAGCGTGTCAGAATCAGTAAAGAAACCCTTTAATTTCTAAATGATGGTGGCCACCGTATCATTTTTAAAATTGCAAGTGGTGATGAAACGTACAAGCTGTTTTTAGACTTTCAAACACACGGATCTTTCAAGATAATTCCACACTGACAGTGGTGAAAAGACAATGAGCAATGAAAAAAGTAATGTAAGCCATTTTCTTCAGAAGTAAGAGATTGATCAAAACCATCAAGTTGGAAGGAGAGAAGACACTGATAGCAAACCAGTATACCACTAAATGTTTTCCAGAAATTCTCCAAGAAGTGAATGGTAGGGGATTAAGGCTTCATCATGCAATGCATATTCCTATTCAGCCGGATTAACAGTTGAGCTTCTGAAACAGCTGGCCGGGCGGCGTAGTTGGTTTGGCGCTGACCTTGTACGCCTAAGTTTCGAGTTCAGTTCCGGCCCAAGTTGGTGGATTTTCGTGATGCAGAAATTCAACAGCGTCCATTTCGTATGATTGTGCAGCATATAAAAAATTTTGAGTGCCTATTTGGCTGTGGGTGCTGACGGCAAAATTAAATTCCTAGAACAATTTCGCATCGTCAGAGATCAGGAACCAGCCTTTGGTGAAGAAAGATAGCGTCAAAATTATTTGCGGTAATTGGTATATCCTCTAGAGCCGCACTAAAGAGCGAAACCAGCCCCCGGGAATGTACTGGGTCTGCAATCATAAACATACCAATCCACAGTCCTGTTGGAAAAAAGTTTCTTAAATAAAAACAAATTAAAGTGATAGAACTTATCCACGTTATTCTCCGAATCTAGGAATTTGGGTTATCATTTTAACCTAAAAAAGAACTTACATGGTGGTCGGTTTTATTAAGAAAAAGGGATTGATGTTTCTATAAATGCATTTTTTTCATCAATTTCAATAAATGAATGATTTAAGGCATTTAATCTGTGAAAAAATTCATCTACAAAAGTGTATTGATGCTGCGGAGACTACTTTGAACCCTCTTAAAATTATGTGTATTACTTAAAAAACCTAGGTTTATCTCAATATTTCAGAATGACTCTCGTATATAATGTTCTACTAATCAGAAATAATGAATATAATCAGTGTTTAATTATTATCTATTAATAAGAAATCAAAGCAAAAATATACTCAAAGAATGATTTAATATTACCCTTTTAAACCGTATCCTCTCTCATTTCTCTTTCACTTCATCTGAGTTAATATGTAAGTAGATTTCATACTCTAACAGAAAACAAAAACTGCACCTGAAAGGAATTGAATGAGATGGTTAAAATTTGGAGTTGTTAAGTGAGTTTTGGAGAAATGCAAATAATCAAGTTTTCAAGCTCATTTTATTATGCGATACGTGTTGTACCACTTACGAACGCTGTGCAAATAGGATGGCAAATGAATATCAAATGGCGAATCAAACTCATTTCCGACTCTTGTTGAAATAGTTACATCATTTCTTATTGAATTATGCCCCTGGGAAATCTTTTCAAGCAATTTAGTATCTGGAACAGAGAACGAATAATTGAGCTACATGAAGGTGGGTGGTCTATTGACGAATAATGAAGGATACTAAAAACCACATCCCAGAGTAACGCTACAAGATCCATGTCTGATCACATGCAGCAACCTGTCTGCTACCAGGATTTAAAAACTTGTATACAACACTATATCCATCATATATGGCAAGAGACTTAAGATGAACAGGTCATCAACAAGCTACATAGCATTCATTCTTCCACTGCTCATTGGGCAGCGGTACCAGTACGAAGAAATGATGTCTGCTTGACTCGACTTCGTAACGGACACATTCGTCTAACGCATATACCTTTTCTGCTAGTAGAGAATTCCCCCAGTATGCGACTTTTGTCAATGTGACCTTTCCATTTTACACATTTTAATAGAATGTCCAAAGTAGTTAACTAAAAGAAACACCTTATTAAAACCAATCTTTTAACTTTGATTGATTTGGTTGGGGAAACACCCCATCCACAAACCTTTTTGCATTTTTAAGCTCAAAAAATGTTTTACATGAAATATACTTTTCTTAAGGATTTTATTGTACCATTAGATTTTTTAAAAAAGTGATATCTATAAAATTTTACATTTCTGCATTTTTAAATACTTTGTTCAATTTTATATTATTTAGAATCTGACAGTTAAAATTACATTTTTATACACACGCACAATAAATATATATTAAAATAAAATTTTAACATTTTACTATATTAACGAATGTGTGGCGCAGTATAGCCAAATTTGGCTCTTGCGCCAAAAAAATCAACACTCAACTCAACTCAAACCAGTGGAAATCAGATGAAGAAGGTTTAGGTAAACCGGACCGAGAAAGGTCGATTTGTAAAAAGGCAAGCGCGTTCTGATTCATCAGTGTTACAGATAACCAATCAGTCGACGTGTAAATAATCTCAAGCAGACGTAACGACTATTGCTCTCAACAGCATTACATAGTCGTGAAATATTTAAATGGTATTGTTACAGATGGCATATATTAATCTTCACTGATGAATCACTCTTTTTCTTTTGGACGGGAACGGTATTCGAATCACTATTGGGAGGCAACATAACTGAGCGCCAAGATCAATTTCTTATGCTAAGTTGCACGGTCTGGTATCATAGTGTGAGGCTAAACTACTTCTAGTGTTCATTTCTGGCTCTTTTACAAGCCAAAAAGACGTACAAGAGATCTTGCGACCAGTAAAGGAAAAGTTTCTCAACTCTCTGTTGTAACTCTTTACCAGTGATACGAAGCTCAATAATGTATTTCTGCAGTCTTTAGAACTCATTTACAACATGTCAATAACTTACAGGGGCCATAATTTTAACCATACCTATTTCTTAATGCGAATGAATGCTATGTCGCGGTACGAGAAAAGTTAAAGTTAGCCAACATTTTTTCTATTTATTTAACTTGTATACTATACGTGTTAGCTTTACTTCCCACGATATTTTTCTTTGTTTGAAAAGTACATAGGAAGAGAAATTTCCCTACAGTTAACTTCAAAATATAGGTGATAGTGTTTGTGAAAATTTGGAAAATAGTTTGGCTGCTTGGAGTTTTTCTGGGAATGAAAAACAAACTCGCGCGAGAAGAATTTTAAAAAAATGTTTTGAATTAGGGGAAATGCCAATATCAACAAAAGCAGCTCGTAATTCCCGACTCATGTTTATGGGTTGATGCAAAATCTCACATCTTTCAAGCAATCTATTGAGTAAATGGGGATTTTACAAACTATGCGGTAACTTTGATTCTGACACTGACTTTTCGGATTTCTGTGACTCTTTTTTTTTTGAGTAAAATGGTTTCGTACGAAAAAACACTTTAAAAGTTCTCTCACGTAAAATCTCTCGCACGAGATAAGCTAATGGAAAATCTTGTGGTATGCGACTACGTTCGAAACCGTGATTTTAAAAAAGCGCATAAATAGATAATTTTCATGATATTTAGTGTCACTTAGATTAGAATATATGTATCAAATTGTCTTAAGAACATTTTGACAAAAAAATTATTTAAATACAATATTTTGGAAAAAAATTAACTTAGAATAACCTTTTTTCAAACTGTTCTCCTTTTGTGAAAAATGCTTCTATTATAATAATAATTTGCCTGTATATAGCTCAGACCTCAGTACAGAGGCTCAACTATGAGTTTTGAAAAATTCACATTATTTTCAGAGTTACAACCAATTGAAGTAATTATCGAAGTTTTTTTCTTAAAATTTCTCCCCTCTGTTGTCGTAAAACATGGATAAACACACTTCTAAGGTATATGTTTCAAAAATTCTAGTTGAGCCTCTGTACAGAGATCTGAGCTATTTGCAGGCAATATATTATTATAATAAAAGTATTTTTCACAAAAGGAGAATATTTTGAAAATGGGTCATTCTATGTTCATTTTTTGTCAAAATATTGTACTGAAATGATTTTTTATTGTAATAATATTATTAAAACAATTTTATATACGTTTTCTAATCTAAGTGACGATAGATATCATAAATATTATCCGATTATCCGCTTTTGCAAAATCATGGTTCCGAACGTAGTCGGATACCTTAAAGAGCAGAATTCTTCTAAACTACTTTTTTTCCGAGATTAGCATATCTGTTAGTAAAAGCCGAACACCTTATTTTAAGTTTAAAAAAGTATTTAAGAAATTATCATTTTTTTAACAATACCAATTTTTAAAAATTTAATTTATCATATAATGGGTGATTGAAATGTTCTGGCGTTAGGGTTCAGCAATAATATATTGATTTTAATAGTTTAACGTATAGAATATGATTCTAATTGCTCAATAAGTAAATGTGATCTAAATGATAAAATTCTATTATTGTAAAATTATATTTCAGAAAGAATACTTTCCGTATAACAAGAAAAAATGGTTTTTTGTTTTGTTTGTATTACATTACATATTATTTAAAAGTAAGAAGATGCACATACTTCTTTGAAAAATATGTATCAAAGTTGTTTCACGAATATTTATAGAAATTCAATATATGCCTCAGTTAAAAATTAAAGGTTTTCAAAAATTTTTAAAGCCTTTGTAATGAATTAAATGCACAATGATTCTTTTAGCCCGACCTAAAATAGTATCAAAGCCAGTGTTTCTCAAACTTCTAGTATATTTGCGACTCAATTTTCAATCATAAATTTCATCGTGCCTCTTCTATGTACAATAACAATGTATTGAACGTAATAATGATGTAAAGCTGCAATACGACCTTAACTATACACCGTGCAAATTATCAAGGTAAGTATTAACCCCTTCGCGATGGGCAGTGCAAATACGCATTAATCATGGACGCACCTCATGGCCGGGAGGTGCAAATATGCATTTTAGAAAAACGTTCTGGTATGTCGGGCGATGAATATATGATATTTTAGTTAGAAAGTTTTATAATGATCACTAGATGTCACCCTATGTTCATTATATTGAAACTGGACACAGCTAGAGTAACCTGACCTTCAGTTTACTTATATTCTTTTTGGATTTGGTATTTTGCTCATCAGATGTGGGGGGGGGATTATCGAAATGTAAACAAGTAACTAGTAAAATTTCCACTTGATATAAAACATTTGCGTTTCTAATAACTTCCCCAATGCTTTTTATTTTCTTTTTCTTAACAGCGTGGAATGTTTTAGAGTTTCAGCGTCAGTTCTGTTACAGTTTTTGTTGCTTCCGGATATATTTCGCGTACTTCTCTTATTTCTAAAGACATGACTTCAGCTTATTATTTGATTGTTTTGAAGGCATTTTCTTAACTTAACATTAACAAAAAGGGTGAAAAAGGCCTAAGTGTATAGCCAAAAAACCGTGTATAAATAAAAAAAAACCGCAACAAACATTTTATGCTTGCAAATCATACAATGTTGAACTTTGCGTTTCTCCATGCTTCGAGATTTTCCGCACTCAATCTTCATTTTAATGTTGTTATTCTTTTTGTAAATAATCTTTGTCGTGGTTTTTTTTATTAATTTGAAAGTGTATTAATATGTTTTGTCACTGAAAATTTTGGAAAAAATTGAATAGGGCTTACGAAATTTATTTCCCTGAGTAAGTCATATTTTTTTATATAATTTCATGTAAGTTAAATGAAAAACGTTAATACATTATACTTTTAATGTAACTGACAATTTGTGTAACAATCTAAAGGGGTACCAAAAATTACAAGGCTAGGACTGAAATTTTATTATGTATGTTTTTTTTTCTTCTTAATTTAGGCTTAGTGACGAAAACGCCCCATCCTAAAGTGCAAGTCCTTACGCATTCACCCCGTCCTTAGCGAGCGTCTCATAGAAAATCGCCCCTTCCTGAAGAAGTTACATTTTATACATGTTACTTATGAGTGTTAGATATATGAAATAAGTTACTTTTAAATAATAATTTTCTTACAAAAATTTTCTTTTCGATGTTTTGAAATTCTTACGCCTTCCACTTAGGGTTATCATGCCCCCCCCCCTGAGCGGGCACGCCCTATAATTTTATAATAGCTGATCTAAAATATTTAGTTTGTTTCAAACTCTATAACGCACGAAAAATCTCTATCTTATGATGATATCATTAAGTAGAATATCTAATCTTACTAGAAGAGAGCAAGATGTTTAGCCCTGACTCTAACAAATGTGGTGCTATTGGGAAGATGCTCGAGTGTAGATCGAAAATCCCATTAGAATTACCCTTCAGAATCAGCTGTTTTTCAGATATAAACAAATTTCTAAGTAAATATCTTATTTTCTACCCAAACTTTTGCAATGTGAATGACCACAGACTTATATTTTTCCCGCATAAATTTCTTCTGGAAGAATTAGTAGCTTCCAAAATGGGACAGGTAGTCAAACAGATGTCAGCTGATTATTGTTTTGTTGACAGCATCAGAGTTCATCAACCAGAATTCCTTACTTCGGCCAAGCTTCGCCTGTCATAGGAATATGTGCCATCTCCCTCGAACCAGCTCGCTTGGAACGTGGAATATATATGTCGCAGGAAAATGACGAAATTAGGAATTTTCATGAAATCCGTAAGGGATATGATTAATTAAAGGATATCTTAAAATAACATCTCTTCAAGGTCATTTCTTTGTTGAAAAAAAGTGATTTTATCAAAGTGTGAACTGTTTCAGTGAAATGATGCAATGAACTAGTTAGGATTTGCATTGGCAAAATGCTGTTCGGGGAGACACATGGGGCCAAGTCCTTGTACTTTCTAATCATACAGGTAATACTATCGATGCCCTTAATATCAACCCCATAACTTTAAGAAAATGGCTGACTTGTTCTTTTCATCATTTCACTAAAACAATTCGGGTATTTGATAAAATGACTTACTTACATAAGGAAAATGACCTCAAAGAGACGCTATTTTAACATCTTGCGGGAATTGATCATCTCCGTTAGGGATTTGATTGAAGTCCTAATTCCATCATTTTCTTGCGACATATATATCACTATTATGATGGTTGGACCTCAAAGGGACCATGTTAATGCATATTTTTTGTCCTTCAGAAGTAAGCGTGAAGTTCGTACCAAACATTACATATAGTTTATCGATCACTGCAAATGACTTTCAACAATTGAATCTTTTCCTTTGGGACACCATAAATAAATACTCAAATCTGGTGGCAAGAAATTTCACGTATTTTGAAAGCGATCCATTTCAGATGGTTTATTCCAATAGAATATTTACTCTATATGTCAATAACTTTCGAATGGTATCGTATTCATGAAAATTGGAGCTGGACATCTCTTGCAACTAGTTTTAACATATTTCAAATCACACATTTACTTGAAAATGGAAGGTAAACCTTCTTGCAATATATCTTCAAGCATTTATTTGACAAGCTCTGACGAAGAATTAATTAAATTTTCTTCACAGATAATCTGTTATCTGTGGACTAAGTGCGTTGCGGTAAATCGAAAAGTAGATAAGATGATGGAAAGTTTGTTATCTTAAATGAAACTCAACGGTGCTCCTGAAATTCGGAAAATTCAATTATTTTTTACAGGATTCGAAATGAGAGAAATTGATTTTCCTCTTCCCTTAGGGGATATTACTAGAGCTTGATTTATTTTACTCTGACAAAACTAAGTTGAAATTTTAATGACGTAGGGATATCAAGGTCGCTGAAATTTTTCGCAAAGATAAATGTTTGAATATGGCATATTTATTAATTTCTTCAAATTATTTTATGAAGAAATTAAATGTTTCGAAGAAAACTTTATATTATTTTTGAAAATAACATCTTAGTGAAACCACTGTACAGAAGAAGGACTTTTACAAGAATTTATTACATTAATATTATTTTTTTTAAATTTTATTTTCTTCTGAAACTGTGGAATACTGGGTTTACATAGCAGCTCTAAATACCAGAGTTGACACATAATTTATTCAAACATTATAGTTGAGTTTTATTAAAAAACTGGAAATTTCTTACAAATGGAATAAAAAAAGGGACCAGTATACTTTAAGTGTTCTACTATTATGAAAAATGATGACAAATAAAAATATACAATTAGAATTTATAAATATTCTGATCTATTTTTTGGTAAAATATGCAGTTTCGTATATAAAAATACCAGATTATGTGTTAAATTGTACTGTTATTTGTTGCAAAATACTTCAATTTATAAAATGCTTTTAATTTTTGCTTTAAATTTTTCATTTTTTCTTAGCTAGAAATCAAACTTTATTTTTATATAAATCATTTTAGTATATTTTTCAATAGATCTTCTGAAGATAGAATAGATCATCTGACACTTTGTTTGAATCACTTTTTAATTTTTTTTTCTTCATTATATTTTATTAATATGCCAAAGTATTGTCTAAAAACATTTCACAATCCTTGAATTATTTCCAAACAAGAACAAAATCTTCAACACTAAGCTTTTCGAGTTTTTCTAGATTTATTTAAATTGCAATAGAAAAAAAACATCTTATGAGAGAGAATTGTACTCTTATGACGTATGGTATTTAATATACATTACATAGCTTAGTCTTTAAAAAAAACTTATGTCAGAATTTTTATTTCATGGTCAATAATACTTCCCCCCTTTTTCGATTGAGCCAGTTTATTTTACAAAGAAAATTAAATGAATACAGAATTCATTCATACACGATATCATTACAAGTAATAAACCAAGCGTCGCTAAATGATCATATATTTCCTCTAACTTGGCGAAGTTTTGGCAAAACTACTGTTACCCATCATCGTAAATAAGTAACCAGGGTCAAAACCTTCGCCTCATTGGAGCAGAAATAAAAGTGGACGATTCTTCAGACAAGGAGGTAGATTTGTTTGCTTCTTACTTCAACTGATGAGGTGAGGTCAAGTTGATGGCTCAGACAAATTGGTTTCCAGGAGTCACTCTCCAGATGAAATTTGTTCGATGTCTGATCGAATTATTTTATATCTTTGTTTCTAAGACAAGGTGTAGATTGCGGGTGTTGAATGTGATGGCATTATGTTAGATTAATTATCCTTAGATCAGTGATATCATTTCTGGGAGTCGTAAAAAATTAATATGAGATCGTAAGATGAAGGAGTAACTTTGAAATAATTTAATTGAATATAATTTCCTCATTTACAGACGTTTTAAAAAAAAAGGTTTTTAAGAGTACAAATATTTTAAGCACTGTACTCAAATTTTGATTACTATTGCATTAGATTATTTCAGAATAATTTGGTTTAATACATGTTATAAGTCATTATCAAATAATTAAAGTTCAGGATAAGAATATTTAAGACAGCGTTTTTGAAACTGTGGATCCCGCTCCCTTGGGGGTATGATAACCCAACGAGGGGGGGTGAGCATAGTGAAAAGTCGTAAATAAAACAATAATTAAAATATTATTATGCAACTGAAATGAAGCAAAACAAATTTAGTAATAAAAGAAATAAATAATATAATATAACATATAACACATATAACTAATAACATAAACATAATATATAACATATAACACATATAACTAATAACATAAACATAATATGTAACATATAACATGTATAACTAATAACATAAACATAATATATAACATATAACACATATAACTAATAATATAAACATAATATATAACATGTAACTAATAACATAAACATAATGTATAACATATAACTAATAACATAAACATAATATATAACAAATAACACATAATATAAATAATATAACTAAAGCATGATAAAAAAATAAAATACGCATTTATAATACTGATATAATATAATTATAAATGTATAAGCACAACAAATGCATTTAATAATTTATTTATCTATATGAAATTTAAAACAAGTTTAACAATTGCCAATGACTACACGGGCTTGTCATGTATAAAAATGTAATACTTATCTTAATAATTTGTATGGTTTATTTTTAAAGTCGCATTATATCTATATTTCAAAGTACACTCTTTTTGAATTCAATACATTGTTGTTGTATGAATTGGGGGGGGCGAGAAAATTATAACTGAAAATTGAGTCTCGAAAATTGAAGGATTGAGAAGCACTGCTTTAGTAAATACTTAAATTTTATAATTGCAAGTTGTGCACGAAAAAAAAATGACACGGAGCAAAATATATTGCAATCTTTTTAATTGTGAGAAACAAAATTTTAGCTTTTCTTATGTAAAAAAAATGTGACTAAAATAAAGAATGATTTCTAACATAAGATAAGGTATATAATACTGGTTACATTAAGTACTTCTAGAAATGTATGTGCAATGCCTGTTTATAGAGCTATTATGCTGCACCTACTGTTTGGAATATAAATAATTATTTGCGATCTGTAAATAACTAATAATTATTTGCTTACATTTCAGTTGAAGCGAAATAAATATTTAGATGTTGGCAGATAAAATAAAAACTGCATATAGAAAGGTAAAGTGAAGAAAAATATAAATTGAATAATCTTTAAATTAGTACAGTTGTTAAATATTCTTAAAAATTTAGTTTTGAGAGACTTAAGAAAATCATTTTTTACTTTAATATCCTTTCAATAATTTCATACATTAAAATTTTCATTTTTAACTATTGTTTTTTTAAAATTTTTTGTAGCCATATATTTAAATTTTTATGCGTAATTTAAACTAGTTATCAATAACATAGGTGCTTATCTATAACATGTGCACTGATACGGTTTTACTTACCGTATAAATGGGCTTTAAAATACATTAAATACTCTAAGAAAAGTAAAAGTTAAGTACTCCATCTCAAGTATTTTTTATTTCATTTACAACTTGATTGATTTAATAATGATCATCTAATAACGCAATTGATTTTATACATAAATATGTAAAGATACTATTTTAATTAAGTCTTCTTTTTATTAATTTCATAATTATCTCCATATGAGCCTTATTTGTTTCTCATTTCCCCTAATATCTATTCTCTTAAAATTATAAACACATTCTTTTTGTGAAGATGAGCTTATGAATCATTATTTCTTGTCAATAATTCTTAATTAAAATATGTTTCATAGGATTAAAAGTAGTTTCTTTAAAGTATACTTACAACTTTCAATTTTTTAAAAATTATATTTTAACTATTATAAATTTTTAAATAAAAATTAACACTTCGTAATAAGAAAATTTAGTATTAAATGGCATAATTTTGCCTGTTAAGGTCAGTTTCAATACAACATGCTCTGATATGCAAATCATTAAAATTTCAAAGCATTTTTGAAACGCATATTGCAGTTATACCATTGGCTGTCTAGAATATTATTCCCTAACCAAGGTTCGCAGGAATTTTGGAAAATACAAAAATACTAATAATATTCCTTGCTTTCATGTGTCTTCGTCATATGAGACCAAACATTAAAATCATAGTACATATGATATTGAATACATATACCCACTTTCTCAAACATATTCCACTCTAAATTGTTTTTTACAGCCGAAGTAATATTTTCAATGCAGAAAGCTTCGACTTAGACGCTTCCATGATCCATTTTTCAATAAGAGAATATTTTTGTGCTGTTGTCACCTTCCTTGACCCGGCCAAAATTTTCACAAGATTTATTGCACATTAAGAACATCTCTAATTCGTTGCCAGAAGATTTATACTTAAGCATATGCCAGATAAAGATTGATGAATACTATCATAAAGTTGAATCCAAGTAAATTTTGTCATACAAGCTTAGTTTTTCTTGTTGTCAATCCAAATTATAAGTACATTATTGCTTCTGAATGTGTAGAATCGGGTTATTGAGTTCAACATGCAACGTTCCATAAAGAAACTGTCATTTAATTATGTACAGATAATCGTTTGTAATTTACAGAAATGACTTTGATACTTAATTTTTTCAGTAAATACAAAACTTTTGTGATAATTTGCTTCTGTCAGACATCCATGATTCTTCACAATAGCTCTAGCACGAATTTTTTATGAAAGTAAACTTATTCTTAGTACTCCATTCCTTTTGAACCGTTTTCCAAAATCCATTCAGTGTTCTTGGATGCCATTTTTTTATTGTTTGCTCTTATAAACCGAAATGACTAAAATCCATTGGAGAAGCATAGGGTAGCTTTATACGTATATCATTAAATGGGATACGCTTTATTCCTGTTTCTGATTCTTATTTCTATGCTAAATACGCGTAAGTTGAGTTAGAAGTGTGAATTAGGGCTTTGTACATATAAAGTTCGACTTTATCAATGTCCTCCCCATATAAAGTTGGAATTTCTTCTTCAAAAATTCATTCTAAAATATTCTGCTGATAGTAGAGTGAATTAATTTTGGTTTTACTTAAAATGTTTTGATTTTTAATTTGCCATTGTTAGAAAATCCAGCAATTATCAGGAATCTCATCAAAAACTTTATTGTACACAGACGAAGCCATTTCATACCGTCATTTTCGCAACAGAAAATTGAACTTTTATTACAGTCACTTTAATATACCCAAACTTCATCGAGTGTTACCAAAAAATTTCATTTTTCAGAAGCTAGGTGTTTGTTATATAAGTTGATACCATTTCCTTTTCTTTCAGCATTATGTTTTTAAAAAAAGGAGACGGGCGCTTTAATTTTAAATATCTTTTTTAACTTTAAATCTCTATGAATTATTTAACTTACAGTGCCGGACGACTTTCCTAGTTTCAATGCAATGAATTTTGAGTCGGTGAATTTTCTTTCAGAGAGAGAGAGAGAGAATCAGAGACTTCACTTTCTTGATAGTTGCCTGAGTTTGAAAGGACTTAGGATTAAGTTTCGTAGTCATGTTTTCATTTTTCCTTTCATCTAGATGTTTTTTTCTCTTTTGAATTTGATATACTATACATACCTTTTATTGAAATGCAATAACCGAGATTTTTGCACGAGATTTATAATTTGTTGATACGGATATTTCTATTTGGAAAGCGCAGTTACGTATCCTTCGAGTCATATATCAATTTTATGAGCCATTTTTAAATATAAATCTTTTATTTTACATTCCAATCAAAATGAAACATTAGCAGACGCGCGATTATCCTGAAGTTGCCAAAGTTTTATCTCGAAATGCAAACTGGAAAATTAATTACAAAATTGGTTCCATAAAGTGTGAACGAGACCGTCTATATATATTTATTTTATTTTATAATATTTATTTAAATTAAATAAGTAACCCCGTCCTTTGCCTTCTTTCTTGTTGCAGCATTTTTAAATGGTCAATTGTGTATAAACAATTATTTTTACAGAGTAATTGCAATATATACATAATTTTTCTCACACACATGTATGTATGAGTGTGTGAGTGCGTGTTTATATTTTTTGCCACTCTGGCGTACTACTTCAAAGAAAAATATCAAGAGAAGAAAATAGTAATACCATTATACTGAACTTACTTACCCCTTTTCATACTACTACGAAATCTTCTCAAAACTTTATTTGAGTTTCTCGAAAGGAGTTTATTTGGCTTTTAGAGACTCTGTAGGGAACAAGCTGCGTACAAGAGAAGAACATTATATCTTTTACTTATTTGTGTGCGAGAGAGAAATTTAGTAGTTCTATTTGAGTTATACTTGGCACTTAAACTTAGAGAACTGCAGTAATATGCGAATAACCTTTGAGTTTTCTTAAGATCCTATAAAAAGCACAATTATATTTTTGTTGTAAAAGCTGGTATTTAAATACCGCACGAATTTCAAATTAAAAGAAAGGAAAATTATGAAATATTCATTTCCCTCCTTCTCCCTTTAACGATTTGAAAATAACTTCCTAATATAATGAGAAGTTTTATTATTTTTAAAAGTATACATTGTATAGTAACAGCTGCTAATAAGAATTTTGGGGAAAAAAGAATCTTATACGAAATAAAAAAAACATTATAAAATTAGTTTATATTTCTCATTTTTTTATTTTATAAATGATGGCGATGATATTATAACAATTAAGGATTATGAAAAACGGAAATCTTCATAAATAGAAATGATGCATATTTATGAAGCTTTATAAAATTGTAACATTTTTACTCAATAATAAAAAGGGCTTCATTTCATACAAATTATATTGTCCCCTTAAGAATCTATTTTATTTATTCAAAGTAGAGCAGAGTAAAACTGATGGACTAGCTGGCGCATGTATGATGATCAAAGCTGCGGCTAACGACAAACGTAAAGCCCCTTTCCATGATGAATTTCGAGGGACTCGATCTAACACCGTTGATCGAGTGGCATTAGTAACAACAACAAAAATGATCTTAGCATTTAAAAATAAAGAGAACAACAAAACACAAATATAATCGTGTATTTAACTTAAATAATATAATGAATAGCATACAGCTCAATAAAAAAAAATTGGTACTTATGTATTATCGTACCCTATTGGTTTCATTATAAATCGTTGCCAATTCAGCACGTATTACACATACGGAATCAAGGTTGCCAACTTGCCGAGTTACTGATAATAATAGTGGTTGTTGCGATTATACTTAAGTACTGAAATTTCTTGTTCGCGTTAGCCTAGCTGTCAAGGTTTCGGATCGTGGCTGGCTTGTCACGAGTTCGAGCCCAGTGCCACTAAAGATCCGCCTTGTATGGGAGCGATGCGTTACATATGTCGAGAGCTCAAATGTCTTCTCGTTGGTGTGATGTGCCGTAGCTAGGAAACGGGGTGCCAGCTCATGTGTCGTCCTAGTCACTTGCCCATGGTTCAAAATTACGAGTTCTGTCGCCAAAAGCCCTCGTGTAGCTTGCTGAACAGTGCGACTTTAATATTTACTCACTCGCCAAAACTTCTTAGTATTTATTCATTTTGCGTTTTATTTTAAGTGAAAACTTCTTCAGTCGTGCTGGGCATTTTTTGGTAAGGTAAAATCTTATGGGTTCGCGTTACCGACATGCTCATGACTGGCGTACGCGCAGTGTGCTGGGCACCGTAGGCACTTTCTGGATGGGTGAAATCTCGTGCGTTCGTGTCACCGACATGCTTATAGCAGTATATCTGTAGCTATACAGCTGGCGTACAGTACTGCGTATATCTTTTAAGTGAAATTAAATGGATTTAGTGAAAAGTTCAATGTGTATATACTGTGCATTGTTGAAATAGTGTTTCTGTATGATTATTATTTGAATCGTTTAATTGAAGAATCATTGTGCTGTACAATAGTGAGTACAAAATAAATATACAAATTTTTTTAAGATAAAAAATAAATAACAGAATTTAAATACTGATATTTATTTTTTGGCGTTTGAAAATTTTATATTATTTAAAAATTATTTTAAATCTTCGTATTTATTCTGGCATTTGAAAATTTTGTACTATTTATTTTCTAATATTTAACCTCTGCAATGCATCACGCAATCCGGATTAGTATTTCACAGTGGCTTAGACGTTTTCTTACTACCGTGATAAAACAGGTTTCTACTTGTTCAATCACATTTTTATCGTGGATTTTGAAATTAAAAATTTTATAAAGTCTAATAATAATTCAAGATACAACCATAACAGCGAAACGAAAACATTTTCCACTTATTTCTGCTTTGGCAATTACTATTCACAAATCATAAGAAGGTACTTAGGAATATGATGCTATTGTCTATGAATACCATCGCAAACATCCTAGAGAATTAGTATACGCACCTTTAACAAGAGTAACGAGGATTCAAGGCTTATTTTGGTTACTCAAGAAAATAATAGCAGCAGCAGCTGGACATTTTAGATTTGTAGAACAGGAACACCTCTAAATGCTTCAGAAACAGATAAACATCATAAAAGATCAACAAGTCATCGAGAGGATCTAACGTTAGAATTGAAAAGGTTACAAAACAATACACTCCTGACGGTCACCAAAACTTTTCTAGAATTCATCTGTGATAAGAAAGGGTTATCTATATTTTCATTCAATTGTCAAAGTTTGCATGCACATGCAGCTGACCTAAAAAATGATGCTATCGTAAAAAAAGTCAAATCTTCTGCTTTTGTCAGAAATTCGTATGAAAAACGAAGAACCACTTGATATTCGAATTTCAACTTTGTTGTAAGTTATAAAAGATCCGAAGTTCCAGCAGCAGGAGTAGCTATTTATCACAATACTTAAGATACGTCACACTTCATTACTTCACAAACGGACATACATACTAAATTCACTAGAAGTATTGGTGTTAAGGTTTCTGATAAAGGTGAAATATGCGTTGTTCGTTGCGATTCTGAGAATGGGCAATACATATTAATCTATGAGGCGGAAAAATCTATGAAACACACACAGACACAACAACAAGTTTTATTCGAAAATTTGATGATTTATACAAAAGAAGGTTTTGAAATACTCGAAGAAGATTTGACGAAAAATCTGATAATGTACCGATGATTTTAAGTGGATACTTCAATATTAACTTTGCAGATGATAAAAATCTACCACTGATTGAATTTCTAAATGAAACACTTAATTTAAATATGTCCAATGATCGAAAACTCAGTACTACAAAATATAAAAATACGATCGATGCGGTTTTTACGCGATACTTAGATAAATTTAAATCAAACATTTTCCTTTCTTACTTTAGTTGCCACAAGCCTATTGTATCTCTTTTAGAACAAAATGAAATAATTGAAAGTACAAAAAGTCTAAGTATTGTAGAAATTAATGATGACAATGATGAAAACAATTAAAATAATGTTAAAAATCAAGTACATTGAAATTTAAGTAAATACAAATACTACCCATAAATAATATAATTGTATTTTAATTGAATTGTATTTATATTTTTTCATGATCTTGTACAGCCCGTAAAATATTTGAATAATAAAAAACCATATAAACATGCATATAATTGTTGATCGGAGTGTCAATAGATGTGAAAACCAGATTGATATTGATAATTTTAATTCAAAAATTATGAAATTTCAAATTTTAATGCTAAAAGTTCTAAATTTTCACTTCTATCGGCAGTTTCTTTAACTGCTAATGCTTTTTCTCACCATATGATAAGCTGAATTTTAAGTTCAAATGTAAGATTTGGAATAAAATACTAAAATTAAATGAATGATTCAAATATTTAATGAGGTAGAACTTCTCATGAATACTCTTGAAAATATTTAGTATAGGAATTTGTAATTTTTCAAATGTAAAAGCTCAAAAAATAATGAAATGATGAATATAATTGAAATCTTAAGTACATATTTGAAAACAAGTTTATATAGAAAATAATTTTTATTCAATTTCATCATGGCTAAAAATCATAAATTCGAATATTTTCTTTTATTGTTCGAGTATTTTACACACATTTTAAGATGCAATCGAGACGTTTCAATATTTTATGAAATGATTAATATACTTAAAGGAATATTGAAAAAAATATAATAACATTAAAAGCAAAATGCTTTGTTTTATTCAGAGAGTATTAACTAAGTGACTGTTTTTGTAGAACTAGTACGAAAAATAAATGCCACATGAATAACAGTAAAATATAATTAAATTCCTGAAATTGAATTAGAAACAAACATAGTAATTGAGTGAATTTCTTTTAAAATTATAATCCTTAGAAATGTGAGAGATTAATTTCATCAAAAAAGAGTTTGAGAAATTATTCCTAACTTTAAAAATAAATTCAATTTAACTGATCATCGTAATGAAAAAAGTCATTTCATTAAAAATAGTTGACTTCTGCTTTTTTTTGAAGGTGTTTTTTTTATAAAATATTTAATTACAATTCTTAAGAAAGTGGAAATTTATTATTTTATTTACTTTTTATTTAATTAATTGACGCTACATTAGCTTATTTTAATCTATTTTCTGTGTTTATACTTCTACCATATACAGTATTTTATTTTTATGTTCTTAAGAAAATAAATATTAACAATCCCAGATCTTAAATATGTTTTTTATAATTTTAAGAAACAATGCAAATTTAATTTGTTTGTACAAAATAATTCAAAAAGAAGCTGTTATTCAGAAATTCATTTGTATAATCTTAAAACAACGAATGATGTAGTATTACTTAATCGAAAAATAAAAAAAACATTCAATAAAGCGTTTTCTTGTTAGTCAATCATTGGCAATTCTTCATTTTCCATTGATGATTATAATTTTTATTAGAATAGTATTTATTCTTTATATGATTGCCTATCGAAGAGCATTTAATAAATTTGTAAAATTAATTGTTCTGAGAATTGTCAATTTCTACAATCATTGCCAATGGGTGTGAAATTAACCTGTAAGTAAAATGGGAATAAAATTATACGCGAGGTTTAAGTAATAATATGATAATGTGGTTCTGTGTGTATACTATAGAAACAAATATTATCCAAACACACACAAAAAAAAATAAAAAAATGCTCACTTTAAAATAATGACTAATTGACTTCATCAGTTGTAGAATAAAACGATATCAGCAGTCACTTGCAATCATTGAACAATGAATTAGTATTTAGCAAACGACTTAGCAAAAAAAAATGAAATCCGAAACCTTTGTGTAAACTTAATCGGTTACTGCCCTATTTATGAATGAATAGTTGCTAAGACTAGCCCTTGCTTTCGGAACTTTTTATGTCCGAACTCCAGTTACAACTCAGATTTGTTCCTTTGTATATGCCGTAAAGTTTTCAAAACATTTGTATATAGTTATCCCTTTTTTTCTTTTTAATTCTTTTTAGTCTTCTTATAGAGTACAGAAATCATTAAGATTAAGTTTTTAGATTTGTATGTGTATATATATATATATATATATATATATATGTTTGTACGCGTACACACACACGCACACACATTTCGAAGTATGCATATTTATGCATAACATCTTAATTTTTTTTCTTGTAAGGGATTTAGAAGTTCTATCCATTATTTTCAATGATTTCATTCAGTATTATTAACAGAAATGTTTAAGATTGACTGGCAAGAAAACATGTTTAACCCCACTTTTATATAAAATATGTTACATATAAGAGCTGTCCTAAGTCAGCAATGTTTATAAATTTGAAGCATCAATATATTTTTTAAATTCTAATATTTTTGTGTAAATTATATTACTTTTTAAAATTCTAATGTGTTTTTAAATTCTAATATGTGTTTTATATTCCGATTTCTGTTTTTGTCTGTTTCATTTTTAGTGTTCAAATGGTTAATGTCTCTATAGTAGAGAGACTTAACTATATATGTGTGTGTATATATTATGCATGTCTTTTCATAAATCATTCTTTCAATTCTCTTAAAAGTACTATTCTTAAATTCTTTTAAAAAATACTTTCGAAAATCCTAATAAAACATTTTTAAAGAACAATAAATATGTTAATAATGTAAGTTACGTATATTGTTCAAATATTGTTTGCGAGAAAAATTTGTTTTGCAATACATAGTTTTTTTTTTCTGAAAATCACTATAGAGCTAATATTGGTGAAAAATAAGTTTAAAGATTAAATTCAAAGTCTATGTATATTGGCCACATTCTCCATTTTTAAAATGACTTTCCTCTCATATATATAAATATTTATATGTATTTACATACAATTAAGGTATCCGACTATCATAAATTCAAGATTTCTTTTAAAAAATTGACAATTTTTTAAAGATTTTATTTTGTATGTGCTCTCTTCTTAGCTTTATAAAAATACCAAATTGTTTATTTTCTCTTCACTAAAACAAGAACTACAAGTGTTTTAGTAAAATCAGATGCCATACATTTACATAAGATGTCATACTTTAAAATGCGTTTTACTCGAAATGTGTTTTTTTCGAAAAACTCAAACGGGGACAGCGATTGCTTAAAAAGTTTTTAAAATAATTTTCTGAAGTTTTGTGTGTATGTTCTGTATAACAGTAAAAGTGTTTTAACCTTAATATTTATTAATCACTGTTTCATTACAAAATTTACAGTTCTTTATGTGAATATAATCACTGTTTATATGAATATAATCACAGTAATTTCACTATAATAACTAAGATAAAGTGCTCTGATTTTTGTAAAAATTAAAATCTCTTATCCTGAATGATCATTTCAAAAAGGAATAAGAAAGTATTACATCAAAACTGAAAAATTGAGAATTTGTTCATTTACTATTTGTGTACCCTGTTTATGTAATTTTTTGTCAATTTTTACCCATTTGTTCCCATTTTAGTAGTAATAATTTATTTTTCTCTTTTTAATTTTAGCCTTTTTCTTAAAATGTACTAAATAAATCTAAAAACCACAAAAAAATATTTCCATACTTCCACTTTAAAAAAAATTCTCGCAAGTATCCGGATATCTTAAGTAGTTTTCAGACTTCTCTCATGAAAAACGAGATAAAATTAGCTTAAAACAGAAAGTAATTTAATATTATAGTAATTAGATTTTTAAAATAAAACATTTTTTGATTTATACTATAAAATGTCTTGAAAATAAAGTCTGACGAATAAAAGGCTTCACAGTGTCTATCAAAAATGCATGCTTAAGAAAACAGATATTGAAACATTTAGCTTTTAATAAAGTATGTGTCATGGTACAACCTTCATTTATCATTGAAGAATTTGACGCTACGAGCAGAAAGTTGAATAAAAAAAATGGTTTATTTTTTTTTATTTAAGGTTAAAATTCTCATATTTTCCTTGGCAAAAAAAGGAGTTTATTTATACAAGAAAAGCTTTTGCTCGAATTTTACCATGTGTGCTTTGAATGCTAAAGCTTGCTAAAGTAAGAGGGAAATCTTTTTTATTTCGTTCTTAAAAATCTGGTTTTGAATTTAAATTTTTTGACTTTGTATATACTTTTCTTTTACTTCACAAGTCTGAAGATAAAGCACACATGATCACAAAAAAAGAATTTTTCAAAATTTCGCGTGTAGAGGTAACAAAAAATCTCTAAAGAAAATTGCTTAAAGGTAATTCTAGTGAGAAAACATTCATGCATTCCTGTGTGCTGTGACACTAATTATATTTTAAAACCATGAGATATTTAATAAGAATAAATATTTTATATCAGAAAGTGTTATTACAAAGTAGTATTCTATTTGTTAATATTGTAAAACAGAAAAAAATTCAAAATTCATCAATGATTCTAAAGGTTAATTTTTCAAAATGTTATGTACCTCTGCCAAAAAACAGTTTGTAATATTTATGTGAATTATTTTTATATACTCAAATACAATGCATAGACAAAAACATGTAGTTATTATTCACATGTTTATAAATTTTATTTTAAACCCTTAAACTGATAACAATTTTGCAGAAATATGTTGCCTTTTAACTACAACAAGACGTTGTTATTGCATCTATTAATAAAGCACTTATTTTCAAGAAGAGTGTTTTTCTTAATCTACTTAAAAAATAAAAAAAAATAAAAAAAGAAACGAGCCGTATACAGAAGTCGCATACGATGTGTAACATCTGACATGTTATCGTGTTAAATACGCAATAGTAACTTAAATCCTAAAAAAAAACTGAAGCGAGTAGGATTGGAACTAAATTTCTATCGAATAATTATATCTGTAATCCAAATTTTATTTATTTAACACTAGAAGTATTGCAGTTTTTTATCAAACATATTTATTCTTGTTCAATTTGGGGAAGAAGAGATACAATAGACTTGAAAATGAGTTAACAGTGATTTCTGTGGCCATATACATTTCTCCGAATCAAACGGTTCGAAAAATTAAAGATTTCCTGCATTTTGTACTTTTACCATAAATCGAAGATTGTTCTACTCTCTTAAAAACGAACTATCACTCGCTTCCCATGATTTTAAGTATGATTGAATTGAGTTTTGAATCGAGTATAATTGGAATTAATTTCCTATCGAATAATTATATCTTTAATGAAAATTTTATTTATGAGTAATGCAATTTTTTATCAAAAATATTTATTCTTGTTCAATTTGTGGAATAGTAGATACAATAGAATTATGATAAGTAAAATATGACACATATACTTGTGATTTCAAAGTATTTAAAAACCGTCGAAAAAAAAAACAGCGTCAATAACAGTATCACTGTTAGTTGTCGCGAGGCTTGTAACTCGCGATAATGTGACGTAGACGCGCTGTTGTTGATGAGATTTTTCATAAGAATAAATAGTCTGATCGAACGTTCCACCCTGTGATTTGTAGAGAGTCATGGCACAAGCAGTCGTAAATGAAAAGGGATTCCTTTTTGCAGTGATAGTTCGATTATTGTTGATTATTGATTATCGTTTTGCGTCGACCAATGGGGACCCGGACTTTGAGTATGTTTTTGTGTTGCATATATTTTGAAGCCAATTTTCTCGTCTTTTGATCAAGTCTAGAACTGCCAGCAAATTTTAACCAAAGTCGTTGAAGCTCTCCAAAGTTTGCATTATTCTCTAGAGGGACAGCTTTGTATTTCTCAACTAGTTTTAAATGACCGTAAGTTCCATTAGATAATCAATCGACTACATCTACGTTTGTTGTAATGATGTATGGCATATCAATCACTAGAATCAGTTCGTATGGCAAGCTACCAGTATTGAGTATCAACATTTTATGAAGTTTATGCCGAAGAAACGCTATTTGTTCTGCGCTGTGAAATTCGGTGAATGTGTCAGTCGCAAAGGAAATTGTTCTATCTTCTGCCCTGTTGAGTATACTCAAATTATATTCATTCACATCGTGTTTCCTCAAAAAGAGTATCACACCATGTGGGCAAAGATTATCTGCCTGTTCTTTCGTAACAAATCTAGACTCATTTAATCTCTGCTCGTCGGCTTTCAATTTTTCACACCTTCACTAACTTTAATGAGTACACGAGAGAAAATAGCATTCGATTGCCTCATGACTTGAGTCAATTGATAAAATTGAAGGCCTCGCCAAAGCATTGGACCCACTAGAGACATCTTAATTTGGTTAAATATTGGAGTCACAAGGACTGGCGGCAACTGTCGCAAATCTCCAATTAAAAATATTTCTTTCTCCCCGAAGGCTCGATCATATATATATAATCTCCCATTATTCATTTCAATCTGGCATCAACTTGATGTAAAAGTTCTGCCGACATCAGGCTAATTTCATCGATAATAATGCAACGTACGTACTTAAACAATGTTCGAAATTGTTGGACAACCTCGTTAGAGAGCGGTAAATGTTTGCCAATGGAAATTTTCAATGCAGTGGTGATAGTAAAGCTATTAATTGCAACAGCTGCTTTGCCCATTGAAGCATATGCGTATATGCATTGCAATATCCATCGGTTTTGGTAAATCGGTTGCAAATTTCCATGAGTAATTTAATTAAGAATGTTTTACCGCAACCTGCAGGTCCTGTGAAGAAAATTTGTATGGGATGAGACTCACTTTCGAATAGCGTACTTATGACGGCATTAGTAATGACTTTTGCTCAGTGTTAGCCATTCGCATCAGATTATTAAAATCTCCTTTAGGCAAAAGATTTTCCCGTTTCCTGACAACGGGTCCAAGTCGACTGAGGAATTCCATCTGCAAGTCAGCATTCATTTCGGTATTTGCAGTGGCGTGTAAATCAGAAAATGGGTCTACTGCAGGAGAGACATCATCACGCGATTTGGACCCCAATGCGAGGCTAACAAAAAGAGACCATCGCTTATGCTCATTGACCAAACCCAATAGAACGCGCTTACGTCACTTCCTGTTGCCCACTTACGTCCCTTTTTACGTAATCACTCCTACAAATATTCGGCAAGCGAGAGGGATATTACACATAAAAACAATTTCTTCTAATAAAAATAATACATATATTCGTATACAAATCATATTTAATTTCAATTATGTGATCTAAGCTAATACGTGTTATATAGATAGATCCGAATGTTTTGTGGGAGTGTCTGCATGCATGTGGTTTAAATTGAATACTTGAAAATATTATGCATCACAAAACAAATTTTCTAACAAAAAACAAATTTAAACAAATTTCTTTTAAAATTCTTGAAGGGAATATTCTGTTATGTTTAGAGATTGGTAAACCTTTTAATATTTATAAAGCTTTCTACGTAATTATATAAAAGTCTTATGCAAAAGATATGTTTGCATAGAGAGCAATATTGTTTTAAAATAATTCAGTAACAAAGTTTTCAATTGTTTTCTACTGAATTGTTTGCTTTTCTGCTGGCATAAACATAAATATAATAAAACGGCTGAAACTGTTACAGTTTTTAAGAATAACTATTTACTACAAGAGCATTTTAACCAAATTCCAGTTCCATTCTTCATAAAATATATAGAAAGCAGGGATATTCTTTCATCTCAAATACTTTAGACTTTCAAGAATGCTCTTTTGAAGCATTAATCTTTTTATCTCCCTCCCTCTAAAGTTGAAAAATATCTGACAAAAGAAATTCTCAGGGTTAAAAATTTATTTCAACTGTTATTCAGTCATTCATGTTTCGAAACTTAAGTTTCAACGCATTATTGATTCATACTTATTTGTTAAAAAAAGTATAATACCAGAAAACTATTTCTTGTTTTCTTTCCTTAGAAATTTACTTCCTCGTTAAATTAATATTTACCTCTTGGTTAAGATAAACATTGATTTAAAGGTAAGAAATTAATTCATAAACACTCATTTTTTTATTAAATCTTCATTATTTTAATCGCTTTTTTTTAAAACAATTTTAATGTGAAAGAAACTTTTTTAGACCGAGTTCAAACTCAGGCTTGGCAAGGCTGAGTCAGCCTTTCATACCTGCAGTGTGTCGTGGAATGAATACCAAGTTTGTGTGAGAACTAAACACTGGGGGTTTCACGTCAGACTAACCACTTGACCGGAACATCTACATGTGCCCCTCATAGCCCTAGGTCACGAATACTGAGATGGGCACAGTAGGCCTTCTCTTTTATGTACTGCTGCGCCACTGAGTTTAATTTAGCTTAGAAGCATTTTTAATTATTGAAACATGGATTCATTTATGTTATACTTAAATATATGATTTTGTAATATAAGAATAAATAGTATAAAACATTTTTAAAGACAGTAAAAGTTACGTTACCATTTCGAATATGTAATAAAAAGAAGTGTAATGCAAGTTGTGAAGCAGCAAGAGGGATATTAGCAACGGATTTTGAGCCACGGTATAAACACAAAAAAAAAATAACATCTGAGCTTTTAACAGTAAGTGATCTCATTTACAAAGTATGGCACAATATTATTTGTAACATTTTTCCTCTTATAGTTATTAGTTCTGTTTCGAAAAATATAAAATCTTTCTCATATTAGCATATGCATCAGGATGATACAAATAGCTATAAATTTAACCCAAATGATTCAAATATTAGATCAAAATGACACCAGAATACTTTTAACCACAACTTTTGAACATATATACTTATAAAAATTATTTTTTATACGCAAGCATTTTTGAATATGCGTAGTTGTATATACGAGGGCAATTCGGAAAATAACCTCCGAATCGCTGTAAAAAACCAACCAGCACAGACGAAAAAAAATGTATTCACATATCAAAGGCACAACTCTTCTCTATTTTTCAACATAGTCTCCTCCATTATTCAAGCACTTGTCGTACCGTTGTACCAATTTACCAATTCCTTCTGCATAAAAAGCGGCCGCCTGCGATTTAAACCAATGTGTCATAACGTTTTTAAGTTCCTCATCGTCAGCGAAATGCATTCCCCCAAGCCATTTTTTCATTGCAGTGAACAGATGGTAATCAGATGGAGCCAAGTCCGGGCTGTAGGGAGGATGTTGAAACACATCCCATTTAAATTTGTGCAAAACCTCTCGTGTTCTTACAGCAGTGTGAGGGCGCGCGTTATCGTGCAGAACCACAACTCCAGAACTCAGTAGGCCGCGACGTTTGTTCTGGATGGCTCTTTTCAGTTTCTTCAACGTGCGACAGTAAACTTCGGAATTGATTGTTGTTCCACGCGTCATGAATTCAATAAGGAAGATTCCTTGAACATCCCAAAAGACGGTAACCATCAGCTTGCTCACTGACAAAGTTTGACGGGCTTTCCTCAGCCGGGTTGGAGAACCGGTATGACCCCATGCCATAGACTGTTGTTTTGTCTCCACATTGACATGCGCTACCCAAGTTTCGTCACCAGTCACCATTCTGTTCAAAAAGTCCTCCCCATCCGTGTGGTACCGGGAAAGAAATTCTAAGGCAGCGCCCATTCGACTGGTTTTGAGGATCTCCGTGAGCATTTTTGGTACCCATCGAGCACAGAACTTCCGGTAGCCTAATTTTCCCGTGACTGTCTCATACAAAACTGTCCGAGAAATGTTTGGAAAGTGTTCTGAAAGTTGGGAGGTTGTGAAATTACGGAGCAAACGAATTTTTTCATCGATTTATTTGATGTTATCAGCACTCACTACAGACGTCCTTCCACTCCGTGATTCCTCATGAATGTTTGTTCTTCCGTCCTTGAAAAATCGTACCCATTGACGTAATACACCTTCACTCATAATGTTTGACCCGTATACAGCACACAATTCACGATGGATATCAACTGCTGACAGTTTCTTCGCCCAAAGAAATCTTATCCCTCCTCGTACCTCACATTTCGCGGGATTTTCTATGGCGGCACACATTTTGTCACGTTATAACTAGCAAACGCTTGGCCTTACGACACTCTCACTCACCGACTGGAAGCTTACTGAATCACAGATTACTCGTTCATTCGATTAAGGGCGCTCCGAACCGTACTTCCAGCGCCACGGCCAAACGGCGGTTACTTTCCGAATTGCCCTCGTATGTTTTGGGACACGTACTTTTAAATTTACATACATAAATAGTGCATATTATATTTTATAATCAGCTGGGTAAATCTAATTAAGAGGTATTTATTTTCATAATACCAATAAAAAATGGAAGGAAATTAAATTGCAAAATATGGTTTGTTTTTAAACAGCTTATTAAGTATTAAATTAAAAATCATATATTTCAAAAGAATCATGAAATTAAGAGACGATTATGTAGAGAAAATAATTCATGAAAGAGAAGAAAATTTTTTCGCGAATATATCAATAGCTAACATGCATAGAAACATTAAAGGCATTGGCTCTGCTTTCTCAGTCTTTCAAATAATGATATTAAAATTTAAAAAATAATAATATAAAAAATTAAGTCAATTCCTACTTGGATCAACAAAGAACAATTTTATTTTAGCCACTTTTTTTTATTAAATAGTTACAATTAATATAAATATGTATATATATATGACAGAATTCCAACATTAAGTGGTAACTAACTTTTGTTAATTATCATTAAAGTATCGTATTGTCATCCAAAACAATTGTGTATATAAAAGCGGAATGCTCCAAAACGTGAGAATTATTTTTTTAAAATTTTGACCTAAGTCGTTAAAAATGAAACCAACGTGGCTGTATCAGTAATTATTTAAATAAATAGTTTCAGTCAATTAATTTTAAGTAATTATGATGAAATTATCGATTTTTTACCCAAAACAATTGTGTACAGAAAATTTCACCTCAAATGCGCGCTTTAAAATGTGAGAAAAAAAAACCTTTTCAAATTTTGGCAGAAATCGCCAAAATTATCACGAAGTTTCGAAAAATGATGACAACATGGCTGTATTTGTAATTTTTTGAATAATTAGTTTTAATAAATTAATTTTTATTAATTATTATTAAATAACTGTATTGCCATTCAAAATAATCATGTATAAAAAATTTCAGCTCAATTGAGCGCTTTAAAATGTATTTTATTAACGATTGAAAATTCCACCAAGATAAATATATAGAGAGTATGACCTAATAGTGTAAGAATTGAAAAACATTCACTGGAATCGTTAAAAAAAGAAGAAACGTATGGCCAAAACACATGAAAATAGGAAAGACTTAAAAATAATTTAAAGACAAAATATCGCAAGGAAAATTATTGATCAAAACGTAAATGAAGTAAGAAGATAAGAGTTACATCAAATATTTTTATTTTCCTTCAAAAGTAAACTGTTGAACAAGGTTTAATATTATAAGCAGCATGCTTATGCTTGCAGCAGATATTAATTTTTAAGTTCATAGATCTCGTTATGTATTTGTATTGAATGTCAGCAGACATAATGCTACATTTAAATTATTGCAAATAGAAATACACAATTCTAATTTGAAACATTACAAAATCTCTTAAAGAGATTTGAAATATTCAAGAAAAATCAGTAAATGGTATATTTTAACATATTCTACTACATGCTTTTTTTTACCTATCAATTTTTTAAATATTGTAATCCTATGACTAACTACAATTTATAGAATAATTTGAGGCAATTAGAATAACTCTGAATATTCCTGAAAGCATTTAATAATATATTCATATTACTAACAGTTAAACAACGATGAAATTCCATCACATCAAACGTCAATTAACTCACAGCGCGCCACTTAATATGCATTCCAAATAGCTTATTATTAGGTGCATTCACAAACATACCATATCATGGGGAGGATAATTGAAATGTTTGGATATACAAGATTGCACGTCTAATTAAAATTGCTCTTTCCCCTTAGCCGAGGCGGGGCATAAGCACTCTTAAACACTTAATAAATTTGGGTTGAAAGTCCATGTGAATGAACAAGATGTCGCCAAATATTCATAATTCCCACATATCGCTAACATCAATGCAGTGAATGTGATTCAAAAACACCGTCTTCTGAAAATGAATTATTGTGTAGTGAGATTTAATACGGTCTTGAATATTTAATAAATAACTTATTCCTCATTGACAGTTTTACCATGTTTAACTTTGTTACGAATTTTGTGTAAATAATACTTAAAATAATGTAAATAATTTATATCTGGATGTGTAATACGTTGATATTACTCTATGTACAATTTATTTTATGTTAACATTGTAATATTCGCAAGCAACATGATTCTTTACAATATAGTGGCGAATCAATGGAAACTTGGCGATAGAGCCAAGTTATAATCCTTTTTGGTAATCTTGTTGGCGACTTTGACGACCGTGTTGTTCACTTGATGACCATGCTGGCGACCATTTTTGATGAGTTTGTGACCACATGGATTCTTTTGGAAATTACGGGATAACTCTACAAAAATCACAATCTATGATGACAGTGGACTTTTCGAGAAAAACCCCGCGAGGCCTATAAATAGGGAGTCACTCGCCAAAACTGAGTTAGTTTTGTTTTGACCGTTCCAGAGTACTATTCATTTGACCATATAGAATTGGCCAGCGATTGGTTATTAGTTTGGCTGTTGTGTAGGACGAATGCTTGAGTGAAAAATATTTTACGTAATTGTATTTTAATTTGTGTCTGAACGCCTTAGAAGGTGTAAAGGCCTTCTGAGATATATTCTGCGAATATAGCAGCTTTAGTTAAAGGATTGGTTTTGACAAAAAATTTCCCTCACTCCTTGCTCTTTGCGACTGATTGCATAAAATTCTTGAACCCTGGCTAAGTAACAATATTTCTAGATGGAAATCAACTGTTTTTTTAAATCACAACTATACAGTATAATGTTTCCCACTTTTAAGACTGTGCTCAGAACCATGTTTTTAAAAAAGCGTATGAATAGATATTTTTTTTAATATTTAGTATCAGTTAAATTAAAATATACATATAAAATTGATTTAAGAATATTATTACAAGAACAATTGATTTGAATGCAGTATTTTGGCAAAAAATTGAAATAGAAATGATTTCAAAACATTTTCCTCTGTTAAAAAGTGCTTCCACAACAATAAAGTGTTTCCCATATATAGCTAGGATATCTATACAGAGACTGAGCTAGGATTCATGAAAAATTCACATTATTTTAAAATAGCGATTAATTGAAATAATGACGATTGTTTTTCATAAAAATTTCTTTACTCTTATATAGGAAAATATGAATGCGAATCCACTTCTAAATTATATACATCAAAAATCCTAGCTCATGCTCTGTATATAATTCTTAGTTATATATAAGTAAGGAATACTTATTATAGAAGTATATTTCATGAGTGTTTTGAAAATATGTTACTTTTTATTCCTTTTTTGTGCCAAAAATTGGCACAAAAAAGTTAGTATATATAAAATTGTTTTACAAGAAAAAATTAGTTTTTTTCTTGTAAAAAAATTATTTTTACAAGATCTATCGAAATTTCTCTAATTTCGATAGATTTGATTGATCCTATTTAAAGGGTTTGTTAGGTTCTTCTGCTTTAGCGACAGTGGAAGGTTTTGCCATCACGGCAGAAAATTATGCGAAAGCTGTAGAAATATTAAAAGATCGATTTGGAAGAAAAGATGTTATAATCAACTCTCATATGCAAAAAATTATTGAGTGTAACTCCGTTAAAACGTTCGGATGATACTAAAGTATTGCGCCAATTTTTTGATATGTGTCAAACGCAAATAAGAAGTTTAGAGTCTTTAGATGTTTCATTTGAAAGTTTTAGTAATGTACTCTGTCCATTAATTTTAAATTGCTTACCCTCTGATTTAGTTCTCGAATTCAATAAAGAAACAGACGGCTCAGAGTATAAACTTGACGAATTATTGAAATTTTTGAATAAACAAATTAGCGCTAGAGAAAGAACTGAATCTTCAATTTCAACCCAATACATTCCGCACAGTCAAAAAATCCAACCTAGCTTCAACCGATTCAAATCTGAAAATTATAAACATAACTCACAAAAAATTAATTCATCGTTTCGAAAGCAACCCTTCCCTGCTCCAACTGCGGCGAATTTTATTGCAAGTTCAAATGAGAAAAATGCGATTGAATCATGCCTTTTCTGTAAACGCGAGTCACACCAAACCGCGATTTGTCCTTGGGCGAAACAGAAAACTTTAAATGAACGAAAAGATATTTTGATGAAACTGGGTGCTTGTTTTAAATGTTTCCGAATTGCTCGTCATCTATCTCGAGATTGTAAAGTGAAATTAAACAATTTATGTTCTTTATGTGGAAAAAGACACCATGATATATTATGTTTTTCTAGTGATGACTCATCAAAAGAAAATAATGAAAAAAACTTAACTGATGAAAATACTATATTTTGCAATAATTCTAAATCAAAAGAAGGGTTGAATCCTAGGAGGACCCACATTTGGTCGCCAAATTTTGAGCGATAAAGGTTACAATATGGTAACCCTTCCATTTCATCCAAAAATTTGGATTTTCAAATCACCGAAGAAAATGGCAACCCTAAAAAAGTACAACGTTTTTCGCCTTTTCCGAAAAAACGTCATTTTGACTTCGTTTGAGAAGGTTTGCTCTCCACCGGTTGTTGTTAAGAATGGCGTGTGAAAGGAAATTAATTGAAAATGAGGCTACGACAGGTTTCTTTGTGTTCCTGGGCACAAAGGGGAAGAAAGAGACATTTTAGAATGGTGTATGAGAGCTAATTTAATTGCTTCTCGTTATGAACGTCCGAGGTTTAAAAAAAATATGCGTTTGCAAGAACGAAAGGGAACGGTTGACGGCTACGAATGGCGTTGCCGCAAGCTGTCGAAAGATAATCGCCACGTCGTTGTTCGGAGTGTGAGAAAGGGCACTTGGCTTAGTGAAAGCAAACTTGCTATAATAATTATCTTGCGTTTGACGATATATTGGTTTGGCAAGAGCATGAATGCGTTCGTGGTGAATGACTTGAAAGTTAATAAGAATAGGTCACAAGTAGGTGGATGACAATTTTCATGAATTCCTTGCATCCATCGCAAGGATGTATCCACCAACGGAACATGACGAAATGCAAGCGTAAGGTAAGTGCCTTTTAAATTTTTTTAAAATGATTGATTTCACGTATTTCTTCGATTTTATATTTGTGAAACGTCCCTTTCGTCCTTTTTAAAAATGTAAATCATGTTGTACACACTGGTTTTAGAATGCTTTTTTAAAATGAATTTCATTGCTTTCTCCGTTTTTTTCTTTATATAATGATTAATTTAATGTATTTATTCGTTTTCATCTTTGCGAAACGCCCATTTCATCCCCCGCTGACGCATGCGCTTCCCAAGAGTTTTCCGTCATTGACGCCTTTTTGAAAACCTTCAATTTGGCGCTTTTTGGCGAAAATTTTTGGCGCCAAAAACAGCAGTGGGTCCTCCTAGGATTTTACCTAAAAGAAGTATTTTTGCAAACATTAATTGTGTGTATAAAAGGGGAAAAAGTAAGAACAATTCTCGATACCGGAAGTCAGAAGAGTCACGTAACTAAATTTATTGCCGAACAACTAAATTTAAAATGCGTGGGACAGGAAACAATAGTTCATGGACTCTTTGGGGGAATAGAACGTAATGAAAAACACAAAAAATATGTTGTGACCTTGAGTGATGTTTTTAATTCCTATTTCTGCGAAGTAGAAGTAATGGATCAAAAAAGAATATGTACACCCATTCCAAAATTAAAGGATTCGGAATTGATTAATGAATTGAAGGAATATGGAATTTTTTCGTCAGTGACGCTTCCGTGAATGAGAATTGTTGCTTGTTTGAAAGGGAACCAAATGAAATACATATGTTATTAGGGGCAGACATAATAGGAAATTTGCTAATAGGAGACGAGGTCAAACATTTAAAGGGAGGATTAGTGGCTGTAAACACACATTTGGGCTGGACAGTTATGGGAAAAATGAAAATGGAAAAGGAAAGGCATTCCAATGTGCTTTTGTCTTTACATGTTAGTGACAACTGTATCAAAGATCTTTGGAGTTTAGATGTTCTCGGAATTAAAGATCCTTTTGAGAAAAAGACTAGAATTGAATTAGAAGAGGCTGCTAAAGATCATTTTGCAAGACATGTCACAAGAGATGCAGATGGGAGATATGTTGTTAGTTTACCTTGGATTCAAGGTCATCCATTTCTATCAAACTGTAGAAACTTGGCTGAAAGAAGATTGAAAAATTGTGTTAGATCATTAGAACGTAGCCAGAATTTAGGAAACTATGAAGCAGTTTTTCACAGTTGGCAGAATGAAGATATTATTGAAGTTCAGAACGTTGCAGATATAAAGAATGAACACTATCTACCGCACCATCCTGTATATAAAGATAATTCCACTACCAAAATTAGACCGGTGTTTGATGGATCGGCGAAAGAAAAGAATTCTTCTTCGATAAATGAATGTCTCGAAAAAGGACCAAATATGGTAGAACTAATTCCAACAATCGTCAATAAATTTCGGCTCCGCAAGTTTGGCATAACAGCAGATATTGAGAAAGCCTTTTTGCAGATAGGTCTTCAAGAAAAGGATAAACCTTTTCTGAGATTTTTGTGGTGGGAGAATGGCGATAAGGAGAAAACCAAGATTTATCAACATAAGAGAGTTGTGTTCGGGATCACTAGCAGTCCTTTTCTTCTTGGAGCGACTCTGGAATATCATTTGAAACAGGTCTCAGGGCATCTGCAACTTACAGCGCAGAAGTTATTAGAATCATTTTATGTGGATACATGTTTGACGAGTGTAGATAATGCAGAAGACATAGAAAGATTTATGCTTGAATCTAAAGAAATTTTGAGCCTCGCCAAATTCAACCTACGTGGCTGGGTACATACAGGTGTTTCTGAAGCAGAAAAAGGTACTCTATTGGAAGAAGAGAAGAAAGTTCCTGTTTTGGGTTTAATTTGGAAGCCTGACAAAGACACATTATCTGTTAATTGGGAAGAAAACTCGAAAATCAATGAAATTCCAGTAACGAAACGCAAAATACTCTCAGCTGTGCACCGTATCTTTGACCCAATCAGGTTCACTTGTCCTGTTACTTTAGAACCAAAAATATTATTGCAAGAATGTTGGAAATTGGGAGTTTCTTGGGACACAGAATTACCTTTATCAATATCAAGAAAATTCGAAAGATGGAAGGAACATTTAAAATGCTTAAATAATTTAGAAATTCCTAGATGCATATCTAAGGAACTTTTCCCTAACATTGATTTATCACTGCATGTATTTTGCGATGCAAGTAAGGCCGCCTACGCGAGTTGTGTATTTTTAAGAACTGAAGTTGGTGGAGCAATAACATGTCAACTTGTACAAGCCCGTGCTAGAGTTGCCTCAATAAAACCAATCACTATACCAAGATTAGAGCTTCTTGCCTGTACTATTGGATCTAGACTCATAAATACTACGAAGATTGATTTAGGATTGGAGAATGTACCTATTTATTACTGGTCGGACTCTGTAAATGCTCTTTATTGGATAAAGCACAAAGAAAATTGGGGCACCTTTGTGAACAACAGGGTACAAGAAATACGTCGATTGACCAACCCCGAAGATTGGAAACATATTCCAGGAATTCTGAATCCAGCTGACCTCCCTTCTAGAGGATGTGGTGTAGTAGAACTTATTGCATCGTTATGGTGGGAGGGTCCAAGTTGGCTGAACAAACCTCGTGAAGAATGGCCATTATCTGAAGCATGCCCGGATCGTGCAACAATTGATTCGGAAAGAAAGAGAACTGTTGCTTCTACAATCAATCATGAACCAAAAGAAATGGATTATCTTTCTGAAATTTCATCGTTTAAGAAGATAATAAGAGTCACAGCATGGATTTATCGATTTTACCATAATCTTAGAAAACAAAGGAATGACAGAGACTTTGGAGAATTAATCACTCAAGAAACGGATGCAGCTGAAAGAAAAGTATTGAAAATAGTACAAAAACAAAGCTTTTCAAACGATACTAAATCCTTAGTATCACAAATGCAAACTCTAGTAGATTCGGATGGAATAATCAGAATAACATCGAAGATAATAATGAGAAAAGACGTTGAATCCATACGCTATCCTATAGTTCTTCCTTACCGACATCCTATTGTGACGAAGTTGATTATACAAAAGCATATAGAACTTTTACATGCTGGAGTACAAACAGTGATGTCTGCGTTGCGTGAAAATTATTGGATTTTAAAAAGCAGAAAAACTGTCAGGAGAGTGTTGAGTGAATGCATCATCTGCAAAAGATTCACTGTTAGACCTCTCACAACACTTAGTCCACCACTACCTGAGGATATAGTTAGAGAAGCACAGATTTTTGAAATAACTGGCGTGGACCTATGCGGACCACTTTTTCTAAGAGATCGGACAAAATCCTGGATTGTGCTGTTCACTTGTGCAGTTTTTCGCGCAGTACGTATGGAACTCGTTACCTCTTTGTCTACCGAGAGCTTCATACTCGCTCTCAGAAGATTTATTTCACGTAGAGGTCGTCCTTTCACTATTTATTCAGATAATGGAAAAAATTTGGTTGGAACATCTAATGAACTTAAGAACATTGATTGGAAGAAAGTGAAAGATTATGGGAGTTTAAAGAAGATTAATTGGAAATTGAACCCAGCTTCCTCACCTTGGTGGTGGTGGTGGTTCTGGGAACGGCTTATAGGAATGCTAAAAATTATTCTCAGAAGAGTCCTAGGAAAAGCTTGCCTAACTTACGAAGAACTTTATACTGTAGTATGCGACTCTGAAAGTGTGATCAATTCTAGACCATTGACTTATTTGTCAGAAGATCAGGAGAACCTTGTTGCTCTCACAACAGCAATGTTCTTACAAGAAATAAAAGAGAATGGAGTCCCGGATTTAGATCTTATCGATTCGCAGAAAATGAATCGTAGATTTCTTTATCGTCAGAGGATAAGACAAGAATTGAAGAAACGCTTTCGTCTGGAATATCTAGGCCAGTTGAAGAGTTTTTCTAAATCTCGGAAGGAGGACGTTATCAAAGAAGGAGATATTGTACTAATAGGAGATACAAACTCGAAAAGAATTTACTGGCCTCTTGCTAAAGTGATTAAACTTATCCCAGGGAGAGACGGAAGAGTTAGAGTAGTAGAAGTGTCAACAAGTAGTGGATCCTTCTTACGACCAATTCAGAGACTATATCCTCTGGAAGTCAGTGGAACTGATATATCTGATTTGCCAGAGCAAATACAAGAGACACTGAAGGACCGAGTTTGAGTTCCAATACCAGTTAAGGGAACTCAAAGGTGGGAGTGTGTCGCGAATCCTCGTTCCGAGCCTTCGCAATTTGTCTGAAATTATTATTTTGTAGTGATTAGTTGCAGTTGTGTGGCAACGCAGTTTGTCTCGCGAGAAGCCACGAGAAATGCCATTTTTTTCAGTGAGTTAGTAAATAAAGCTTCTATCTATCAACTACGGTCGGCTCGCTCGTTACTTTAAGTGTGGTTTTACTTCTTGGAATTTTTACCTGAACTTGTTACTTTTTTGAATTCTAGGAACATCTCACGACTGCTCTCTGCCCGATGTGAATTGAGGTAAGCTTGACTATTTTCTTAATCGAAGTTAAGCCTAAGAATAAATTATTGACATCAGTAATGGATAATAGTTATAAACAAGTTGACGATCTGTCACTTAAGAATTATTCTAGATTAGGTAGCTAAGGGTTGAATCCTAGGAGGACCCACTTTTGGTCGCCAAATTTTTTTATCGCCAAATTTTGAGCGATAAAGGTTACAATATGGTAACCCTTCCATTTCATCGAAAAATTTGGATTTTCAAATCACCTAAAAAATGGCAACCCTAAAAAAGTACAACGTTTTTCGCCTTTTCCGAAAAAACGTCATTTTGACATTTGACTTCGTTTGCTCTCCACCGGTTGTTGTTAAGAATGGCGTGTGAAAGGAAATTTATTGAAAGTGAGGCTACGACAGGTTTCTTTGTGCTCCTGGGCACAAAGGGGAAGAAAGAGACATTAGAATGGTGTATGAAAGCTAGTTTAATTGCTTCTCGTTATGAATGTCCGAGGTTTAAAAAAATATGCGTTTGTAAGAACGAAAGGGAACGGTTGACGGGGCTACGAATGGCGTTGCCGCAACCAGTCGAAAGATAATCGCCACGACGTTGTTCGGAGTGTGAGAAAGGGCACTTGGTTTAGCGAAAGCAAACTTGCTATAATAATTATCTTGCGTTTGACCAGATATTGGTTTGGCAAGAACATGAATGCGTTCGTTGCGAATGACTTGAAAGTTAATAAGAATAGGTCACAAGTTGGTGGATGACAATTTTCATGAATTCCTTGCATCCATCGCAAGGGTGTATCCACCAACGGAACATGACGAAATGCAAGCGTAAGGTAAGTGCCTTTTAAAATTTTTTAAAATGATTGATTTCATGTATTTCTTCAATTTTATATTTGTGAAACGCCCCTTTCGTCCTTTTTTAAAAATGTAAATCATGTTGTACACACTGGTTTTAGAATGCTTTTTTAAAATGAATTTCATTGCTTTCTCCGTTTTTTTCTTTATATAATGATTAATTTAATGTATTTATTCGTTTTCATCTTTGCGAAACGCCCATTTCATCCCCCGCTGACGCATGCGCTTCACAAGAGTTTTTCGTCATTGACGCCTTTTTGAAAACCTTCAATTTGGCGCTTTTTGGCGAAAACTTTTTGGCGCCAAAACAGCAGTAGGTCCTCCTAGGATTTTACCGTTAAATGCCCTCAATATTTAATAATTTGGTTTATCTCTTAAATTTGGTTGATTGAATTTGGGTTGTGACTAGTACTGTGAATAAATTGAGTTATTTTGGAATAAGGCTAGTCTTCGTTCAATTTCTCCCAAACCTTTGGGTGCAGAAACAAACCTTTAAATTTTTAGAGGCTTAAAGATCGAAAACAGTTGTGGTGGTGGGAGAATTTTGGAGAATAAAGTCAAATGTTTCGTTCATTATTAGCTCAGTAATCACACTTACCTTTGCATTGCTTAAAATTCCGAGTTTTATAAACAATCAATCAATGGCCCTCTTCTATAGAGGTTGTCTTCTTGTAGAGGTCAAGGCTGGTTTGTCACGAGTTCCAGCCCAGTACCACTAAAGACCCCCTTGTCGGCGAGCGATGCTTCTTTAATCTGTTCAGAGCTCAAACGTCCTCCTGTTGGTGTGATATTTAGGATAGGGCTAGAATCTCAGGTTTCATGCTCTTCACTTGACCATGGTTGAAATTGATGAGGTCTGTCTCCAAATTCCTTTGTGTAGCTCAACAGTGTGCGACGTTACTATTCACTCACTCACTTTTTTAAGTACAAATTCCGCATACTAATCATATTCAAAAAACTATATGCAATAGATGAATAAAAAGTAAACTGTGTCTAAACAATTGTATAATCTGACAATTTTTTTCATTCTTGAAAAAGAATAAGTCTTAAACAACCGATTTTTGAGAAAACAAAGATACAACAGTTGTTGTAATTATCCATAATTATAAGAAGAGATTGCGTGTTTGTGATTGGTTATTTATGAGCAAGTTTAGAAATACAAATGGTGCACTGACGACGGATTTGAAAAATGTGATTCATGCACTGAAAATGAATTCTGAATACTTCCTCTATTTTCCAGATCAAGCCGAATAGAATTCTTACCTCCAGATTGATTGATTGAATGATTGACTGAATATTAACGTCGCACTGTTAAGCTACACGAGGGCTTTTGGCGACGGACCACTTAATTTTGAACCATGGCCAAGTGACGTGGACTACACCTGAGCTGGCACCCCACTCTCCTAACTACCACACCACACCAACGGGAGGACATTTCAGCTCTCGACAGATTTAACGTGCATAGCTGCCTTACACGGCAGGTCTTTAGTGGTACTGGGCTCGAACGCGTGACAAGTCAAGCCACGATCCGATACCTATACACCTCGGCTACTTTTTACCTCCAGAAAAACGTCTCATATATTAGATGTGTAATGCAGACTTCTACATAGAATCACATGCCTTAATTCGATCGATCCACTGCAACTCTAAATAATCGGCTCCACTGTTCACTTCATACTTTTAGTAAATGTCTGACACGAATGGCACACCTGCATCACCTTTAAAAAGCGAAAAGGCTAACAATTTATTAAACTAAAGTTGTACGACAGGTCCCGGCTAAAAACACTTTTCATCAGTTTTTTAGATTGCTCTGTTCTTGTTTTTCACCACAAACTTTAAGCAACTTATTTCTTCAGTTTTTCTATTGAAAGTGGTTGGCTAAAGTGGTTGGTGATTTTTTTCGCAACTTGTCATTTATTTTCTTAGATTTATTTTGCTGATTTAAAATTATCATTTAACCTAAGTATAAAATTTATGCCCTTGTCATCCTTTAGACTTCAAAACACCTGCTACTATATTCAGGAAAGCAGTGTCTAGGTATAGTAAAGTATTCACAAGGTACGCAATAAAGCCACCAACAGCGCTACCTCTTTGAAAACTGCATTGTTAATATTTCTATCTTGAAAACCGAAAAAGACTAGAAAAAAAAAGCAAATATACAAATTTATACAGCTCTTGCGATTTAGTGTTGTGGGCGTTAATAAAAGAAACATAAAAGTTAAAACTTGCATTGGTTTTCTCGTCATTCCCTACGTTCTGACGTTAGGAAAAGATCTCAGGGGAAAAAACACTTGTTGCAACAATATATCTTTATATAAGATGATCAAGGTTTTAACCGTTTGATTTGTGCATTTTTCTTCACCCAGATAATGCACACTAATACCCTGATTTCTCCATGTTAGACAGCACAAGCTAAATTAACCTTTCAAAGCCATTAAGCCAATTTGAAGCACGATCGAGGGGATGGTTGGGAATCGAGGGGATGGAAGAAATCTTTATGGAAAAAAGAAAACGTGTATAGGATGTGTAAAATGTGTGTATTTTATAAATATCGAAGATATTTATTATTTAATAATAATATTTTTTTATGCTTTATGAAGGTACATGAAATTGATTATCAATATTTATTCCCTAATTTCACGGGATAACCGTTTGCTTCAAAATGGCACTAAAACAATTATCTAGTTTATTGAAAGCGGCAAACAAAGCTGTTAAAGGAGCAAATGTACAAAAATGAACATTTATCAATGGAACTTCTAACAGTAAATATAAGGCTAATTTTTTTAAAAAAGAAAAATTGTTATTGTTTAAAAATAACACATTTAAATTGCGAATATTTTTTTTCAAAAAAACTAAGATTATTAAACGAAATGCGGTGGTGCCTAAGCAGAGTACAGAGCCCACGACCTATAGATCCGCAGCCCACTAACATGAACGATAGTCAAAACTGACAACTCCTGTTCGGAGGCTGTTACTAGCTTTTTAAGTTACCTCTACAGTACTCGAGTGCCTGCTTTCTCCCAACAGTGATTTCGCGCATGAGCAGAACGCAGCGTAACGCTTGTTCAAAATTCACTCCTCATAAAATTTCCTGACCGGGTTTTTCATACGAAAATTGATTATTAAGGAGTAAACTCTGAAGAATCCAATACTTCCACACCTCTAATTTTCACGATTGTAACGAACTTATTTATAAATTTAATTCTTAGTGAATTATTTTATTTAATGGGCTGCATTTTGGAAGTTTAATCTTTGCAGAACGTCAAGAGTCCAAATGCGAAAGCCATTTCATGGTGTCGTTATCTAGTAGTGTCTCTTGGTACGAAATGTTTAAAATTGAATTAAGTTTAATTCAAGATCTCGCGAGGTTTCGAATATTGCCAAAAGTACAAGTGGGTTGACTATTAACGTGGCTCTATTCAGCTTTTCGATTGCTTTGGCAACAGACGAACAGACCTCGTAATTTTGAACGATGGTCAAGTAAAGAGAACCACTCCTGAGCACTTCTAACTTCCACACCACAGGCAGGGAGGATGTTTGAACCACGTCAACTTTAAAATTGCATCGGACGTCTATGCGTGGCTTGTCTTTTGTGGCGTAAGACTTGATGTCATGATACTCCAGTCACGAGTTCCTTATTTTAAACCGATGCTCCCGGAGAGTATTAGAGCAAAACTGATATTAAAAAATATTTTACAAGCCACATTATAATATATGTTTGCCTACGATTTTCGCATAAAGAAAATCCATCGAAATGGAAACGCTATTTTTAAGTCACCAAGCTGATTTCTCAAGAGAAATAATGTAGATAATTGGAAAAGATAGAACTTGTGTGGAGGAATTTCGTCAAATGAACCACAATTGCTAAATAATGGCTTCGAAATAAAAGCCCGAAACCAAGACGCCACTGAAAGACTGTGCACCCTCATTTACTTTTACCCTAGACATATTTGAGCTACAGGAAGCGGAAAAAGAGGTAAACATTTTGCACTTAAGGGAGACATTCGAAATAAATGTTAAAACATAGATTATCATCTTTTTTTTGGAAATGATAGCTGAATAGTTAAGGTTATCTACCTGTAGAAGGTCTATTACATGTTAAATGTGTAACAACACTATCCGCGATCTTGCTACTAATAGTCCTAATGGGTGATTTTTTGGTCTTTAAAAATTATTTTCTTATGAAACTTCCTCCCGAAGAAGAAAACGGGAACATGCCAATTAAATTTACTATATAAAGTCTAAGCTTTCAGGTTAGAAAAGGGAGAGATGAGGCAGACGTCTAATGGAGAAGTGATTAATCAATTTGAAATGAGGTTTTGATATACGGTAATTGATAAGTGTTATAAGCAATTTAACGACCTGTCACTTAAGATTTAATCTAGATTAGGTAGCTAAGAAGTCAGAGTAATTGATTTGACTTTTGTGTTCTAATTAATTTAGTCTTCTCTTATCTCGCGTACCTCGTTAATTTTCCTCCATATTTAATAATTTGGTGCATTTCTTAAATTTGGTTGATTGATTTTGTGTTGTATTTAGTAATGTAACTAATTGAGTGATTTTGGAATATAGTTAGTCTTCATTCAGTTTCTCCCAAACATTTAGGCGCAGAGGTAAGACTTTTACGCATGTTTAGAGGCATAAATATCGAATACACTGGTGGGTGGTGGGGGAAAATTTGGAGAACAAAAGTCACGTGCCTCGTTCATAATTATCTCAGTAGTAACATTTTCTCTCGGGTTGCTCCAATTCTGAGTTTAATAAGCAATTAATCAATGGTCCACTTCTGCAAGTATATTAGCCTTGGTAGCCTAGTGGTCAAGGCTGGCTTGTCATGAGGTCGAGCCCAGTATCAAAAAAGAACCGCCGTGTAGGGGAGTAATACACGTTAAACCCATCGAGAGCTCAAATTTCCTTCCGATGTTTAGGTGTTATTGTTAGGGGAGGGGTTGCTAGCTCAGATGTCATCCTTCTCACTTGACCATAGCTCAAAATGACTAGGTCCTTACCTAAAAGCCCTCGTGCACCTGAACAGATAACAATAATAACGAAGATAAAAAAAATGATTAAAACAAAGATATTATAGTCATTAACCATAATTTTAATACCTGATAGATTGATTGGTTTTTTTTAAACACAAGATTAGAGATTCAAATGATGCATTGACGATGGATTTCAAAAATGTGAATCATGCGTTGAATATAATTTTGAATGCTTCCTCTGTCTTTTTCACACAAAGCCGATTCGAGAATTCAAACCACCTGAAACTTCACTTATCTAATGAGATGTTCTGTAGTGTAGACTTTTTAGTTTAACGAAGTCTTGATTCCATGCATTCACTGCAAAAATAAACAATAGACTTCTGCGTTCACTTCATTCTTTTAGGAAATATCCAGCATGAAATGCATGCTTGCAAAGCCTTGTAAAAAAAGTGAGCAGTCTAAAAACTTGTTGAACAATCTACTATATGACTGATCTCAGTAAAAGAGACCTTTCATGAACTATAAACATTTAAGTAAGTGTACGCTTTCGCCACACAGCTTAAACCACTTATTTGTACAATTTTACTTTTAAAAGTGGTAATGATTATTTCCGAATGATTTCTTTTGTGACCTGCCGTTTGTTGCTTTGATATTTTTTTCTGATTTTGATTTTTTCCCCACTAACATGATCGTTAGTCAAAAGTAACCACTTCTCTTCGGAGGTTGTTACTAGCTTATTAAATTACCTCTAAGTACTCAAGTGTCTGCTTTCTCCAAACAGCGATTTGGCGTATGCGCAGAATATATAGAGCGTAATTACTCCTCAGAAAATTTCCATACCAGGTGCTTCATACGAAAATTGATTCTTAAGGAGCAAACTCTGAAGAATCCAATACTTCCACACCTCTAATTTATCGATTGTAGCGAACTTATTTATGTATTTTATTCTTAGTGAATTATTTTGTACAATTTTAGTAAGTTTAATTTTTGCAGAACGTCAAGTCTCCAAATGTGAAAGCCATTTCATGGTGTCGTTATCTAGTCATGGCTCTTGGTACCAAATGTTTAAATTTGAATTAAGTTAAATTCAAGATATCGTCAGATTTTAAATATTGCCAACAGTGCAAGTGAGTGACTATTAACGTGGCTCTGTTCAGCTATTCGATTGCGTTGGCAACATACTTCGCAATTTTGAACCATGGTAAAGTGACGAGAACCACACCTGAGAGCACTTCTAACTTCCACACCACAGGAAGGAAGGATGTTTGAGCCACGTTAATTTTAGCATTGCATCGGACGTCTATGCGTGGCTTGTCTTCAGTGGCGTAAGACTTGAAGTCATGATACTCCAGCCACGAGTCCATTACCTGGAATCGATGCCGCCCGAGAGTATTACAGCAAATCGGATATTAAGAGATCTTTTGTAAGCCACATTATAATATGACAAGCGTGCCTATGATTTTCACATAAAGGAAATCTATCGTCTCCTGCTGGCATCGAAGTGGAGACGCTACTTTTATGTCACCGAGCCAATTTCTTAGGAAAATAATCTAGATAGTTGGAAAAGATAGAACTTACGTGTTATTCCGTCAAATGAAACACAATTGCCAAAGATTCTTGTCGAAATAAAAGCTAGAAACCAAGACTCAACTGAAAGGCTGTGCACCATTATTTATTTATACTCTGGACATATTTGAGTTACAGGAAGCAAAGAAAAAGTAAACATTTTACTCTTGAGGGAGACATACGAAATAAATGTTAAAACAGAGTCTCATTCTTCTTTAGGAAATGATAGCTGAATGGTTATGTTTACCTGCCTGTAGAAGTTACACATTACATTACATGTTAAACGAAGTATTACATGAAAATATTATATGTTAAATGTGTGACATCACTGTCCGCGAACTTTCTACTAATAGTCCTCTTGGGGAATTTTTGGTCTTTAAAATTTTTTTAATATAAAGCTTCCTCTCGAAGAAGAAAACAGGAGCATTCTAATTAAGTTTACTATATAAAGTCTAAGCTTTCAGGTTAGAAAGGTAAAGATGAGGCAGACGTCTAATGGAGCAGTGATTAATCAATTTGAAATGAGACTCAGACATTCAATAATTGATAACTTTTATAAACAAGTTGATGATCTGTCACTTAAGATTTAATCTAGATTAGGTAGCTAAGAAGTCAGAGTAATTGATTTGACTTTAGTATTCTAAATAATTAAGTCTTCTCATATCTCGCGTACTTCGTTAATTGTCCTCAATATTTAATAATTTGGTGTTTCTCTTAAATTTGGTTGATTGAATTTGTGTTGTGGTTAGTACTGTGAATTAATGGAGTGATTTTGGAATATGGTTAGTCTTTTTTCAATTACTCCCAAACCTTTGGCCGCTGAGGCAAGACCTTTGCAAATGTTTAGAGACTTGAAGATCGATTACACTGGTGGGTGGTAGGGGGACTTTGGAGAAAAAAGTTACTTTATAATTATCTCATTAGTCACTTTTTCTTTTGGGTTGCTTCAAATTTCGAGTTTTATAAGCAATCAATCTATAGCCCTCTTCTACAAGTATAGTAGCCATAGTAACCTAGTGGTTAAGGCTGGTTTGTCAGCAGTTTAAGCCGAATTCCAAAAAAGACCCGCTGTGCAGGGAAGCAATATAATTTAAATCTATCGAGAGCTCAAACGTTCTCCCGATGGGGGGTGATTGTTAGGAGAGGGGTTGATAACTCAGGTGTCATTCTCTTCACTTGAACTTGGTTTAAAATGATGAGGTCCGTCGCTAAAGACCTCAGGTAGCTGAAAATTGCTACGTTAATATTCACTCATTTATATAAGTATAAATTCCGCATACAAACAAAAATTTAAATATATGAAATAAATGAATAAAAAGAAACTGCAAAAAAGTGTATAATCCGACAATTTTTTCATTCTTGTAAATGAATGAATTAAAAACCACCATTATTTGTTAAAACAAAGATGCCATAGTTGTTGCCATTAGCCATAATTTTAATAACTGATAAATTGATTTGTTATTTTTAAACAAGTTTAGAGATACAAGTTATGCATTGAAGATGGATTCCAAAAATGTGAATCATGCACTGAATATAATACTGAATGCTTCCTCTTTTCTGGCTTTTCCACACAAAGCCTATTTGAATTCAAACCTCCTGAAACTTTTTTATATATGTTACCGGCAAAGTATGAAATGCCTAGGCATTCTATAGAATGGCTGACATTTTTATGCAAATTATGAAATTGGAGAATAATTACATACTTTGCCTAGGCATTGTATAGAATGTCCAGGCATTCTATAGAATGCCAAATGCTATTTAGGCAAATTATGAAAAAAGGTTCTAATAAAGGTATTTTATAAATTACGTGCATTTCTAAGAAATACGAATGTTATACTAGAAAAATAATAAGTGTGCCATTAAAAAAATTATTCAAAATACGTAAAGAAAAATGAACGTTATACTGAACAAGATTATTGCCCTTCTTATTAAGGGGACTTGGCATATTTTGAACAATTATTTTTTATTTATGTATTTAAAATTTTTATTTTAGCGTTACATATAAGGTTTTTATTCAAGCAAATAATACGAAATGAAATTTTGTGTAAATTATTCACACAATTTAGAAAAATTGAAAGTTTTAAAAAAAGTATGGAACATTTTAAAATAATAGTTCTTTTTTATTTACTAACTGTTTGATCTGAATTTTTTTGTAACTTTCCTAAAAATGTCTTAAACAAATTTATGAATAAATTTTACAAAAACTTCATTAATGTTAGAGAAAAAATAAAATGTTGATATGCATGCTAAAATTCAATGGAAAAAATGACAAAATCTCCAACATTAAAGTTTTTTTTTAAAAAAAAGTATTAAGTTTACAGCACAAACTGGATGCCTAATTTTGTTACATGCATTATACACAAAACAGTGGGTGGGGGGAAATCGAAGTTATTGATTAATATTTATGGAAGGAAAAGCATTCTGAATGAGAAAAAGCCCAAACTGAGATAAACCAGTGTAAAGTTTGTAATTCTAAAACAATAATTATTATAAGCTTAAATAACATAAAATATTACTTTAAAACATTAGCTACATATTTTCGTAAGAATAATCATATTTTCAACTTATTTCAAATCATATATTTTATAAATGATCCCTTTTTAGAGAATATTAATTGTGCATAAGAAAACTGAAGGAAAATGTTAAAAAAAAAAATTTTCTACAATTGCACAACATTTATAAAGTTTTTTTTCTTCTCCACATAATATCGAAATATAATATTTTTATGGAAAACATTTGATGAATAAGAACTGAAGTAATAAAAAATTTTTAAAAAAAGCCTTAATGAAAAAATTTCACATGCACACATTTCTAAAGAAATACAAATTACATTAATGTAATATTTAAGAAATATCCTGCTTTATTTATAAAAGCTTCTTTTTTTTTACTTATTATTTCACTTTTTACAATAGCCTTTTTTGTCTCTCTCATTTTTTTTATCTATAAAGGGATGTTTGCTTATATTTTTCAATTGAAGTTTTTCCAACTTCTTTTTTTCAGGCATGCAAAAATGATGCATCAATCGAAAGATAATAATGCAAAGAATATAACTAAATAAATATTTTGATCATTTTTAGGGTGCCAAGTCCTCTTAAGAGAAATAAAACCTGTCTCATTCAATCCCTCTCTAACTGCTCTTATAGTTATTATAATTTCATGCTCACATGGCTATTCCTTACATAGTTTTTAATTGTTTTAAAATTTTAAAATTTATTTAAATCCCCAATATCTTGGCTCCTGCTTCAGTCTCGGACTTGAGATTTGAACCAACTGTTCCACTCGTCGAGACCTATCCAGTCATATACTTGACTCGCATTGTGTAGGCATTGGGAGGGCTTAAGCACTACAATATGACGTTCTCATGTTTCCCCAAGAGGTCTGAAAAAATTTCACCCCCCCTAAGGAATTGAACTCGGGACTTGATTTTTGGAGGTACACCATATTTTCATATATGCGCGAGCTTTACGTGGAATTGGCCCCCTCAGCTGCTTTCCCCCTACAGAACTTCCCCATTAATAACTCGAATCCTATGCTACCCTGGCCCACCACACCGACTGGATTCGATTGTTCTCCCTGTGAGCTTTTCAAATATGTAATTTTATCCCAATAGCCCTATTCCTCCCCCCTTCATTTCACGTTTTTAAACAATTTTAAAATTCTTTCCCCATAGCTCCGAGGATTTTTGACCTGTATGGTTCGGAAGTACAAGGATTCGACCTCCCAGGTGTCCCCTTTCCCCCCTGGACCGCATTTTGCCACTGTAAATCCGGACTAGCTCATTTCATCATTTCACTGAAACAGTTGAAGGTGTAATAAAATCACTTACTATCATCATGGAAATGACATTGAAGAGATATTATTTCAAAATATTGGCAGAATGATGTCCGGGGCGGGGGGAGACACTTGGGAGGACAAGTCCTTGTTCTTCCGAACCATACAGGTCAAAAATCCTCGGAGCTATGGGGAAAGAATTTTAATTGTTTAAAAACGTGAAATGGGGGGGGAATTACATATTGGGATAAAATTACATATTTAAAGAGCTCATAGGGAGAACAATTGATTCCAGTCAGTGCGGTTGACCTAGGTAGCATAGGATTCGAGTTATTAGTAGGGAAGCATGTAGGGGGGCTGAACCAGAGGGGGCCAATTTTAAGTAAGGCTTGCTCATACACGAAAATATGGTGTTACTCCCAAAATCAAGTCCTAAGCTCAATTTCTTAGGGGAGGGGGGTAAAATATTTTCATACCCTATAGGATTAAAATTGGAACGTGATATTTTAGTGCTTAAGCCCTCCTCATGCCTACAAAATGGGCGTCAAGTATATGACTGGATGGGTCTCGTCGAGTGGAACAGTTGGCTCAAATCTCAAGTCCGAGAGTCAAACAAGAGCCAAGATATTGTGGATTTAAATAAATTTTAAAAGTTTAAAAAAATTAAAAACTATGTAAGGAATAGCGCTATGAGCATGAAATTATAATAACTGGAAGAGAAGTTAAAGAAGTATCGAATGGACTGTGAGGCTCGAGAGTCGAGATATTGGCCAAAAGGCTGTAGAGGAGGTGAGAAAACACCGGGGGAATGTGTCAAAGCAGATTCTAACCATAACAAAAGTTATTACGATCCCCCAAATATCTGTCCCCTAGCACCAAAAAAGTGGCATATTTTTTTCATTTCACCATTTCACTAAAACAGTTTGGGGACTAAACTAATTCACTTACTTACAACAGGGAAAAGACAAAAGAGAATTTATTTTAACATCTTGCGTGAATTGATCATCTCCTTTAGGGATTTGACAAAAGTCCTAATTTCATCGTATCCCGGCGACAAATAGGCAGTAACCTTCAGGGGTGAAATGAGATTCTTTCTCCCCTGTTAATCAAAGGGTCACACGTACATACAAGTCATTTCTCTCGCTCTCCTCCCTTACCAAATTCTCAGTTAATTGCTGTATTTCCTCCTTTCCGGTTTCTCATTTGGAATTCTATAGAATGCCTAGGCAAGGTATAAAATAAAAATCATTTCATACATTGCCGGCTAGTTTTAGGCATTCTATAGAATGCCAGATTTCATTCTTTGCCGGTAACATATACATCAGATGCTCGGTAGTGGAGACTTCTGAGTTTTTATGAAGCCTTGATTCCATTGAACCGCTGCAACTACACGCAATCGGCTTCCACGTTCACTTCATTCTTTAAGGATATATCAGGCACGAAAGGCATACCTACAATGCCTTTAATAAAGTGAACAGTCTAAAAAACTGTTTAAACAATCTACTTATATTATACGACTGGTCTCAGTAAAAGAGACCTTTAATGAGCCATTAGCACACGAGTAAATACACTCTTTTCGCCACACACCTTAAACCACTTATTTATACAATTTTTCTTTAAAAATTGTTTATAATTATTTCCAAATGATTTCTTTTGTAACCTGCCATTTGTTGATTTGATATTTTTTCTGATTGAAGATTATCCTTAAGCTGAAATATAAATAGTATTCGCTTACCACCTTTTAGACTTCAGAACGCCTGCTGCTATATTCACAAAAGCGGTGTCTTGGTATGATAAAGTATCCACGAGACAATGAAGAAATGCCACCTACAGCGCCATTTGGGGGACACCGCATATTTAACATTTCTATCTCGAAAACGGAACGAGAATAGAAAAAACGGCAATTACATAGCTATACAGCACCATCGATTTAATACGAAAAGATATCTCGAGCACGTTAATGAAAGAAACATAAAAGTTAAACTTTGCGTCTGATTTTTCGTGATCCCCTACATTTTGACGTTTGGAAAACATCTGAAGGAAAAAACATTTGTTACAATAATATATTTTTTTATAAAATGATCAAGGTTTTAACCGTTAGCTGCATTCTTCTTTACTCAGATAATCCACTCTAATACCCTGGTTTATCCATGTTAGACAGCACAAGCTAAATTAACCGTTTAAAGCCATTAAGCCAATTTTAAGCACGATCGAGGGGATGGTTGACAAACGAAAGAAATTTTTATAGAAACATGGAAACGAATCTGATGTGTAAAATGTTTTATAAAAATCCAACATGTTTTTTATTTAATAATAATTTTTTTCATGGGATATGAAGTTACATGAAATTGATTATTAATAATCATTTTCCAATTTCTCGTGACAACCGTTTGTTTAAAAATGGCACTAAACCAATTATCTAGTTTATTGAAAGCAGCAAAAAAATCTAATAAATGAGCAAAGGTCCAAAAAAGGACATTTACCAATGGAACCTTTTGTGGTAAATATAAGGCTAAATTTTGAAATAAAGAAAAATTGTTATTGTTTAAAAATAACAGTTTAAATTGAGCTCTTTTTTAAAAAAAATAAACTTTTTTGAACAGAATGCGATGGTGCATTTCGGAGTACGGAACCCGTGACCTATATATCGAAAGCCCACTAACTTTGCCTAATGATACAAAGCCCACTAACATGACCGTTTGTCAAAAGCGACCACTCCTGTTCGGAGGCTGTTAATAGCTTATTAAGTTACCTCCATAGTACTCAAGTGCCAGCTTTCTCCAACAGGTATTTGGCACATGCGCAGAGTACAGCATAACGCTTGTTCAAAATTCACTCTTTATAAAATTTTCAAACCAGGTGCTTCATACGAAAATTGATTCTTAAGGAGCAAACTCTGAAGAATCCAATACTTCCACACCTATAATTTTACCGATTGTAGCGAACTTATTTATATCTTTTATTCTTAGTGAATTATTTTCTTCAATGGGCTGAAATTTAATTAAGTTTAATCTTTGCAGAGCGTCATGTCTCCAAACGTGAAAGGCGTTTCATTGTGTCTTTATCTTGTCGTGGCTCTTGGTTCAAAATGTTTAAATTTGAATTAAGATAAATTCAAAATCTCGTCAGATTTTAAATATTGCAAAATTACAAGTGAGTGACTATTAACGTGGCTCTGTTCAGCTAATTGATTGCGTTGGGAACAGACCTCGTAATTTTGAACCATGGTCAAGTGACGAGAACCACACTTTAGCACTTCTAACTCCCACACTACAGGCAGGGAGGATGTTTGAACCACGTCAACTTTAACATTGCATCGGACGTCTATACGTGGCTTGTCTTCTGTGGCGTAAGACTTGATGTCATGATACTCCGGCTACGAGTCTTACCTTAAACCGATGCCACCCAAGAGTATTATAGCAAAACTGATATTGAGAGATCTTTTATAAGCCACATTATAATATGATATGCGTGCCTATGATTTTCGCATAAAGAAAATACATCGTTTTATGCAGGCATCGAAGCGGAAACGCTATATTTAAATTACGGAGACAATTTCTCAGTGAAATAATCTACATAATTCTAAAAGATAGAACTTACGTGTTATTCCGTCAAATGAAACACAATTGCAAAAGATTCTTGGCGAGAGGAAAAAAGCCCGAAAGCAAGACTCAACAGAAAGACTGTGCACCATCATTTATTTATACCCTGGACATGCTTAAGCTACAGGAAGCAGAAAAAGAGGTAAACATTTTACTTTGAGGGAGACATTCTAAATAAATGTTAAAACGTAGAGTTTCATCCTTCTTTCGGAAATAATTGCTTAATGTTTAAGGATATCTACCTGTAGAAGGCCTATTACATATTAAATGTGTGACAACACTATCCGCGATCTTGCTACTAATAGTCCTCTTGGGGGATTTTTGGTCTTTAAAAATTATTTAATATAAAACTTCCTCTTGAAGAAGAAAACGGGAGCATGCTAATTAAGTTTACTATATAAAGTCTAATCTTTCAGGGTAGAAAGGTAAAGATGAGGCAGACGTCTAATGGAGCAGTGATTAATCAATTTGAAATGAGGCTCAGATATTCGGTAATTGATAATTGTAATAAGCAAGTTGACGATCTGTCACTTAAGATTTAATCTAGATTAGGTAGCTAAGAGGTCAGAGTGATTGATTTGACTTAAGTGTTCTAATTAATTAAGTGTTCTCTTATCTCGCGTACATCGTTAATTGTCCTCCATATTTAATAATTTGGTGCATCTCTTAAATTTCGTTGATCTATTTTGTTTTGTAATTAGTACAGGAACAATTTGAGAGATTTTGGAATATGGTTAGTCTTCATTCAAATTATTTAAAACATTTAGGCGCAGAGGTAAGACTTTTACAAATGTTTAAAGGCTTAAAGATCGAATACACTGGTGGGTGGAGGGGGGAAATTAGGAAAAAAAAAGTCACGTGTCTCATTCATAATTATCTTATTAGTAACTTTTTATTTTGGGTTGCTTCAAATTCCGAGTTTTATAAATAATTAATCAATGGTACACTTCTGCAAGTATATTACCCTCGGTGGCCTAGTGGTCAAGGCTGGCTTGTCACAAGTTCAAGCCCAATACCAATAAAGACCCGCTGTGTAGGGGCGTAATACACGTTCAAACTATCGAAAGCAAACTTACGATGGTGTGGCATGATTGTTAGGAGAAGGGTTGCTAGCTAAGGTGTCATTCTCCTCACTTGACCATGGCTCAAAATGACTAGGACCTTAGCTAAAAGCTCGTCAAGCTGAACATTGTTACGTTAATATTCACTCATTCACTTATATAAGCATAAATTCCACATGCAAAACTTAATCATATAAATATTTGAAATAAATGAATGAAAAGAAATTGCAAAAAAATTGTATAGTCCGACAATTTTTTCATTCTTGCAAATGAATGAATCAGACGCCACTATTATTTGTTAAAACAAAGATGCTATGGATGTTGCCATTAACTATAATTTTAATAAAATATAGATTAATTGGTTATTCTTAAACAAGTTTAGAGATATAAATGATGTATTAACTGTGGATTCCAAAAATGTGAATTATGCGTTTAATATAATTCTGAATGTTTCCTTTATTCTGGCTTTTCCACACAAGGCCGATTTGAGAATTCAAACCTCCTGAAAATTCTTTTATATACATTAGAGGTTCTGTAGGGTAGACTTCTTCGTTTTTGTGCAGCCTTGATTCCATGGATGCGCTGCAACTATAAACAATCGGCTTCCAAGTTCACAAAATTCTCTTAGGATATATCAGGTAAAAAAGGCATACCTTCAACGCCTTTACAAAAAGTGAACAGTCTAAAAACTGTTTAAACAATCTGCTTGTATTAAAAGACTGGTCTCAGTAAAAGAGACCTTTCACGAGCCACAAGAACTTAAAAAAGGCACTTTTTTCGCCACACATCTTAAACCACTTATTTAAACAACTTTACTTTTAAAAGTGGTTATAATTTTGTCCGAATGGTTTGTTTTGTAACCTGCCGTTTGTTGCTTTGATATTTTTTATTGATTGAAAATTATCATTAAACGGAAATATAAATAGTATGCGCTTACCACCTTTATGACTTCAGGACGCCTTCTGCTATATTCACAAAAGCGGTGTCTAAGTATAATAAAGTATGAATGAGACACTGAAAAAATGCCACCTACAGCCCCATTTGAGGGAAACTGCATAGTTAACATATCTTATTTCGAAAACGGAACGAGACCAGAAAAAACTGGCAATTACATAGTTATATAGCACCATCGATTTAATACTAAAAGATATCTTGTGGACGTAAATGAAAGAAACATAAAAGTTTAACCTTGAATTTTTTTGTGTGATTATCTACGCTGTGACGTTAGGAAAAGATCGGAAGGGAAAAAAATACTTGTTATAACAATATATTTTTATATAAGATGATCAAAGTTTTTACTGTTAGCTGCATTTTTCTTGACTCATATAATCCATTCTATTACCCTGGTTTCTCCATGTTAGACAGCACAAGAAAATTAACCTTTTAAAGCCATTAAGTCAATTTGAAGCAAGAACGAGGGAAAAGTTGGCAAACGGAAGAAATCTTTACATGAAAATTGAAACGCATCTGATGTGTAAAATGTTTTTTAAAAACACATCATGTTTATAATTTAATAATAATATTTTTTTCATGGGATATGAAGTTACATGCAATTGATTATTAATAATAATTTTCCAATTTGTAGTGACAACCGTTTGTTTTAAAATGGCACTAAAACAAAAAATCTAGTTTATTGAAAACGGCAAAATAATAATAATAATAAAAAAGATAGATTATCTCTAAAAGGACAACTATTAATGGAGCTTTTTAGAGTGAAAATAATGCTAAATTTTAAAATAAATAATAATTATTCTTTTCATTAACAATATTAAAGTGATCTCTTGTTCTTAAAAAATTTCTCTTATTGAACAGAATGTGGTGGTGCATACACAGGGTATAGAACCTGCGACCTATTTATACAAAGCCCAGTAACATGACCGCTAGACAAAATGAATCACTCCTGGCTTATTAAGTTACCACTACAGTACTCAAGGAAACTGCTTCTCTCTCTCCTTCAAACAGCTATTTGGTGAATGCGCAGAAAAAAGCGTACATGTTTTATTTACGCTTATTCAAAATTCACTACTCATAAATATTTCATATTGGGTGCTTTGCATGGAAATTGATTCTCAGGGAGTAAACTCTGAAAAATCCAATACATAAACACCATTAATTTTCCTGATTGTACCAAACTTGTTTATATATTTTATTCTTAGTGAAATATTTTCTCTGATAAACTGCATTTTGGCAGTTGAATCTTACAGAAAGGAAGGTCTCAAAATGTGTGTGAAAGCCATTTCATTAAGGCGTTATCTAGTTGTGGCTCTCGGCACCAAATGTTGATGCTTGAATTAAATTAAATTCAAGATCTCGTCAGATTTAAAATATTTCCGAAAGGACCAGTGAGTGAATATTAACGTGGATCTGATGCATTTGTCAACAGACCTCGTAATTTTTAACAAAGGTCAAGTAACTAGGTCCACACCTAATCACTCCTTCTAACTTCCAGACAACAGGACGAGAGGATGTTTGTGCCACGACATATTTAACAGGCATCGGCCTCACTGCACGGCTGATCTTCAGCGGTGCAAGGCTCGACGTACTGGCAATCCAGCCACGTGTTCATTACTTTATACCGAGGCTACACGAGAGTATCAGAACCAAATTGGTACTTGAGAGATCTATTACGAATCATATTATAATATGACATGCAGGTGTACGATTTTCGCATTGAAAAAATCCATCGTCTGCAGCTGTCAATGAAGAAGGTACAATACTTTTAAATCAGTGAACAGACTTCTTAGTGAAATAATCTATATCAATACAAAAAGATAGAACTTACGTGAAATTCCGTCGAATGAAACATAATCGCCAATGAATATTGGCTAAATAAAAGCCCAAAACCAACACGATACTGAAAGACTGTGTATCATCGTCCGTTCATATCCTGGCCATATTTGAGCCACAGGAAGCAGAAAAAGAGGTAAAAATTTTGCTCTTGATGTAAAAAATCTTAAAACACGGAGTTTCATCTTTCATCAGAAAACGATAGCTAAAAGATTGTGGTTACCAGCCTTAAAAAGGCCTCATGAATGTAAAATGTATGATGGTTCTAGCCGCGATATTTCTACTAATAGTCTTCTTGAGAAATTTTTGGTTTTTAAATATTATTTTATTATAAAGCTTCCTCCCGAAGAAGAAAACGGAAGCTTGCTAATAAGATTTACTATATAAAGTCTAAGATTTCAGGTTAGAAAGGGAGAGATGAGGCAGACGTGTAATGGAGCAGTGATTAGTTAATTTGAAATGAGGCTCAAATAATCAGTAATTGATAATAGTAATAAACAAGTTGACGATCGGTCACTTAAGATTTATTCTAGATTAGGTAGCTAAGATGTCTGGGCGATTGATTTAACTTTAGTGTTCTAATTAATTAAGTTTTCTCTTATCTCGCTAACTGTACTCAACATTTAATAATTTGATGTGATCTCTTAAACTTGGTTGATTGAATTTGTGTTGTGATTAGTACTGTGAATAAATTGAGTGTTTTTGGAATATGGCTAGTCTTCGTTCAATATCTCCCAAACCTTTGGGTGGAAAAGCAAACCTTCACAAATTTTTAGAGGCTTAAAGATCGAAAACAGTTGTGGTAGTGGGAGAATTTAGGACAATAAGTCACTTGTTTCGTTCATAATTAGCTCAGTAGTCACGTTTTCTTTTTGCACTGCTTCAAATTCCGAGTTTTATAAGCAATCAATCAATGGCTCTCTTCTATAAGTATAGTGACCGTGGTATTCTAGAGGTCAAGGCTGGCTTGTCACGAGTCCCAGCCCAGTACCACTAACGACCCCCCATGTCGGCGAACGATGCTTCTTATATTTGTTCAGAGCTCAAACGTCCTCCTGTTGGTGTGGTAGTTAGGATAGGGCTATAAACTCAGGTGCCATGCTTCTCACTTGACCATGGTTCAAATTGATGAAATGTTTCTCAAAATTCCCTCGTGTAGCTCAACAGAGTGCGACGTTAATATTCACTCACTCACTCTTATAAGCATAAATTCCGCATACTAACCATGTTCATATAACTATATGCAATAAATGAATAAAAAGGAAACTGTCTAAAACATTGTATAAACTGACACATTTTTTTTATTCTTGTAAATGAATAAATCATAAACAGTCGTTTTTTGTTAAAACAAAGATGCAATAGTTGTTGTAATTATCCATAATTATAAGAAGAGATGGATTGTTTGTGATTCGTTATTTATGAGCAAATTTAGAAATACTAATGGTGCACTGTCGACGGGTTCGAAAAATGTGAATCATGCACTGAAAATGAATTCTGAATGCTTCTTCTATTCTGTATTTTCCAGATCAAGCCGAATTGAATTCTTACCTCTAGAAACACGTCTCATATCAGATGTTGCGTAATGCAGACTTCTACATAGAATCACAAGCATTGATTCCATGGATCCACTGCAACTCGAAACAATCGGCTCCAATGTTCACTTCATACTTTTAGTAAATGTCTGACACGAAAGGCACACCTGCAACACCTTTAAAAAGCGAAAAGGCTAACAATTTATCAAACTAAAGTTGTACGACAGGTCTCGGCTGAAAACACTTTTCATCAGTTTTTTTAGATTGCTCTGTTCTTGTTTTTCACCACAAACTTTAAGCAACTTATTTCTTCAATTTTTCAATTGAAAGTGGTTGGCTAAAGTGGTTGGTGATTTTTTCGCAACCTGTCATTTATTTCCTTAGATTTATTTTGCTGATTTAAAGTTATCATTTAACCTAAGTATAAAAATTATGCCCTTACCACCCTTTAGACTTCAAAACACTTGCTACTATATTCAGAAAAACAGTGTCTAGGTATTGTAAAATATTCATAAGGTAAGGAATAAAGCCACCTACAGCGCCACCTGTTTGAAACCTGCATTGTTAATATTTCTGTCTCAAAAACCAAAAAAGACAAGAAAAAAAAGGAAATACAAAATTATACAGCACCTTCGATTTAGTGTTGTGTGCGTTAATAAATAAACATAAGAGTTAAAATTTGCATTTGTTTTCTCGTGATTCCCTACATTGTGACGTTAGGAAAAGATCAGAGGGAAAACAACACTTGTTGCAACAATAAATCTTTATATAAGATGATCAAGGGTTTAACCGTTAGCTGCATTATTCTTTACTCAGATAATCCACTCTAATACCCTGATTTCTCCATATTAGACAGCACAAGCTAAATTAACCTTTCAAGGCCATTAAGCCAATTTGAAGCACGATCGAGGGGATGGTTGATGAACGGAAGAAAGCTTGATGGAAAAATGGAAACGTATAGGATGTGTAAAATGTGTGTGTTTTATAAAAAGCCAAGATGTGCATAATTTATTAACAATAATTTTTATGGGATATGAAGTTATATGAAATTGACTATCAATATTTATTTTCCAATTTCGCGGGACGACCGTTTGCTTAAAAATGGCACTAAAAGAATTATCTACTTTATTGAAAGTGGCAAAAAAAATCTGTTAAAGGAGCAAATGTACAAAAACGGACATTTATCAATGGAACTTTTAACAGTAAATATAAGGCTAAATTTTAAAATAAAGAAAAATTGTAACTGTTAAAAATAACACTTTTATATTGCAAATTTTTTTCAAAGAAATTAAGATTATTAAACGGAATGCGATGGTGTCTAAGCGGAGTACAGAACCCGCGGCCTATAGATCCGAAGCCCAGTAACATTAAAGTTAGTCAAAATTGACAACGCCTGTTGAGAGGCTGTTACTAGCTTACTACGTTACCTCTACAGTACTCGAGTGTCTGCTTTCTTCCAACAGCGATTTCGCGCATGTGAAGAATACAGAGTAACGCTTGTTCAAAATTCACTCCTCATAAAATTTCCTGACCGGGTTCTTCATACGAAAATTGATTCTTAAGGAGTAAATCTGAAGAATCCAATACTTCCACACCTCTAATTTACCCGGTTGTAGCGAACTGATTTATATATTGTATTCTTAGTGAATTATTTTCTACAATGGGCTGCATTTTGGAAGTTTAATGTTTTCAGAACGTCAAGAGTCCAAATGCGAAAGCCATTTCATGGTGTCGTTATCTATTAGTGGCTCTTGGTACGAAATGTTTAAACTTGAATTAAGTTAAATTCAAGATCTCGTCAGATTTTAAATATTGCCAAAAGTACAAGTGGGTTGACTATTAACGTGTCTCTGTTTAGCTAATCGATTGCGTTGGCAACATACGTCGCAATTTTGAACCATGGTAAAGTGACGATAACCACATCTGAGCATTTCTAACTTCCACACCACAGGAAGGAAAGATACTTGAACCCCCCGACAACTTTAACATTGCATCGGACGTCTATGCGTGGCTTGTCTTCAGTGGCGTATGACTTGAAGTCATGATACTCCAGCCACGAAACCGTTACCGTGAACCGATGCCACACGAGAGTATTAGAGCAAAACTGATGTTGAGAGATCTTTTACAAGCCACATTATAATAAGACATGTATGCCTACGTTTTTGCATAAAGAAATCCACCGTCTCTAGCTAGCATCAAAGCTGACACGCTAATTTTAAGTCACCGAGCCTATTTTGTAGTGAAAAGATCTAGACAATTCAAAAAGATAGAACTTACGTGGAATTTCGTCAAATGAAACACAAATGCCAAAGAATCTTGGCGAAATAAAAGCTGGAAACCAAGACGCAGCTGAATGATTTGTGCAAACTCACATGTCTTATATTAACGTGTCCTTTGGATTCTTTGGGGCCAGAATTGATGGCAACCTTTTTCCAACAAAATCCAAGAAGTGAAGCGTGAAGGAAAGATGTAAATTTTAGATCTTTTAAATATCAGAAGCTATAGTAAGCAGGGTGTCAATTTGTGGAATATAAAGATAATCCGTAGTTCAAGCGTGAGGAGGTTTTGGAAAACTTTAAGTGACAGGGTATGAATTTATGCATGATAGAGAGCCCTTAATTCAAGGTAATATAAGATTATCAAGGTTCATCAAAGCCGTTGCTCTCGAGTATTACGCAAGTTCATTTAAGATTATTTTGATCGCTACATCAGACTACATCAAGGTAGGATTGACTATTTAATATTAGGATCTGTATGGTATTGGAATTGACTTTAGGCGAGTCATTTATTGATAATGGTTCGGGTTAGTTTAGTTCGGTATTATATAAATTGTGCGTTTAGCCACCGTAGATTCTCTCGCATATATTATTATAATTCAATTTGTTAAAGGTTTAATTTAAAAATCTTGATAAAGTCATATTAAAATTATGTATGCTTCAAGTTCTTCTGTTAATCCTACACCTCTAGCTCACTCTGATAATCAAGGAGATGTTCACCCGAGGGGGTGGGAACATCGCATTTGCGCCCAACGAGATTTAATTTATATGACCCCGAGGTAAGAAGCGTGAGTGAGTGAGTGAGTTAATACACTGCTGGACAATTGCTAAGGACGGATCACAAATTGCTATGTAGCATAACATTAAGCGAGACATGAGACCTAGTAGGATAAAATATAGTTGCCACACTGTTCGGACATTAGAATAAAGAATATTTATTGTTCTGGAAAGTACAAAAGCTGTGAAACATCTGAAAGAAAAAAAAATGTTCATTTGATCTGCGTACGGAGAAATGGGACAATGCATCTAAAAGTCAGCAGGCACCTTAAAGAAAGGTATCAGTACGGGATATGTCCACCGTGGAGTGTGACGCAACATTCCACACGTCGTAACATACTTTGCACAACATTATACAGCAGCTGTTGAGGCAATTTATCCCATTCCTCTGTGAGTGCACGGATGGAGGTGTTCTTGTTTGTCGGAGGATAGTTTCGTCCAGCAACTTGCCACCCCAAAGCATCCTACACAGTTTCAATGGGATTTAGACCTGGAGAACGCGCTGGCCATACGAGACGTTGAATACCCTCGCTCGTAGACAATCCTGAACAGCGAGTGTTCGATGACATGTTGCGTTGTCGTCCATAAAAACAAATTTATCACCAACAGCACCACGGAAAAGACGAACATGAGGAAGTAGAACTTCATCAATGTATCGTTGGCCCGTCATAGTCCCATTCGCAACCACATGTAGGTGCGTGCCACTCTCGTGCCAGATCAGTTGGCGTCTACAATCTGATGACAGACTGAACCTACTCTCATCTGAGAATAGTACACATGCCCAGTTCTGTTCAGTCCAATTGTTATGCTCACGACACCATTGCAAACGGGCAGTACGGTGCTGTCTGGTACGGTGCTGTCTGGTCAATGGGACACACACAACAGGTCTGCGTGCGTATAGTCCTCCTCCCTCAAACGTCTGGCAACAGTTTTTCGGGAGATCTGCTTTCCTGAGGCAGCAAGAAACTGATTTGCCACCTGCTGAGCTGTGGCGCGCCTGTTCCTTTTTGCTGATAGGACGATATATATGTCTTCTGCAGGCGTCGTACTTCTAACACGACCTCCCCCGTGCCGTCTACTACACATTCCAGTAGTTTTAAATGACTTCCACAGCCGTGAAACAACGCTGTGAGCGATGTCGAACTCACTGGCAACATCTGTTATTTTTCGCCTTTCTTCGATCTTTCCAATAATTCGGCCACGCATAAAATCATCTATGTGATGTCGGGAAGACATGCCAAAAATTTTAAGTTCGTCTATTAAATCTTTCCTGTAAAACTTTGACTTGAAACAACAACTGTCCACTCGCGTCAAAACCTTTAAAGCTCTTATGAACGCTATCACGTGATGAACAGACGTGGGAAAAAATTTGCATACTCATACTTCTTCTTACTAATATCCCGCACTTATTCTAATTTTCCACATTTTGCTTCCTTTCATTTTGTGGTTGCTATGGATGATAGTGTTATCCGTCCTTAGCAATTGTCCAGCAGTGTATTAACGTCGCACTGTTCAGCTACACGAGGGCGTTTGGTGACGGACCACGTAATTTTGAACCATGGTCAAGTGACGTGGACGACACCTGAGCTGGCACCCCCCTCTCCTAACTACCACACCACACCAACGGGAGGACGTTTCAGCTCTCGACAGATTTAACGTGCATCGCTGCCCTACACGGGGGTCTTTAGTGGTACTGGGATCGAACTCATGACATGCCTGCCATGGTTGGATACCTTAACCACTGGGCTACCGCAGCCCCCCGAGGTAAGAAGCGCGAGTGGGTTTAATGTGTTACCAGAAGTGTACCTTTCTGGGTCTTAGAACGTTACCGAGTTTCTAGAGGGTATTGACAATCAAATAATATTACTAGAGATACTCAGTGATTTGTCATGTGCTTATTTGAAAGATCATCTCCTGGGGAGGGCCAAAGATTAGTATTAGATATTCGGATCAGTGCTAGTGCAGAACACCAACACGGACTTTACGCAGCTAAAAACAGCGTTGTCAAAAGCCTTCCCTGCCATCCGTAATAAGAAATACTGATTTAGAAATACAGTTTTACGCGTCTCAGCAGAGATGGGACCAGGAGCCAATGGATTTTGTTCATGATTTATTAAAACTGAATTAAAAACTAAAACTGGTGATGTCAGAGGAAGCACTCGTAGGTTATATTTTCGTTAGTTTTGAACTATAAGTCCAAGATTAAGTGGAGGTTCGAAATCCTCAAAACAAGGTTCAACTGTTGGAGGTCTTATCTAAGTTTGAGGAAAGATATTCATGTAAGGCTATGCGGGGTTCGAGGAATAGTGATAATGTGGAAATACGAGGTTGGAATGGGAGTAGGATATCTAATGCTGATAATAATCTAAGGAATTGGAGAAATTCGGAAGTGGTGCGTAAACCGAGTAATGGCAGAAATGATTATAGGGGTAACTACGAGAATGGCCGTCAAGGAAATCAGTATTTCGACAGCAAAAATAGATTTCAGGAGGATGATCGAAAATTTAATGATAGGGGATACGAATTTAGAAATGAAGGTCAAAAAGACAATTTTAGTAGAGGGGACCGCAGAAATAGAGGTTCGAGTGAGAATTTTAGTCGAGGCGATAGGAGGCAAAGAGGACGATTGAATGGTTTGAAAGTTAGTGATGCTCAAAGTGATCAGACGCTGTCAGCAAAATGAGGTACATATTAAACTTTCAGCAATATGCATGTCTCCACTGGAACTCCCATATGTCCCTATTTTATTAAATGATACATTTACGAAAGCGTTATGGGACACAGGTGCGGAAAAGTCATTTATATCGGAGCAGACATACCGAAAATATTTTTTATAAGCAAGTAAAAAAATCGCGTGCTCAGGGGATCACGGCACAGGGAGCTAAAAGTCAGAATATTAGAATTGTGGATTTGAATGTTCGAATTCGGGAGTTTTTGAAAAGCCTTGGTTGCTTCATATGTTGGCGAATTTGGAATATCCGTGCATTCTTGGGCTGGATTTTATAAGTGGATCAAAAATTATTTTGGACTTTGATCGGAAATTGTTTTGATTGCTGATTCGCAGGTTGATACGGTAGTTAAAACGATTGAGGAAGGAAAAGTAGAAATAGATCTTTCTAAGACAAGATTGGAGTAAAAACAGAAACAGGAGTTGCGGGATTTGTTTTATAGTTTTCAGGGATTATTTTCAGATAAACCGGGGCTTACACATCTTTTAGATCATGAGATTGACACGGGAGGTAAGCCACCTGCTGTTTCTCGTCCGTATCGTTACGACAGGGTAAAACAAGCGATACTTGATTATCATGTAGACAAAATGTTGAAAGAGGGAACCGTAATTTCGATTCAACCCCCGTACGCGTCACCAGTTGTGTTATGTAAAAAATAATGGATTACAATTGCATAATTCGGAATCATATAGATTTTCTGTCAATTATCGGAAACTTAATGCTATTACAAAGTACCATTATTATGCCTTACCCCTTAATAGATAATTTAATAAAGAACATACCCCATTCCCCCCTCGATTATGTCAGCTTTTGACCTCAGATCAGAGTATTTTCAGCTGGCAGTAAACCCCAGTGATATAGTTAATACCGCGTTCGTCATAAAGAATGGCACCTACGCATTTCGGCGTATGCCATTTGGCTTATCAGGGGTGGCTCCCAATTTTCAGAAGGCAATAGATATCATTCTAAAACCGGTAATAGGGAAGTTTGTGAATGTATATTTGGAAGACGTCATTATATCGTCTCTATCGTTCACTCAACATATTGAACATCTAAGGGAAGTTTTTAGATTATTACAAGATGCAAGGTTAACTTTAAACAAGGACAAATGTAAATTTGGCTGTGATGAATTGACTTATTTGTGGTTAATTATTAATAAGGAAGGAATTAAAACGGATGAGACAGAAGTTCGAGTTATAGTTGAGATGAAACCACCACGGAATTCTAAGGATGTGTCCAAATTTTTAGGTATGTCCCAGTGGTACGTGAAATTTATTAAAAATTATGCTGATTTTTGTGAGCCCCTTTATAATCTTAAACGAAACCTAAAGAAATTTAATTGTTCAATAAAGGCACAGAAGGCATTTGATGCGGTCAGGGTGGCCATAAAAGAAAGCGCCAGTTTTAAAATTGCTAGATTTCAAAAAGCCTTTCGAGTTATTTACGGATGCCAGTTCAATAGGTGTAGGAGCGTTTCTAATTCAGGAGCAGAGACCAGTTGTGTTTGCTTCAGGCACGCTCAATAATGCAGAGAGGAATCAAACTGTATTAGAGAGGGAATGTTAAGAAGTAGTTTGGACTCCGAATAAATTCAGAACGTATTTAGGTTCACAGCAGATTAAAGTTATTGCGGATCACACTGCTTTGACGCGATTAACAAATGGTGAAAATTTGTCAGGTAGAATGATCAGATGTGTATTAAAATTAGCAGAATTTAATATAGAATGGGAACATTGTCTTGGAACTAAAATGCGGTGGCTGAAGTTTTGTCGAGAAACCCGGTTGAAAGTATAATAGGAGATAAAGTTAACTGTGAAATAATCAGGGATTTGGTACTTTCGTTAGGAGAAAAGTTAATGAATGAGCAAAGAAAAGCCCAGAATTAGGTCATATCTATACATATCTAAAAAACCCAGAAGATAGCCCGGTTAATGAGACAATATGTGAGAATTGGTCCCGAAATTGCAGGTTAATTGAGGATTTGTGGTTTTATGTGAAAAATGCACCGTTATTAGGTGTGTTGGTCCTTGCTCCTTTCGTCATGCAGATGTATCTGTCGTTGTTGTTGTTGTTTTCTGATGCCACCGGTCTGACGTAGTCAGATCGGGCACCCGAAATTCATAGTGGCATGGGCAAGAGGTACGCCTGTCGTTGGCCTTGAGCACCATACAGGTGACAGTACGATTTTAGCTCGGCGAAGTTCCCCGAAGGGACGATAGATGGCGACATGACCTCTATCTCCACCTCCACAATTTCTGCATGTAAACTGAAGGGGAGGGAAATATTCTCCAGTCCCTGCGATCGTGATTAAGCCCACAAGACTACGGACCCACTGATTTAACGAGCACGTACTCCGTGTGTACTCGGAGGGTGTTTGGAGGCGAACCCAGGCCTTCCGGTCTGGAGTCCGATGCTCTAACCACTAGGCTACCCACAGCCTTAGATGTATCTGTGTTAACTGCAACCTTTTATCATATTGTAACGTCGTGTATAGCTAGTCATCAATAAATTTTTTTGTACAGCCTAATATAATATAAAAAATATTGTTTATTAGCTAAACAAATGTTAGTGAAGTAATATTATTCAGTCTACATGCCAAGTCCATATGCCAAGCGGGTGTAGTCAGTTCATTCTATTCTCAACGCCACCGGCGTTCATCGTGTTTTTCACTCCAATCTCCGGACTCAGCCCTTTTCTCCATACAAGGCGGGCTCCTCTCTCTCTCTCCGACTATTTTTCCTCTCTTTTCCGTCTCCTTCCCTTTCCTTTTCCGTCTCCTCTCTCCGTTCTTTTTTCCTCCTCTCTCTCCTCTCTCTCCCGTCTTCTCCTTTTTCCTCTCCTTTTTCCCTCTCTCCTGAAAAAGAACCCCTTTTAAACACCAGGGGTGTGTTCACAACACGCCCCCCTCGTCCCTTCTTATTGGCAGGTCACAAAAGTCTCTTGGCCTCCCTCGTCCTATTTGCGCATCACACGCCAAAACACACCCGGGCCGTCTGGACCAAGGCGCCATAGTTTCTTGTCCAACATCTGTACGCACTTGTCCATCACGCCACCTGTTTTTAGTATCCCCTTCACACAACACCAGAAAAGACGACATGATTACTTTAAGATAGGCTTCGCCTATTATCAATGGGGCGCCGGCTCTACTTTACCATTATGGCGACCCGTCTGGCTGTCTCCACTCCCCGAGTTCAGACAATAAACAAAGGCCCCATGGCCACGTGCACTGGTCATTCCACAGCTGGTGGATCGTAAAAATTCAGGGACAATCGGTGGGGTTGAGATCCCAACAATCGACGATGTCACAACTCCTCCCCCTGAAAAGGTCCATTTCACTGGACTGCTCTGGCCTCAGTTTGGTTCAGTTCGTAACATTTCACACCGAACGGTTGTCTTATCAATGAGACCGATCAGGACAGCAATCCAAGAAACAAACAATCACAAGTAAAATAAACAAATAAACCCAAAATTCTTTAAAACTTACACTTTACAAAAAAAAACTTAAATTCCGAATCTTGGACCATTTTTTCCATTTCATACAGTTACATCACACTTCAAAATTTAGGGTTTTAAAGAAATTAACTCAAATTATAATATTTCTATAATTTTAATACATCAATCGCTCATTCAATTGTGTTAAACATCTGTGAGTGTACACAGTCCTAAGAGACACAAAATATTTACCATAACACATAATTTCCTTCCACCTTACACACACACCAACACATACTCATACAAATATTAATTCACACCTAGCACCAATCCTAAGAGTTACTCATTCCCATCTACTTATTCCAATGGTGTTTCCAACGATATTAAATAAACAAAATAAACATTTATAAATTCCAAGCTTTGCAAAAAACATTAAAACCAAATTTTTACATTAAGAGTTTAAACTAAAACTTTTTAAATTTAATTAAATTATGGCTATCAGCAAGCATTATCACAACCATTATAACAATTTATTGGGGATTGTCTTACGTTACGTTAGTTATTGAGGAAACACTTTATTTGGGAATATAATTAATATGCCTCGTTAGCTCATCAAATTATTTCACTATATCTACATTATGTCTACACGGAACAAACTTGCCCATGTCTCTAATTTACCTTTGGTCGGTCCGACTTCCGACCCAACCCTACTCAACCATTTTAACACAGTCTATTTTCTTTACACGGTTTTTCCAAATTTTCATCAGAATGTCTATATCGACCATTCGCGATACATCAATCTGCTCTAACAACCTCAAAATCAGAGTCGTTAAATTACATCCATAATAAGCACAAAGAAGCTTAAACCTCGATTTTTTAATAATGTACATGCCAACTGTCATAACGCATGTGGTGTGCTTCGGATAATTCATCATTAGAGAACGACGAAAATACCACTTCCACAAATCCAGTGCAGTGACGCACGTTGCCGCGTTGATCTTTTCTACCAAACTTTCCCTTTTTAACAGAAGATAAATCTCGGCTCACGTCACCTGGTTCAAATTCCTATACTTCACACATTTGATACACGGGTACGGGTTTTGGTTCACTCTCCCTAACCAAACAACGGGCAGAGTACAGTTTGACTGCCCCATCCCGTTTACACCTAAATCTAAAAGATACTCTGTATCCTCTCGTAGTGAATTAATTAACATCTAGGATGAATAACAAGTTTTGATTCTAAATGGCTTTCCCGTAACCAAATTAATATCATTCTGTCTTAAAACAATCATCCCAGGATCAGGTAGAAACCTTTCTTTCTTTTTAGCGTTAATCATTCTTAAGTAGCTACTTCGATCAGGTGGTAATTTAAAATACAATTGACTTTCCTTAAAATACCCTGAAAGTCAATATCCATAAATAGCTTTACCGAATAGAGAATTTCGGAATCTATTCTTTCTGAGCTATTCTCCATAAACAAATTTGCCAATTCCGGCTTTCTACGGTACAATTTTATTAAATTAAGACGTTAAATGGTACTGCGATCTCTTTTTCCGGGTAAATCTATCTCGAAATTAAATTCTGAACCAATGTTAGACCTATTGTCCGTCTCTAACTTATCCTTATAAATCTCCCTTGGTTCTGAGAGAGACAATCGCATTGCTAACCCGTCTTCCAAGCCTTTCCGCACATCTGCTTTACACATGTTTTCTTTTCCCCTTTTTAACTGCCCTGCTATCTTAGCTATTGTATGATTTCGAAAACTTTCCCGATTCATTGTTAACTGCTTTTCACAACCTATTAACGTCCCAATGGTATATTTCTCCTCACAAATATTCTCACGAATCAATCCTTCAGGGTTCGCCACTCCCTTATCTCCTTTCAATTCAAAAGAGCCTTTTCCAATATTATCCGGATTTATTACCCGTTGTGCACCCTTCGCCACAGCTTTGACACTTCCTTCACATAACCCAGCCTTCATTTTCACTTCACAATCACTATTTCTATACACGTTGAATTCTTTCCCTTCCACAATCTTAAATAGATTATTCTTTTCTGTTTCTCACTCTTTTACTTCAGACGGGGGGAAAACGTTCGTCCCTCTCACTGGGGGGTCACAATTCTCCTTTTCAAAATCACAAGACGTGGCATTCTCCCCACTTTTATTAACTACCCGGTTAATTAAAGGCCTACACTTATTAACCGGTTCACTAACTTCTGTGGTACGTTTTCCTGACAAAATACAAACATTTGCGAGATCGTTAATCCTATTCCCTGCCTTCAATTTATTTTCATTTAACTTATTACTGAGTTGAGCTCTCAGTCTTTGTAATTCAAATTCCCTAATTAATTTACGTTCTTCATATTCTCTTGTCTCCTGCTCGCTTTCCCTGGTTTCCCGTTTTTCCGCCAAGATACCCTCCAACAAACATTTAACTGACTCTTCGTCATAGTATTTACTTTGACAGATTCTCTTCTTAAATTCTATCTTGCGTAAAGTAATATCAATTTCTACCCTTAATTCCTTCGCAACCTCTAACAATACGTCTTTTCTTTCTCTTAACAGAAACGCCATGATGCACTAATGCACACAAACCCAAATCTAAACTTAATCGTTACAAAAATTGCACAAAGACTCAAGGTAACCTAACAATACACTAGACCTAGACTTAACTATATTTTACCCATATGCGCACATCTAAACAACACAATAAGCTACACATCAGTGTTCTCCAATTCAACAAGTATAACTACCGTATACTAAAAATTTCACAAATCTATAACTACAACAATACCCTTCTCAATACTGTGCCAACAAAACAAGTATAACTACTGTATACTAAATTTTACAAATCTAAAACCACAACAAAACTCTTCACAATACTGTGCCAACAAAACAAGTATAACTACTGTATACTAAATTTCACAAATCTAAAACCACAACACTAATATTGCACATTTATACACTTCATACAAAACTTAAAATCCTTCTAGCCTCTTATTGTTTACTAAAACTTTACCTAGTCTTTATATTCCTTATTTAAAACATTTTACATACAAAATCAATACTCAGTTGCTGCCCCGAAAATAATCTCAATGAAAAGACTCACCTTCAAATTTGTAGAGGACACACAGGAACACATCTCATAACAGGCAATTCCAAAAATCAGGCGGGCACACTTCATCACTAGCAGGAACGGGAGACACTTGTATCCAGCACTTCTCGCAGCTGGGGATACCACCCCAAACATCTCATAGCAGGCAATTCCAAAATACAGGCGGGCACACTTCATCACTAGCAGGAACGGGAGACATTTGTATCCAGCACTTATCACAGCTGGGAACTCCAGGAATTAGGCGTCATTAAACTCGCTTCATCACATTCGCACACGGCTGGCATTTTTTTCTCTTCACTTAAAACTAAGGATCCGGGCATCTGTTTACTTAAATTCCGCATCAACACCGCTGCCACCAATTTCATATATATTTTAGCTGTAACGTCGTGTAAAGCTAGTCATCAATAATTTTTTTTGTACAGCCTAGTATAATATAAAAAATATTGTTTATTAGCTAAACAAATGTTAGTGAAGTAATATTATTCAGTCTACATGTCAAGTCCATATGCCAAGCGGGTGTAGTCAGTCCATTCTATTCTCAACGCCACCGGCGTTCATCGTCTTTTTCACTCCAATCTCCGGACTCAGCCCTTTTCTCCATACAAGGCGGGCTCCTCTCTCTCTCTCTCCGACTCTTTTTCCTCTCTTTTTCCGTCTCCTTCCATTTCCTTTTCCGTCTCCTCTCTCCGTTCTTTTTTCCTCCTCTCTCTCTCCTCTCTCTCCCGTCTTCTCCTTTTTCCTCTCCTTTTCCCCTCTCTCCTGAAAAAGAACCCCTTTTAAACACCAGGGGTGTGTTCACAACATGTCCCCCTCGTCCCTTCTTATTGGCAGGTCACAAAAGTCTCTTGGCCTCCCTCGTCCTATTTGCGCATCACACGCCAAAACACACCCGGGCCGTCTGGACCAAGGCGCCATAGTTTCTTGTCCAACATCTGGACGCACTTGTCCATCACGCCACCTGTTTTTAGTATCCCCTTCACACAACACCAGAAAAGACGACATGATTACTTTAAGATAGGCTTCGCCTATTGTCAATGGGGTACCGGCTCTACTTTACCATTATGGCGACCCGTCTGGCTGTCTCCACTCCCCGAGTTCAGACAATAAACAAAGGCCCCATGGCCACGTGCACTGGTCATTCCACAGCTGGTGGATCGTAAAAATTCAGGGACAATCGGTGGGGTTGAGATCCCAACAATCGACGATGTCACAATATAGTATATCATTATCTTTCCAATATTTTTCTACATCATTAAATGACCTTAATCTAACATCTTTATCTTTAACACGATAATAAATATCATACCTTTTACCGTTTTGAAGCAAGATTGCGGCTCTATAAAAAGGAATTGAACTGCATAATTTTAAATCATACGCGTTTTCAACAGGAGCGTTTACTCTTTTGCTTTCGCCAACTACAGCTTTACCCGATTCGTCAGGATCATCATAACTAAATGTGTTAAAATGATTATTAAATTTAAATTCCATCCATTCCGTTTTTCTACTATTAATGCTAGGCGAGTTTAAAATGCCGTTTAAAACTCTTTTAGATTCATCAAAAAGTACGTTGCGCAAGTTTCAATTAACTTCTTCTCATCCAGTAACCAAATACGGTATCCTCTAGTTGAACAAGCATAGCCAAACACACATTATTCCGTATTTTGCACGTAAATCTAATTTATTCCTGAGTTGCTTGGGAGTTCCTACATAAACATGGCATCCAAATACTTTTAGATTTGATACAGTTTGGCTTACGGCCAAAATAAAGCTCATACGGGGTTTTATCTTTAAATTTATGGCAAATTCTATTTTTAACATACGTAAAAGGGACTAAAGCTTCTGCCAAAAAACATTTTTCAATTCCACTGGTATTAAGCATAGCCTTAACACAATCCATAGCAGTTAGATTGAATCGTTCGGATACACCGTTTTGCTCAAGTGTGTAAGTAATTATCCTCTCACAGCTAATACCTAGTTCATTCAAATATTTGGAATACTTAGTACGACAAAATTCATTGTTACATCGTACACTTAATATTTTACGATTCAAAATTCCCTCAGCATTAGATTGAAAAGATTTAAAGTATTCAAAAATTTAAGATTTTTCTTTAAGATGAAAGCAAGTCACCATTCTGAAAAAATCATCAGTGATGGACAGAAAATACTTAGCTCGGCCACATACGTCCATGTGTACCAACTGTAAAGGTCTAGTACTTCTTAGTCTACCAATATGTTTAAAAGAGACACGTTTAGTTTTAGATCATTTACAACTTTCACAGTCTAATTTCTCATTCTTAAATTTAGGTACACCATTTACTGCAGAAACTTTACTAGTTTGGACTAAATAGTCAATATTCATATGACAAAATCGATTATGCCACAGCACAATATTTCCAGAATAATGCTTATTACCCTCTTTTACATTAGAACTTTCTACATTGTTATACACATATTTAAGCTGATAACGGGTGTTTTTTTAGAGGTATATAACTTTAAATTACAATAAAACAAAGATGTATTATTCGATTGACATGAATTTTTTTTATTCAAAAGATAATCTTGTGACATTACATTTTAAATATGATTTCTCGCATATGACTGCCACGGCTGGCTCGGATGTAGTCTGATCTGGACGTCCAATTTTCGATGACTTTTTCCAACATTTGTTTCCGTATATCGGCAAAAACACGGCGAATGTTGTCTTCCAAATGGTCAAGCGTTTGTGGCTTATCCCCATAGACCAATGACTTTACATAGCCCCACAGAAAATAGTCTAGCGGTGTTAAATCACAAGATCTTGGACGCCATTTCACAGGTCCAAAACGTGAAATTAGGCGGTCACCAAACGTGTCTTTCAATAAATCAATTGTGGCACGAGCTGTGTGACATGTTGCGCCGTCTTGTTGGAACCACAGCTCCTGGACATCATGATTGTTCAATTCAGGAATGAAAAAGTTAGTAATCATGGCTCTATACCGATCACCATTGACTGTAACGTTGTGGCCTTCATCGTTTTTGAAGAAGGATTCCACCAGCCCATAAAGCGCACCAAACAGTCAGTTTTTCTGGATGTAACGGTGTTTCGACATACACTTGTGGATTAGCTTCACTCCAAATGCGGCAGTTTTGTTTGTTGACGTAGCCATTCAACCAGAAGTGCGCTTCATCGCTAAACAAAATTCACTTATGAAAATCGGGAACAACGGCAATCTCGTTTTGGGCCCATTCGACGAATCTACGCCTTGCTTGATGATCGTATTGATGAATTGCCAAACCTAACTGAGAATAAATCACTTGACAGCTATTAAATCGGTCGCCATCTTGGAAAGTATTCCCAACTTAAACTTCTATACCTGGAAAAAAAACACTCTTTATTTCTTAAAGAGTGTTCTCTCTTCCTGTAACATTAGTTTTTTGTACGAGCCAAACTTTTTCCTTCTTGCACTTTATTGTGCTCAAAAAGTGTTGCTCCTACTCGAATTTTCCATAAAAGTAATTTTTTGATTAGAACTGCTCCGCCAAATTTACTCCATTTCTCTTGAAACGTTTTTTAAGTTGTGTTCAGTGTCCTTGGATGCCGATTTCTTCTGGCTCATTTTAATAAATTGAGAGCACAAAAGTCCTTTTGAGAAGCGTTAGCTGATTTTACAGGTATGTCATTGAAGGGCATACACTTTAACCCTGCTCCCGATTTCTTTTTTGTTAAATAAGTGGCAGTTGACTTAGACGTGTAACTAGAGGTTTTGTTCATAAAGAGCTCAACTTTAGCTATGCCCTTTCTACATAAGGATAAAATTTCATCTTCAAAAATTGAATATAAAATATTTTGCAGATAGTTCAGAGAATTAATTTTGGTTTTCCTTAAACTTTTTTGATTTTTAATTCATGGTTGTAAGAATTTCCTGCAACTATCATAAATTCCTTTGGGAACTTTTCTGTACACTGACGAAGCCCTTTCGTACGGTCATTTCCGTCAGTTAAGCATTAGAAAATGTATCTTCTTTTATTACAGTGACTTAAATATACCTATGCTTCATCGAGTATTTTACAAATTTTTACTTTTCAGCAATTATAGGTAATTTTCATATATTTTTTTTTCAATTTTTTTGCTTTCAATAATATTTTTTGCCAAAAAAAAAAACTTTAGTTTAAAACATTTTTTTAAACATTAAATTCTTAATGAATGGTTTTACGTACAGTGTCGTAAGACACACACAAATTCCTAGTTTCAAAACAATGAATTTTTGAATCGGTGGATTTTCTTTTAGTATCAGAGACTTCCCTTTCTTTATAGATATCTGCGCTTAAACAGTCTTAGAATGAGGTTTCGTTTTCATGTTTCAGTTTTACTTTCAGCTAGACGTTTTTATACTCTTTTCAAATTTAATATATTATAAATATTTTTCTTCGAAATGCGATAACCGAGATTTTTATACCACTTTTTAATTTGTTGATACGAGTATTTCTCCTCGGAAAGCGCAGTTACGCAATCTTCATTACCATATTCTAAATCTAGAAAACTATATACCCCATGACAGTACCAAAATACCAAGGAAAATAGTCCTTGACTCCTATAATCCTCCCTAACAGTAACTAACCTCCTTTACCTGTTGGCAAATGACATGCAAAATTTAATATATATTTCTTAAAATTCTATTTTCTACCTATTTTTCTTTTAATTTTTAAGTTTCCAATTCACCCACGGTTGATTGAACGGTTGATTTTAACAAAAGGTGTCTAGGCTGCGCGAGCAGACTTCAAACCTCTATCTGGAACTCTGATGTTCGTGGTGTTAGAAGCTTGGGTTTGAAGAGGAGGGCGTGACTTCACATTTCAACCACACAGGCAACTTCCCATTCTGTAATTATCTCAATAACTTCATTGCAGTCAATCTAGATCCAGCTCACTCATCTCCCTTGTCCAATCACAAGGCAGCCGTTCAAGCATTCCAGGATGGACGTTTTCACCACTTTGACTTCGTTTCGAAGTGCCTCATAGCCACGCCCTCTCTCCACGAACCGACGACCAATCAGGTTGTTCCTTCTCCACCAAGGACTGCTATTCCATCAAGCACCATTAACAACTATGATACGGGATTGAGGCTCACTCTGCGAGCCATATACCGTGCGACAGCTTAAGCATTCTTCGATTAGTCTATCAATTTTAGGAGTTATTTTTTCTCAAAATAATTTTTTTATTTTTACATTCCAACCAAAGAGAACATTAGCAAGCGATTATTTTGAGTTGACATTTATCTCAAAAAGCAAACGAGAAAACAAATTACAAAATAAGAACGTGTTAACTACCTACTGTATTATATAAAGTAGTATTAATAAAGTAGTTTGAATTTGTCAGGATCTTTATTACATATAGTGTATATTATATATACACTATATACAATAAATGTATTGATAAATCCAATAAAGATTTTCCCCTGATAATGATATTTAAGATAAATTACTTTCTAAACCCCTAGTTTGCAGCATTGATAACCTATTAATTATTTATTATTAAAATTTTTAAACTTGTACAATTTGGTTATATTTTTTATGGTCAAGAATTCAACAAATTTTTTGATACAATTAGAATTTTTTGAAGCATTCTATATTTGGGTTAATAATGAAAAAATGATTCTCCAGAATTGTATCAATTTTAAGACAATTAGAATATATAGTAGCAGTTTAAAGATTAAGTTTTCCTTACACTCATATTTAAATACATTATGTCATGTTAGGTAAAATAATCGTTCTAATAAAAAAGAAAGACTGTTAGATTTTTTTGGACATAGGTTTTTTAACAACGTAAAAAAAAAGATTGTGTGTGTATGGGTTTTTACTTATTTTATATATATATTTTTTCTTTTTTAAGAGAAAAACTTCAAAAGTGGGGGAAATCGTTTTCTCTTTCAGACTTTTCGAATAAGATTTTCAAATCCCTAATGAAAGTATAAAACATTTCAGAATGCATAAATTTTCCGAAACATTTCCTATTGAAATAAGTGAGTAAAATCAACTTTACTTTCAAAATGAAATGAATTTCTCACTTTTATAGCCATCTCTTCTAAAATCTTATATTTATTCATTCTGAGAAGTTATTTTTCACCCGAAGAAGGTAAAAGAAAAATTAGAATTTGAAAAGAAAAAAAAGGAAAGAAGTATCGATCTCGAAAAGATTTTCCCCTTTAGAAACCTAAGAAATTTAAATAGCACATATATCTTTCAATTTTCTTGAAACGAGGAAAGTGTTTAAAAGAGAGATTCACAATTCTCTTCTGGAACACTTTTATTATCTCTAAAATTTATTGTCATTTCATTCCAGAATTTTTCAGAAAGAATCCCAGAAATAAAATTAAGGAAACCTCAACATTGAAAATGAATTCAGATTTTCGGTGAATTTTTTTTGTTTACTTAAAACAAGTATAATGATTCTTTGTTTTATGAGTGAGAGAGGCTTCGTGTTAATACTTTGAAGGAGGAAAATAAAGTTCCTTTAAGCTCAGTAAGCTTAAGAGGACTTGGTACCCCAAAAATCACAAGCCTATCGTTTTTTTATTTTCATTTAACCTTATTCTTTGCATTATTATCTTTCGATTGATATATCACTTGTGCATGTCAGAAAGTTAGAAGTTGAATAAAACTTCATTTGAAAACAAATTAGGCAATTCAGCCACACCCCCTTTTTAGAAAAAAGCTAAAAAATGCGTTATGATAAAAAAATATATTTTATAAATAGAAATAATAACTATAAAAAAGATTGTGTAGTATTAAAAGCAGAATATTTCCGAGGCAATACAATACAATCATTTTTTTTTTTTGTGAAATGTGTGCATGTAAAATATTTAAATTAAGGCATTTTATATTAATAATTTTATAATTTCAGTTCTTATTCCTGATATATTTTTCATACAAATGTAATACTTTAATATTATAAGAAGAAAAACAGCTAAAATTTCTGTCGTGACAGAAAAAGAATTTTTTTTACGTTTTTCTTGTGCAATTAGTACTCTCTAAAAGTTGGTCATTTATAAAAATTGTGGGTTGAAAAAATATGAAAATGAAATTATTTTGAAGAAAAACGTATAACTAATATCTTAAAGTGGTATTTTAAGTTTAATTAAGCTTATAATAATTATTTTTTCAGAATTAAAAACTTTAAACCGGTTTTTCTTAGTTTGTGTTTTTCGAAACCTTAGTGCATTCAAAATGCTACTCCTTCGACAATTATTTACCAATCACTTCCATTTTTTTTCTGCGAGTTAAAAATAAAGCATGTAATAAAATTAGGGATCCGTTTTGCTATAAACTGAATACTTTTTTTAAAAAAAATAAAATGTAAGACATGTTGACTTTTTCATTGATTTTTAGCCTGTATATCAACATTTTATTTTTTTTCTCGAAAACGAATGAAGTTATTTTAAAATCGATCCCTAAAGGTGTTTAGAACATCCATCAGAATATTATAAAAAAACTTCAAGTCAAAAAATTAATTTTTACAAAAGGAGTAGGATTTTAAGTTTCCCAATTTTCTTCAAAAAATTTTAATTTTTAAAATTGTGTGAATAATATATGAAAATTTTCAACTGGTAACATTTTCTTGAATAGAAACATTGTATAAAATGCTAAAATATAATTTTTAAATGCGTAAATAAAGAAGTTTGCTCAAAGGGTACCAAGTCCCCTTAAGTTTTCTCAAAAGTTTTATTTTAAGAACATTCTCAATTTATTATGTTTAATAAATTAAAAATTGAAATAAATATATTGAAATACTTTTACATCTCTCTTGTTATAATGAATTGATTGCTAATTAGACAAGTACTTCAATTGAAAAAAATTTCATTACAGAAATACAAAGATAGACGTTTTATTTTTTACACGCACTTTCATCGATTGGTAGTTTTTATACTAAAATAATTGATGATAGAAAGCTCAGGTAAAAAATAATGTTTGAGTTAATAATACTTTCTGAGCATACAATTGCAAGCAATCAAAAAGTAAGAATATTTTACATTACATTTTCTATATTTAACGATTTCTTCACTTTAATATATATATTCATTAAGAAAGGTATGAACAAATATATTTTGATGAAAATACCATTAGACGAAATTAATGTTTGATAACCTCTTCAAAACATAACTTATTACTCTAAGTGTTTTGTTAATGGAATTGCTTTTCGACACACATAAAATTTGAAATTAAATAAAAATATTAGGATATTATTAAGAATTTCTTTATTTTCAAGAAATTAAATGAGTTACGAAAAACCATGAATTTGTTTTATGATAATATTTGTTTAAATGGTGACTCTCTTTTTTTTTCATCAGAAATAGTTCCACAAGTAATTAAGATGTTTTATAACTTATTTAACATATTAATAACATAGAGAGATTATCTTCTTCAACCTTTTCCTTTCTAATTATTTACTTATTGCTAATTAATGAAGGTGACTGATTAGGAACTTGTGGTTAAGTATTTGTTTTCATGATTTTTTTTTCAATTGTTATTGACTCTTTAATTTAAATATCTTACTTTATATTTAATATAAACAAATAGAACATTAAGTAAACTTTTTACTTAATGTTTCTTTTAAAGAAATTGCTTTGAAACCACTGTCTAGATTCTAAAAATAACTATAACCATGAATTTCATATCAATAACTGATTATTACATGCTGCAGCGGTAACCTTGTATTCTGTGTTGGTAGCTTTGAGCAGCGACGCCGAACTTACGGACCAGTAAATTCATAGTTAAATCCCACCGACTACTAATAGGATTTTTTGAATGTTAAATATATTTATTAAAAAAATGTGATCTAAGAACGGAATAAATGCATCTTAATACATAACTGAACCCTTTATATACCGAGGCTACTTATAAGTACCACTCACTTTAGAATAACGTAGAATAACCATTTTTGGAAATTCTCTGATGATATTTGGAAGGAATATTGTTTTAAATCGACTCTTCCATGATATATGGGGGTCCCGGTAGCCGAGTGGTATAGGTATCGGCCCGTGGCTTACCTTGCCACGAGTTCGAGCCAGTACCACTAAAGACACGCCGTGTAGGGCAGCGATGCCCGTTAAATCTGTCGAGAGCTGAAACGTCCTCCCGTTGGTGTGGTAGTTAGGAGCTCAGGTGTCGTCCACGTCACTTGACCATAGTTCAAAATTGCGTGGCCCGTCGCCAAAAGCCCTTGTGTAGCTGAACAGTGCGACGTCGATATTCAATCTATGATGGGTATTTTAGCGGGGAAGGCGAAGAAACTTATAGTAGAGAAATTGCGTTTTTCAGCGGATTGTGGAAGGTAATCATTTTTGTTCCGAAAAAAATAGTTAATGTCAAAAGATGTCTTTTTTTGTATATTAATGAAAACTTCTCGAAAACGATTTGACTATTTTTTAAAGTGAGCAGTGTATATAATTAATTTTAGAGTTGAATATCTTGAATTAATTAATTAGCTGTAACAGATTAAATTTCCCAAAGTTGAGTATTTTGCTTCTGTATATCCCTTAGTTTTCAATGTAGTGATTCAAAGAAAAAAAAATAAAGCATGGAAAAAATTCCATTAAATCCTAATGTATTAGATAAAGGGTTAATGGGATAAGCGAGTATTTTCCACGTTTTTCTGGGAATCAGCGAAATTTTCTCGTGGACCACCGCTTTGGTGTAGTCTGGTTTAGAGCAGTTTTTAGTTAGAGCAGTCACCCAATCTTTTAACGCCGTGACTCGATCAAATCTAAATAATTTTACCACGGCCGGCTGGGTGGGTGGGAGGGGAGACGTTGATTGCTAATACTTTAGGTTGTTTTTATTTAAGGTATCCGAACAAGTTGGGTGTACTTTTTAGCAACATAGCGTATTTAAACATTATAAATGTTTTTAGGACCAATACAAATAAATACTAATATTTAAAATAAATTACTTAATTTTTAGAAAAATCCCAATTATAAGTGAAATTTTAGCAATATTTTTGAAAAACTTCAAAGCAATTAGGGAGAAAAGTAATAAACTATACTAAACAAATTTCTAAAATACTATACCAAATTTGGTTTTTTACTAAATAAATTAGTATTACTGAAACAAATTAGATTCATTTATCTAGTAAACGTACTAAAATTTTAATGCTTTATTAAAATTTGAAAATTTTAGAGCCGATTGAATAAATATAATTAGAAATGTGACATTCCTTATGAGACCACTATTTAAATAGCAAGCTATAACTCAGAAAATATTCATACAATAAGAAATGTTTTCGAGTCATCTATCCAGTCTCCTGTGAATTTCAACTTACTATTACTACTAAGAAATATTTTATTATATTCCCTAGAAAATACCATAAGTATCAGGTTCAAAAAGTGTTATAGAAATAAACTTTTGTAACATTTTAAATTATCAGACTCGCCATGATATATTTTAAGCAATTTAAATGCCTAGTTCTGGTAGATCAAAGACCCTCTTCCGGTTTTTCTAACTTTATAAAATTAATTGTAATTTGGCCTCTAGGTCGTGTACAAATATAGTAACATATGTTTTGTAAAGACAACAGATAGCTCTATTCAATAAAATAACAAACAATTCTTGACCAAATTTGGTCATTTTCATTGTGTTCGGATAGATTAATAATTTTACTTGGATTGTTTTAAAATATGCCCGATGTATTTTAAATATGATTGTTGTGTTATGTCCCGATTTTTTCTACTGTAATCCCTAGAAGTATATTCAGAAAGGTAAAAAAAAATGCTTTCATATTATCGATAATAACAAATTGACATCTGGAGATAAAAGAGGAAACGTTTTTCCTTTTCATGTAGAACTTGGAAAAAATTTCAACAGTTCGGCATCTTTCATTCTAAACTGAGTATAGATGAATCGATGGTCTCTTATTACGGTCACCATACAGCCAAAATGTTTATCAAAGGCAAACCAATTAGATTACGATATAAAATCTGGATGTTGTGTGCCAAAATGTTTATCAAAGGCAAACCAATTAGATTACGATATAAAATCTGGATGTTGTGTGCCAAAATGTTTATCAAAGGCAAACCAATTAAATTACGATATAAAATCTGGATGTTGTGTGCCAAAATGTTTATCAAAGGCAAACCAATTAGATTACGATATAAAATCTGGATGCTGTGTGCCAAAATGTTTATCAAAGGCAAACCAATTGGATTACGATATAAAATCTGGATGCTGTGTCCCAGCGGTATCTATCCTTATGCTATGAGAATTTATTGTGAAAAGAAAACGGAGATAGAAAACTCTCCTCTTGGAGGTAGAGTAGTGTGGGAACTTTTATCCAATGTTGAAAGTCCCGACAAGCATGAAGTCAAGGGCGTAGCCTTTACCGTATCAAGGATACGGGGCTCTCTCAAGCTACAGAGACCCCTACAGATGTTACTACAGTACCGCTAAGAAGGCGCTAAAAGCGCCCCGAATGAGTTTTGATACAAGGCCCACTCAGAACTAGCTACGCCAATGCATGAAATATGCTTTGACAATTTTTTTCATTACATAAACTTTTAACAGAACTGTCTGAAAATAATTTTAAAGCAATTGGGGTAATTCAAGTTAATCGCACAGGAGTATGCCTTTTGAAATCTCAATCTCAATCATCCCTTGAAATCTCAATCATTTGCGAATTTTGATAAGAAGTTTATTTGTTTACTTCTTTGTACAACATGTTTTCCTTTATTGAGTGTATTTCTAATAAGTGATTGTAATTTTCTGTAAATGTATAAATTCCTGTCTATGAATTATATTTTCAGCTTAATCTGTTTTCTTTTGGAATTTTATTTAAAAGTTTACTTCAGAGGTGGCGCTATCAGGAGCACCCGTCGAGGAGAGAAGTTGCACCCCCCATTTAAAAATTTCTACATCTTAAATAGGGAGGGGCATTTAAAAAATTCTGCACAGAAAAAATGGTAAGTTTTTCTCGTTCAAACGCAAAATTTTAGTTCTTTTCCCCCTATTTTAATTTTTAGGTTTTTATGGCCCATTTCAATGGTTCGTCATGAATCATGCCCCTCCCCCCTACAAAGAAGAATGATGAAAACCCGGGAGAAAAATGTTTAGTGCCACCTCTGGTTTAGATACTACTTCTTAAAAATGAATATAATAATTGATTTTTGAATTAAAATGGCATTGTTCATATTTTTAAAGAACATGTGAAAAAACTAAATGGTACTCGCCAATGTTCCATTTCTGGAACATGCTAAAAATCTTTAAAAAAAAATGGGTTTTTTTAATATTTTTTTCATTGATCTTATGTTTCAATTTTAATTTGATTTTATCAAAATTTAGTTTATGCTACCTTTCATTCATATTGCGGGGTTAAAAAGGTTAATGTTGCCTTTTATACTAAATAGATCAATAACATATACTTCCAATTTATTTATAACATGTATTGTGGTACATAGCTATCTCCTAAATAAGGAAAAACTTTATAATTGAATTAAAATGCTAACCAAGCCAAATTATTTGAAAAAAAGCGTAACGTAAAGAAACATAAAATAATAATCACAAAAGTGACAATAACTATAAAAACTGCAAAAGTTCATAATGTAACATTTAAAACTAGTTTTATAAACACGGTAATATGCAAGTTGTGATTCAATAGTAAATTTTAATATGGAATATTAAAATATGTTGTTTTGAAATGAATAGTGATTTTTTTCCTATGAATACTATAAATAATGTAACATACAAAAGTTCCCGTTTTAGTTTTGTATTACATAATTTCATTATTTTCTTCAACAAATAATAAATTTCACCCCGTAGGTGTGCATTTGAAATGTTTAAAACAAGTCCATTATTATTTAAATACAATACATTAAACTTGCAGATCAATAATATAAAAATAATTCAAAGATTCCGACCCTTCTTCACATAGATGTATTTTGGGAATATCATTAAGAATTCTTTGATAAAATCGTAAGCTTCACCCTTCGTTAAATTAGTTTTACTCGGGATTGTATTGGGAGACTCCTCCAGAATTTGATTACCAGAAACGATTTCCGATTTCTTCTCTTGGTACAAATTCCATGCATAAAAGAATTTTACTAGCTTGGAGTTCTAATGAAGTGTGTGAGAGAAAACTCTGTTATTGATTTATAATTTCCTTTTCTAGCGAATGAAGAAACTGAAGTATAAATTTTTTTGAATGGCTCTTAATTTGCAGGTAATTTGTTGTTAGAAGGATCACTTCTTTTTTTCTTTTTTTTTATTATGTGGACAGCTCATGAACTCTAAGTTAATATAAACAAAAAAGGTAGCCAGGGGGTCATGGTCACAAAAAAGTGGCAGCAGTTGCCTATTCGTGGTTTTGTGCCCTAGTGCTTCTTAAAGCCTATGATGCAGAGGTACTGATGCACCCTCCCTTGTAATTAATTGCGTCATTCCCCTCCTGACAAATGTGACCATTTTTTAACTATGCTTTTTACTATCATGTTTCCGTTCTTAATTTTAGATTATTCACAATCTACAACCAACACAGACAAACACTTTTTTCCAATCAATTTCTGTTCCATAACTTCAAGGCAGTGAATAGAGTGCTAACTCACTGATTCTTTTCGCAAAGAGCAGACGAGTCTCTCGTCCGCTTACTCTGAAAAAATGTCCATCACATCGGATATCTTGGAACGGAACGGAAATTAGAATTTTCAGGTGCCAACGCCGAAGGCGTTTATACCTAGTATGAGAAGAATAGGAAATCCATGATGAAATAATAAAAAATCAACAACCCCTCAAAAGAGGGGGGGAATGAACGAGATGCCTGCTACGCCAACCGAACGAGCTGAGTGAATTACCCAGAAACAGGTTGGTGACGTAGTGGCTTGAATGAAGGGAAGGACCAGGAAGGAATCCATCGTCAAAAGATGTACATGGAGGGGGGAGGTGACAGTCAGAACTGACCCTGTTTCGATTAGCAGTAGAGCGTTTGATGTTGTAGATGTTTGAATTTAATGTTTATTTGTTGAGTTACGGCGGTTTGAGCGGTAGCTGCCATTTTGCCGTGGCATAGGCGTATTTCAATTTAGGATGTGGATACGTGAACATTGTTTGTGCTCGAATAATTGGGTTGTCGTGATTTTCTATAGTTCTGAAAACATTCCTAGCTAACTTAGTGATCTAACTAGAAATCGGCTCCATATGTAGGTCGAAGTGAATAACATCATTTCAAACTTACCAAGGTGCGTTAGTAATGAGTCGGAGAATTTTGTTTTGGATAACTTGGATTTTTTTTCATGTGGGTGGCAGCCGCTGCTCCCAGACAGGAGAAGCGTAAGTTATAATTGGGCGCAGAACTTGCTTGTATAAAATGACTTTGTTTTCAAGGGAAAGTGGAGAATTCCTCCCAACGAGGGAGATAGCTAAATGAATTCTCCCCAGAACTTTTCTGAGAGATAGTCGATATGCTTTTTGTATGTTAAGCGGCTATCCATGTGTAGACCCAAGTAACGAACTACCGAGACCCACTGTATGTTGTCTTCAAAAAGAGTGAGTTGAAAAGGGGGGTCAATAACTCCCCATTTTCTGAATATAATTGCTTGAGACTTGTCAACATTAATTGCAATTCTCCATTGTGTGAGCCAATCTTGTAACTTGTCAAGATAGTTTTGCATGTTTTTAAGTGTGTATTTGAGCTGGGTACCTTGCGTAAGCATGGCGGAATCATCCGCGAACAGGCAAGTACTGACGGTGGGGTGTTCTGGGAAGTCGTGTGTGTAAATGTTGTATAAACTGGGGGACAGGGAACTACCCTGGGGGGTTCCACTTTGAATAAGTCCATTAGTAGAAAATGTGTTATTTACACGGACCCTGAAGGTCCTGTTGTGTAAATAATTAAGATATCTTAGAAGTCTCCGTAGACACAACCCCTTTCTCCTTCCAGTCCACCAATCAGGAAGCTCCTTCTCAATCCAGGCCTCTCCACTTCTAGGCCCAAATACATTTCGATATGGGATGGAGCAACGTTTAACGTGCCATTTCTCAAAGATCTCAAGCTTTCTTTGAGGAACTGATGTACGTTAATTCTGTCGAGGCTCAAAGTCTTCACGTGGGTGTGGTGTGAAAGTATAGGGAGGGGAACTAACACCTCAGGTGCCGTCTGCCCCGTTTGACAAGCGGATAAAAATTACAAAATGCTGTCAGTAATAGAAGCTGTCGTTGGCTTCAGAGCGTGACCAAAGTTAAAATCAATCAACCAAGTAAGAAAACTGGCATAAGCTAAGCACTTTTCCCCTTCACATAATTGTTATGCTAACTAATTTCTTGAATAATTAAGCGTTTCTCTAAATGTGCGGAGAATGACTGTACGACGGGGGTGCAAGTACATTAAAAAGTCAAAAACAAAAAAAATATTTTAAAAAATTAGTAATTTACTGAAAGTAAACAAACAAAATCTATTCTGACATAATAAAAAATAAAATACACATTTAAACTGATATAAAGGGTGTTTTTTTAGAGGTATAGAACTTTAAATTGCAATAAAACAACGATGTATTATTCGACTGACATGAATCTTTTTTTATTCGAAAGATAATCTTGTGGCATTACATTTTAAATATGATTTCTGGCATAGGACTGCCACGGCTGGCTCGGATATAGGCCAATCTGGACGTCCAATTTTCGATGACTTTTTCCAACATTTGTGGCCGTATATCGGCAATAAAACGGTGAATGTTGTCTTCCAAATGGTCAAGCGTTTGTGGTTTATCCGCATAGACCAATGACTTTACATAGCCCCACAGAAAATAGTCTAGGAAATAAGAGGCCAATTCACAGATCCAAAACGTGAAATTAGGCGGTCACCAAACGTGTCTTTCAATAAATCAATTGTGGCACGAGCTGTGTGACATGTTGCGCCGTCTTGTTGGAACCACAGCTCCTGGACATCATCATTGTTCAATTCAGGAATGAAAAAGTTAGTAATCATGGCTCTATACCGATCACCATTGACTGTAACGTTGTGGCCTTCATCGTTTTTGAAGAAGGATTCCAGCAGCCCATAAAGCGCACCAAAGAGTCAGTTTTCTGGATGTAACGGTGTTTCGACATACACTTGTGGATAAGCTTCACTCCAAATGCGGCAGTTTTGTTTGTTGACGTAGCCATTCAACCAGAAGTGCGCTTTATCGCTAAACAAAATTCGCTTATGAAATTCGACCATTATTTTCGAAATAAAATTTCACAATTTGAAAGCGTTGTTCAGGCGTGAGTCTATTCATGCTGAATTGTCAAACCAAACTGAGAATAAATAACTTGACAGCTGTTAAATCGGTCGCCATCTTGGAAAGTAATGCCAACTTAAACTTCTATACCTGGAAAAAAACACTCTGTACAACAATTAACACTTATCTTTAGAATTTGTACGGTTTATAATTAATCCCTCAACTACCGATTAAAAGTTGCGCAATTCGCTTCCCAATGCTAACTATTTACCTCGTAGTTGCGCGTAAGTGATGTATTGGGGAGGAGGGAGGAATAAAGAAGCAAAAATATTCTGTAAAAAATAAATCTTTCGCAAATACTGTCAAGGTCCTTTTGTTGTATTTCAATGCCTTCGTAATAATTTTATGGATATCAGTGCAGAGAAAGGATTATACTTCGAAAAGACGTATATATACGTCCGGAGGAATTAACACTTTGACTGAATAGGACGTGGCACTTAAGAGGCTAAAGTAGAATTGTAGCTTTGGCATCTCAAAGTGTACTATTATTGAGTTCAATACATTATTATTGCATGAGGAGTCACGATGAAAATCATGATTGAATATTGGGTCGCAGATATTGAAAATTTGAGAAGCACTGGAATAATGCATTTGTAATTCCTTTTATTTTTAGCTACTTCGAGACAAACCAGATATATTTTTAATGATACGAGTGGAAAGCATCGTTAGTCTCAAAATTTAATCTTAGCACAATAACCTTTTCGCAAATATGCATTATGAGAGAAATAGCTTATTTAAAACAGTACTAAGCATTCAATTATCTTTAAAAGAAGTTTTCGAGCCACAGCTACGCAGGTTGTATCTCCAAAGACCATAGTCTTACTTATATGATTGCCAAAAATTAGGCAAGTTTCTTGCTAACTTTCAAATACTAATTAAAATAACTTACACCTTCAATTCATTATTTATATCGCAGCCGGCTGGGTGGCGTAGTTGGTTTGGTTCTTGCATTGTACGCCCAAGTTTGTAAGTCTGTTGATTTTTATTGTGTAAAAAAATTGAAAGCGTCCATGTTGTATGGTTATGCGGTTTGTAAAAGATCCCTTGAGTACGTGTTTGGATTGGGTGCTCTCAGCGAAATTAAATTTCTAGTATAATTTCGTATCGTCAAAATTCAAGTTCCTTTCTCTAGGGAGAAAACTGGACGTCAAAATTACAGTGTTCCAATTGGTATCCACCTGTATTTTGCCACATTAAAAAAGTGATACCAGCTTCCTGAGAATGAACTACGTCTTCAATGGTATTTGACAATACACACCTCTATTAGAAATAAAATATCTATATCACAGTTTCATTCTTCTTCCTTGCTTCATGTCCCATGAGACAGTAATAGTAATAAGAATCAGCATGTCGTGGTTCTTTTACAAGGCGAGGTCTCAAATTCAGCAATGGACAAAATAGATCCCCCAGATGTTAATCTAACACGCGTAAAGACCCTTTACAGATTTTGCATTAATTTAGAACATGCTGTAGCGGGTTTACTGAATTAATGAAACACTTCATAAGTTATTCTAACATCATGGGATTCCTCATACTATTTTACTCTACAAATTATTCTTATATAACTCATATTGTAAATGTCTTTTTTAAAATCTTGATCACATTCTTATTCTTTACTTCTCTTCTTATTAGGGCAATTTATTTTTCAGGGGAAATACAATTTGTTTATATAAATCCTTTTCTGATATTAGACATTAATACAATATTTTTATATTAAGCATTAACTACAAAAAAAAATTTCCGGTTAAAAATGTTCATATATATATTTATAAGTACAGCTTATTTTCTTCTGAGACCAGTTTTAAACCATTTACAGTATCTTCAGGCACTCAATATTTTTCGGTCAATCTTTGTATTGATTTTGGGGGTCATTCCAACTCAATTTTTTTTAAAAATTCATTTATTTAAATAAAATATTTGAAATCTTTGTTTCATTTTTTATTCCCACTTTAAAAGTATACAAAAAGTAAGTAAAACCATCTAAAACTCCACCATTTGTTATAATCTAAAAGTTGTTGGATATCGGAGTTTATAACAAAAAAATAACATTGAGATTTATGTAATTTTAAGAAGTGTTAATTTTTTGACAAACAATTTTCAATAATTTGTGTACAGTATTTCTTAGAACAAATGAAACATTGAAACACATATGTATAAAGTAAGGTTTTTATGTTTAGTCAAAATCAATCACAGTATATTTAATTTGTAAATATTAAATTATTATTTATCAGTGACTTCATTACTTACCTTCTTTCATTTTAATTCAAGAAGGGGGATGTAACTGTAATTTTTAAAGCATTTAATATTTAATATACGTACAAATAAAAGCGCATGATTTATCTTTTTTGGTTATGTTACAAATAATTAATTTTATGCATGTGTGGAAACAGAGAATTTTTTTATTTTAATCATGTGTAAAGTTCCTCAGAAATAATTTATTACTCTATCTATGTATAATTTTTAAAAATTCTTGTAAAAGAGAGTTCTCAATGAAATAAAAACTAAGAAACTTTTTACCATTGTTTCAGTTGTCCTAATATTCCTATTTTTGGATAACCAAAAATAGGAATGGTGCTTATGGATTTCAGAAAAAAAAATGCTTATGTGATTTATATTCTGGATATGATAGTTTTCCAAAAATTATTCTAATAGCTTCTAAAATGTGAGAAAGTTTTAATTTAACTTGACAACTAAATAGATATTTGAATAAATATGTCTAATATCTGTATGAAATTGTAATTAGTGTGAAGAAAAATGTTAACAGTAAAATAAAAGAAAATAATATGTTAAGAGTGTTATGATAGCAATAAGTGTTACAAATTTGGTATTAGGAATTGATGTGAACCAATTTTTTATGGCAAATTGATGTAATAGTTATGAAATGAAAATATATTTTGTGAAAAAATAGGATTTTTTTTCCCTTAAAGTTAATGCAATGCAAGTTTACAAATTATTGCTCATGCCTGCGTATGATAAAATGGAAGAATATATGCATTATATTTATTTACTGATGACTTCCGGTTATCATAAATAAATATTAAGCATAACTTTTTGCAACAAATGTGTTTCACACTTGAAGCACTTATACTGATAGAGAATAATTATTAAATGTACTGCTTGCAGCCTGTTTCATTTTGGTTAATTGAATCAGTTCTTATCTTATACATACTTTATCTCATTCTTTCTTTTTTGTATTAGGTTAAACCAAATTCTACATTTTTTATAAATACATTTTTTAAATATGACTATATTTAAAATAGAGTGTGAAAGAGAGTATCAAGATTATGCATTTTCTATTTATTAAAAAAACTTTTTTTTAGTCCATTCTTTTTATTTCCACTTGAAAATAATTTGAAAAAGTTATATTCAACATACATTTAAAAAACAAGAAATATTAACCAGTTTCAGAAGAAAAAATAATTGGTAAGTAATTCATTTTAAATGTTTTAACTATGTCTAGTAAGATTTAATGAACTGTGAAAACCCCTGAATTACTTAATAAGTAAAGTTGAAAACTGAAATTGAAACAGGAGAATGACGCTTTCACACACACACAAATAATTAATTACTGCCTAAATTAATTTTATTAAAGCCTTATTTAGAGAAAAAAAGACATGATAAGATTTAAGTTTTCAACTATCATCTCTTTTAAACATAAAATTTAATATCAACTGGAATAAAAGCATTCATAGTTTATTAGCAACTCTTTTTAAGTTGGCAGCTTAACTTTTCAATGTTTCTGTGCAAAGTTAATATGTTCCTGAGATTTAAAGTTAAAATGTGTTGGCAAAGTACTTGTTGGCTGTATTAACGTCACAGGGATTTGGATCAGAAAAGAAGTACTTGTTATATTTACGTTTCTTTATAAAAATATTCTTTATTAATTAAATGGTCAAAAAATTCTTAATTTATATTTCTTTCAAATAGATAGAAACATTCTTATCAGGGAAAAGACTTCAGTATCAAATTGACTAAGATATTTTTCTTCATTGGAAATGCAAATGTTCGCAAACTTTTAATCAAAAATGTGAGAATGTACTCAATCTCATTTTTTATATTGAAATAAATTTTTCTATTATTAAAAAGCAAGATTCAGAAGTTTCCGTTTGAATAAGTTTAATAAAAAATGATATATTTTTATTTTTAAAAACACACACACACACAATACAGATTTTTTTAAAATTTAAAATACTTCAGTTGATATCTTATATGGATGAGTAGAGAAATCAATACGAATAGAAAGCAATTTTTTAAAAATTTTAATATCAATTTCTAATTAATTGATATTTTTAAAAAAGCACTAATCGTTTCCTCATAAATTCGTTTCTTGCTCTTTTTATAAAAAAAATTGCTTGTGGAGAGGTTTTGAACTTTTATAAAAATTGAAACTATAGAAGTTTCAATTTTATAACTTAAAAGGAATATTTTATCCGAGGTGTTTCATGCTTATTAAGACGAAAAGACCCTTATTTATAGCTTTTGCCCACATTTGTTGCGGAAGATTTTGTACTATTTTAAGGCTTACGATGTATTTCTCTAAAATAATAAGATTATATTTTACCCAGTGCTTCTCAAAGTTTCCAATGTCGCGACCCAATATTCAATCATAATTTTCATCGTGCCCCCCTCACACAACAACTACAATACGACCACAATCTCTTAAATTTCACTGGCGTATATAAACGCTCAGTCAAAGCGTTAATTTCCCCGGACGTATATATACGTCTTTCCGAAGTACGATCTTTTCTCTACACTGCTATCCATATAATTATTCCGAAGGCTCAGTAATGCAATAAAAGGACCTTGACAATGTTTGTCAAATATTTACTACGCCCGATTATTTGCTCTTCTTTATTCTTCACCCCTCCCCCAAAAAAACCCGCATATGCATTCCTACGTGGAAAACAAATCTCGTAAATTTGTCGACATTTAAGGGATTAATTATAAGCCGTACAAATTATAAAGATAAGTGTTAAAAAGTTTATACATAATTTTATAAATGACAATCCCAGGGGTCACTGTTAATTATTAAACTTGTTCTTAACTTATGATTGTTTAATTAATTATAAAATACATTATCTAGTTCTGATACATTTGTAAATGTAATATATCACTGTAAATGTGTATTTTATTTTTTTTATTATGTCAGAATATATTTTGTTGTTTACTTTCATTAAATTAATAATTTTTTAAATAATCTTTTGTTTTTGACTCTTCAATATGGTCGCGCCTCTCTCGTACAGTCATCACGCCTCCCCTAAGGGGGCGCGCCCCACAGTTCGAGAAACACTGTTTTATCCTATTTCACTATTTTTTCAGTTTGAAAAAGTAATCACTAGAATAGAAAATGATATGTTTTGAGAAAAAACGTGTTGTTGTTACTTATGCCTCTTGTTAGACAGTAACATCAGACCAAGGCCTACGAAATTCACCGTGACAAGTCTACGCCCGTCTCTAGCTGTAGTTTTAAACATTAATCGGGTGATGGTACAGTTTGGCTCATTTCCACCTTAATTTGGAGTAAGAACACCCAGGGGAGGGTCAAGGGTCTACCCTCTCTCTTTTTCTTCAACCAACCTCTCAAGAGGACTTGTGGCTCTGAAGCACAGCACTCAGCCTCACTAACCACTACACAGGATTGGTCGTGAAAAAACGTGTTTTTTTTTTTTTTTTAAATTTTAGGTTTTATGTTTCTTAAAAAATGAGAATACAATAGTAAGAAAACAATAAGAAAGCAGAAATTTTGCTTTGCTTTATAGCTGATAAATTTAATCTGAATTGAAAAATTTTTTTAGAATGCAAAAGTAGCGAAAATAATGAATACATAAAAAAATGATTCATGGAGAAAATTTAGATCACATTGATCCGAGAATGATGCTGGATTTTATATTAAATGCAGTTTTCCTGTTTGAAGACCATCACACATCAAAATTCTCGTATAATTGTACATTTTCTTGAGGTAAAGTCATTACATCTTCTTACTTTTGTTTAATCAAAATAAAATTTTTATTACAGAAAATTATAAATGTGTATGCAAAATAGAATCGCTTTTATGACTAAAGTTTTTGACTAAATATCTGATTCCGTTTTTTTTACAACGCAAGTCTTACAAAAAAAATAAGGTTATGTGGCTGTGGAGAGAATTTTTTTTAACTCTTTAACTGCCGTGGTAAAGTTACGTAATTTATTCCCCCAGTGCCACCGTTTTTATTAAAGGCACGCGTTGTTACGCGGTTTGTTGAGAGAAAAGAAAAGGTGTTTTCCCTCCCAAAAACTACTTACGTTTTCTTTAGGAAAAAAAGGGAAGAAAAATTATAAAATATAATAAAATGAAAATAAAAATAAAGTTTCTAGAGTTACAATATAATAAAAAATAAATTATCTGTCCTGTGATATATCCTGAAACACGATGACTGAAAACAGTCATCTAAATCCCTCTCATCACTGCCAGACATTTTCGTAAAAAGATCTTCTATTTCGCACAATAAACGAAAACGGAAGCAAAAGAAGAGTAAAAAATGCACGACCTACTTAAACAGAAACAGAAGCAAAAACTGCTCAGCTATGACTTTCACCGTTTCAGAAACTTCCCCTTTATATATACACCAATACCCTATCCCTCTTCTCCGAAATAAGAAAATCAATTTCAAACATTGTCAAGGTCATTTTATAGCATTCCAAGGCCGTGGGAGCAGTTTTCTTTATAGCAGCGCAATACATAGGATCGTACTTCAAAAAGGCGTATATATACGCCGGCGGCAGTGAACACATCGGCAGAGAGAGGTGTATATAAACGTCGGTGGTAGTTAAGGGGTTTAAAAAATTTCTATAAATTTTATTGTTTTGCATACATGAACCTGACGTCTGACATTAAATCTGACAGAAAAATATAACAGATCTTGTATCTCTGGCATTCAAAAAAAATTTAAATATTACTTTTATTTACATAATACTTAAAATTGTGTTCTGTATAAAAGTAAAAGTAAGTTCTATTTTTAAAATATTTTCTCCTAAAATAAGTGTTAGTATTATCACCGTTCTAATGTTAGCAATTGTAATACGCATAACTATAAGATAATATACTTTTATATAGTAATTTTACATCAGAATGCAATTTAATAGAACAAAAGTTTTTTAGGAAAGTCAAATTTATTTACAAACTGAATCACAATTAAAAATCTTTGACTGATACTTAAATACAAAATAATTGATTAAAGCTTAATTTTATCTGCAAATCGAAAGAAATTATGGAACACATTAAAAACACGCACGAAAAAAGGAAACAATATGTTATCAAGAATTTATACTCTCTATCTCCCAAAATGTGGGGGCTGCGGTAGCCCAGTGGTTAAGGTATCCAACCATGGCAGGCATGTCATGAGTTCGATCCCAGTACCACTAAAGACCCGCCGTGTAGGGCAGCGATGCACGTTAAATCTGTCGAGAGCTGAAACGTCCTCCCGTTGGTGTGGTGTGGTAGTTAGGAGAGGGGGGTGCCAGCTCAGGTGTCGTCCACGTCACTTGACCATGGTTCAAAATTACGTGGTCCGTCGCCAAAAGCTCTCGTGTAGCTGAACAGTGCGACGTTAATATTAACTCACTCCCAAAATGTGCAAAATTCATGCAATTATAATACGCTTTTATAGTTTACACTTGTATGAAACGGAATCTTTGAACTCTATTTTTACCCACTTTAACCCTCTAGCTGCTCATCCCGCGATTTCCGCGGGCATGTGTTTTTCTTCCTTTATCGAGGAGCGCATCCCGTTTTTCCTCCGTTTAACCCTTGAAATAAATTAGGACAGTGTTTGACGTTTAATTTAACTTTTGGCTAAAAGATGTCGATAGTTGTCCACTAAATTGCGACATTTGAAGGCCCGTGATAATCCCGCTCTAACTTGACTTTTTGCCGCTTTTTTCTAATCAGAGATGGCTGCTAGAAAACGTTCGGCTATTAACAGCGTGTATATTCCTGATGACTTATCGGATTCTGAAAGCGATTTTAATTTTGAAAGTGATAGTGATATAAATTTTTCGGACTGCTCTTCTTCTAGCGATGAATCTGATCATGATTCAATAAACTTGCAAAGTGTTAGGCAGTGGTGCAAAATCGATATGAAGAATATTCCTCCTCTTCCTCCTCCAGTTCCTTTTCATGGAAATCCGGGAATAACTGTAAATATAGCTAACAACGCAAGTATATTGAATTATTTTGAACTTTTTTTTGATGATCAAATATTACGAATGATAGTCCAAAAAACCAATAGATACGCTGAACAATATATCCATAAAACAGTTTGTAAAGAGGGATCACGCTGGAAAAAATGGACGGAAACAAATGTTGAAGAACTAAGACTATTTTTTGCAGTTTTGTTACTGCAAGGAGTCATAAAGAAGCCAGAACAGAGGAACACACACACATTATTGGTCTAAGTGTCAAACATTATCCACACCAATTTTTGCAAAATTAATTGGAAGAAATAGGCTTTTATTGCTCATGAAGTTTCTTCATTTTACTAATAATGAGGAATTTTAGAAAGACCGACACCCATGACCGAAATTGAATAAAATTTATGAACTAATAGAACATCTTCAACGCAAATTTCCTAAAGTCTATATACCCGGGAAAAATCTTAGTTTAGATGAAAGTTTGATGAAGTTCAAAGGCAGGCTCAAGTGGAAAATGTATATTGCAAAAAAAGAGCAAGATTTGGCTTGAAGTTTTTCGTTCTTTGTGAAGCAGAAAGTGGGTACATTTCAGATTTCCTCATATATACAGGTAAAGGAGCAGTGTATAATCCGAAATACAGCCAATATCCAGTTTCCACCAAACTTGTTTTACACTTGATGGATCGATTCCTGGGAAAATGCTATTGTGTCACTATTGATAATTTTTATATGTCTCCACAGCTTGCAGACATCTTAGTTACAGAAAAGACGGACACTTATGGGACAGTGAATAAAACCAGAAAAGACCTCCCTGTCAATTTTTCAAAAGAGAAAGTCCCCAAGGGGGAAATTGTTGCTTATCAAAGAGGTAAAGTCATGGCCCTGAAGTGGCAGGACAAGAAGAGTGTCTGCCTTATGAGTACTATTCACGATGCAAGCTCTTATTTGGTGACACATGCAAATCTAAAAAGACTGTTATGAAACCAGTTGTCGTTTGTGACTATAATAATACAATGGGTGGCGTCGACTGATGCGACCAAGAAATGTCCTACTACCCTACGCTCCGAAAACAACAAGGGAAGTATTATATCAAAATTTTCAGGCAGTTTTTAGATCAATCGTTGTGGAATGCCTATGCACTTTACAAAAAGCAAAACCCAACACATAACATAAAGCTTTTGGAATTTCGATTGTGAATGGTTAAAGAAAGTATCCAAAAGTATTCTGATAGAGATAACTGCAGTGGTCCAGGAAGACCGAGTTCTACTGTGAACCCTTTGCGATTGACAGTTCGTCATTTTGCAAGCCACCTACCACCTAACCCCATAAAAAGAGTCTCGAAGACAATGTGCTGTTTGCTGTTCAAGAAAAGATGCAAATGGGAAAAAACTCGCAAAGAAACACGAATCTGGTGCAAAGACTGTGAAGTTGGACTTTGCCTTGAAACCTGTTTCGAACTCTATCATACTAAACTGAATTTCTAAGGAATCTTTTTTATCTGTGCTTTATATTTTCTGAAATTTTATACATTTTACTTTTTTTACTATGCAATAAATAGAAATAAACTATAATTTTATTGAAATTTACTAAAAAAAAAATTTTTTTTTGGTGATAACATCTGAAATTGGTTTTTCTGGCAACTTAGTTTCTCATGACAAAATTCTGTATAAAAAATCTTTTCTAGAAAGAAAAAATGCATTTTTTAATTCTTTAATATATATAGATTTAAAATATGCAAAAAAATTACACAATTTTTGAAGTGATTTTGGTCTACAAATTGAGCAGTCAGAGGGTTAAAAGGTCGTATTAATTTGAATTTTGCACATTTATCAGGGACCGATGACAATACAATATTTTAATGATTTTGTTTCTTTGTTTTGAACAGGATAATCAGGAATAACGATTTCTAGATTTGTCGACTAATTCCATATACCATATCCAGATTTGGCGACTAATTCTATATACCATTTCCAGATTTGGCGACTAAAAGATTAAGAGTAACCCTAAAAGCGAAAACGTTTATTTGCGTATGCAATTTCTTATCATAATATAAACAATTCTCCAGTCTTTCTGAAAAAAGAAATAAAAATAAAACTCGTGGAGATGTGCTTGTGAAAAAGTTAAATTTTTCTAACTCATTCGGTAGCAGGTCAAAAATTAAAAAAAAATAGTATATGAATAAATGATAGTTTAAAAAACTAAAAATACATTCTTTTACTGCAGATCGAACTAAAAAAATGAAAAATAAATTATAGTTTAAAAAAAACTAAGAAAACACGCTTTTATGATTAATCAACCGAAAAAATAAAAAAAGTAATAATTATTAATATAAGAATTTACGAGAAAAATAATGTCATTGTGGTAAAAGCGTGGGGTGTGCTTTGTACTAAATTTCAACACTAACTCAGCAGTTCGGAATAAAACTAGTAAGAAATCATAACAATTGATATAGAGCATCTCACGCTTACACCCCAATGAAATTAATTTTCTCGTAAATTCTTTTTTTCTTATATTCATAGTTAGTTTTTAATTTTAGGTTGATTAACCATAAAAGCATGTTTCTTGATTTTTTTAAATCATAATTAATTTTTAAAAAAAACTGTGCTACGTTTCGAAATAAAGCCAATTTTAAGAAGTTTTAAATTCATAAACTTCAATGTTTTTTTTTTTTTTTTTTTAAATTTCTAATTTTGTGAGAAAAACTATTTAATTAGCTTGTGAAAAGTATAAAAAATATCAATGTAAATAGAAACGATATCAAGAGAGAATTTAATTAACTCTTTGTATTCATTTAATATTTCGCAGATAAATAGAAGAAACATTTACTGACCATATTGTTGCAAAATGAAAACTGTTTTCCACTAAACATTTTTATTACTTTCCCCGGAAGTAATTTTAGTGATATTATTCGAATTATCAATTCGAGAATTTCAGTTGTTTCGGGGAAATCCCTATGTTCTATGTTGATATATGATGATCAGTTTCTTATTTAAGACATTTACTGTGCATTACAAAATTAAAGTATTGAAGTCCTTAAAGCAGACATATAGAAAAATGTTGTTTTTTCTAAAAAAAAAGTTTAAAATTTATCATAAATATTTTTATGCCTGTGAAAAACAATTTATTGGAATAATAGTTTTAAAAATTATGCAATTGATTCAATCGCACATAAAGCGAAACGTTAATGGCGAAGGTGCGAAATGCTAAATTAATTTTAGCATACAGTTGGTTAAAGTAATTTTTTTTGGATGTGTCTTATGTTAAACTTAACTATTCTTTGAAGGACTTTGGTTATGAAATTATTGCCGGGAGAATAGTTTAAAATAACTGAATGAAACCATATTTTTATTTAATGAAAACAAAAAAATCATATTTACGAGTAGTAAGCCGAATACGTTTTTGAATATTTCATAAGGCAGATTCAGTTTGATAACAGCTTGCTTATGATTATCGCAAGTTTTGCACATTATTAATTGAATAAAGATAATGCTAGACAAATATTCGGACGCATGGTTGTATTTGCTTAAAAGTTTTCTACGCCACGTTTTTTAATCTTCCATAAAATTTAATTTTCATGGTGTGTTATATAAATATCTTATCTCTATAATATTGTTTCTATAAAGTAAAAGAGAATTTTTGAATTCTTATTCTGATAACTTCTAAGCATAATAACTAAATGTAAGAAAGCGTTTGAAGATAAATCAAATCGTAAATTGTTAAAGGTATTAGTCCATTCAGCCTACTATTTGTTTCGGAATTTTCGGTATAATGTTTTAAGCAAACGTTTGAATTACATCCAATATTATTCTTATATAAGTTATCGAAGATTTAAAAAGAAATAATTTGCATATTCCGGCTGTAATTAAGTCTGTAAATCTTTTTTTCAATTAAATAATGTTTTTATGTTTACCCAAGTAGATCTAAATAAAAATTGAATAAACTTTAATTGCAAATTTGAGCATTAAAAATAGAATGATTGTTGGGGATTCATAACTACGATAAAACAAAAGAAACTTTGGCAAATATTTTGGAAGGGTAAATTTACTTTATACAAAAGGGCAAAAAAAAAAAAACTAATATAATTAAATTAACTAAAATAAAAGTATACCTATATAAAGAACATATTTATGTAAGCGAACATTGATTAGAATAAATTTAACACTTAAACATATAGTTAAAATATTTTTGTAATAGTTAAAAAAGAAAATGGAAGCTCCTAAAACTTTGAGACAAAAATACAAGAGTAAGAAAATGCACAAGACCTAAGTTCCTCACAAATCATGCCCACTCATTTCCAAAGAAAGAAAGCACAGTATTCCTGAAAAAATCAATAAACCTCTGAGAAGTACGCAGACAAATAATTTGTACGAAACGTTTGTTAAACTTTTAATCTCCGACGAAAAAAATATGTCCAATCCTTTAGAATTCGAAGTTCTTTTGTTCAGAATTTTAGGTCGTAGCCACACCAAATAGTGCAAATGAAACAGATTTCGATGATGGGTTTGAAAACATTACGGTAGATCAGTACTGCGAACTTTCCATGTTACCTAATAATGAAAACCCATACGACAAGCCATTTCTTTTTAATAAATATTATTTAGATGTATGTAAACATTTATAGCTTTATGCTCATCTTTTCTATGTTTTAAAGCTATCCCTAGTGCCAGTAAATTGTAATCTAATCTTAAATTTCTTTGCGGAAAATTAAGTTTTCTTAATGCAATAACATATATTCATATGTGAGTATTTTATAAATTAATATTAATCCTCAATACATGACGCACACACACGTTACTACATATACCTATTAGAACTTACTGCGTTCTGCTGTAGAAAATGGTGCTTTTAGAATTGAAAGAATTGAAAATAATCACGGAACTCATACATGGCATCTATAGAACTCTTTTTGAACTCTACGACACTGCTTGCCATTGTTTTTATTTGTACTTTTTTTGTGCAAAAAATATTTCGTACATGCTTTCAAATGTCTATTGATAAAATTTAATTCCAACCTATTCTCATGTGCCGATATCTATAAAAAGTTTAACTATACCTTGTCTGTACATATAAAAATATAAATGTATGCATGTGTACGGAATCAAAATAATAACAGTATATTATGGATCCTCACATACACAAACTTATTTTCCTGATTTACAAGATTTTGATTGAACTCGAATAAGAACATTGTTTTATATTTCGACTTAACACAATCGAACCAAACTCTAAGATGACACTTTAGATAGTTGCGAATAGCTGTCCCAGAATTAAATTAAATTCTGAAACTAAAAATAAAAAAATACATAATATTAATTATAAGGAACAGTTAACAGACTGAAATGGAAAACTGTTATGTTTTCTATAGTTTTCTCTAATTTATAGGGCGAGAGAGGATTGAAAAATCGTGCGGCAAGTGTTCCTGGATTCCTTAGTTATTCGCTTCATTATATAATTATATATAGTGCAGGCAGTAACTGTATAAACCATTTTCAGGCGCTTTGCTGTAGTGAATATGAAATCCGAGCTTTATTTTCGTGTACTACCTTTTACGACGAAAAATGGGTGACACTGTCAACAATGGTACTGAGTCAAAACTACGTAGAATGCCTCAAAATGGCAAAAGTTTTTTTCACCCCTTGACAGGGACGTATATATACGTCTTGCTCAGCTAATGTGTTAAAAGCTTCGTACGTATATATACGTCTGTCCGAATTGTCATCTTGTTCTTGCGCTGCCATCAGTAAAACTCTTCCATATGCTTTGGAATGCAATAAATTGACCTTGACAGTGTTTGCAAAGGATTTACTTATTTCAGAGAAATATTTGCTTAGTTATGCCTTTTATTTCCTTCCAATACACCACATACACGCGCCTATGTGAAAAACGGTGCCACTGGGGAGTTAATCACGTAACCTTTAATTGGTAATTAAGGGTTTAAGGGGTGTATCTTTGTTTGTTTTGGGAACAGATGATAACCAAGCAAGTGCGTAGAGGTGCTATGGGGAATGGTATAATTCCACTTTTGCTGTTGTGCGGCACTCCACCCTTACGGTAAGCATAATTTCAATTTCAATCCAAAGCATATTACTTGGTGTACTATTTTCAATGTTACTAAGTTTATAGATATTTGTATATGCGTGATTGTGTTGACGTTTACGTGTAATCTTGTGTTCAGCATTCCTCGTTTTTCGGAAAGTTTTAGAATAGGAATTTAACATGATTTCATTTAAAATGATCCTAATAATATTAATATTGTTCTGAGCTAGTTTGGTGGTACATAATTAGACAAAAACCACTATAATAATAAAAAATTTAAATGATTGATTTTTAAACACTTTCTCTATTCCCTTATAGATCTAGTTCAAAGGATTTCAGAAGGGAACACGCTTATTCCTGGGATATACACGAAGTAAGGAGGTACATACAGGGTGTTCAAAAATTATTAAGGTGAGAATTTTAAGGTGAGGTAGCGGACATCACCAAAACTCAGAGTTGCATAGCAATCCATAGTCGGAAATGCCATGGGAAAGTAGTATGGCAGAGACAAAAAAACGAAGAGACACAAGATTGAAATCATCTAAAATATTTATTTGTGAAAGATATTACATTTACTGTGGTAAATGGCATGTGAAAAGCTCTCAAGAGATGTTCAAAGTTTCCCTCATGTGTTAGCGATTACATGCGTTACACCAACGGTCCACGACAGCAATGACGGCTCGAACATTAGTACTCGGACTTCTTCGAATGGTATCCAACACATTTGTTACATGCAAGGAATTCGAGTTACTCGGGGCTCGGCCTCACTGTGCCTATTACCCTATTTTCACAATTTGTGATGAAAATTAGTAAGCAACCGGTGGTTCGGTGCATCTATGTGATGGTACTTTTCGTAACACAATCTTTTTGCTATTCGAGTTCATATCCTTCTATCATTCCGTAATTTTCCTTCTGCGTATCATCCTGCTCGGTATTCGTAAGACGTTCCAAGCTCTTAAGTGGGCGATGACAGCTCAAATGGATGTGGTTATACAGGCTCGCTATCTCCAATGATCTTGTGAGCAACCCCACATGGTGCTGAACGAAAATGTTTTCGTCCATTGGTTGCTATACAAATCTGAATCTTTGTTATGTTCTATACCTCGCCTTAAAGTTTGTCCCAAGATGCCCTATATAATTGGTTTCGTTTTAGATGCGTACGCGATGAAAATATATGTACACCACTGAGAATATACATTAATGAGACATAATTTTCAACATATTTCGAAACCATATATTTGTCAATTACCAAACTGATTCTCAGTGATCTACTATGCCCATCCCAATATACATGACAGTTAGACGCTGAGGTGTACGAGCAGATGTTCAGGTCGAGTGGTTAGTTTGAAGTGAGACCCCCAGTGTTTTTAAGTTCCTAAGCAAGATTGGTACTCATTTATCGTACTGCAGTAGGGATGAAACGCTGAATCAATTTAGCCCAATCTGGGAATATAACCCGAACCTGTTGGTGAACCACTCGACCCTTGGGCTTTTTGTCAATTACAAGCTCCATACAAAAAAAATACAAATTAAAGGAAATACACTGTTTTTCTTCTAAATGACTTGGAAACATGTTGTTGTCTCATAAAACAAAAGCACGATATTACTTAAGTTTTTGTTACAATTTATGAGAAATGGGAATCTCTTAATCCGTAATATTTAATGTACAATTAAGCATTAGGAGAACTAAATAACTCAAATAGGTATTTTTAATGTTCTGTAAAGAAATAAGAGGCCCACATCTATTCTAAGTTAAAGATTCAATATTCTATTCAGATAATTTCTTTTCCATATTATAATGCAAAACAGTGAAGAAAACTTTCAGGAAGGAAATCTCAAGCTTCATCGCTGAATCTCAAAACAATTAGATTTTATCTGCGAATTTCTCTCCGTCTGTTTGATTAGGGGAAAATATTTTCCTGTATATGCCAAGGAGTTTTTTGCAAGAGTAAGCAAAAACCAGACACCATGACATCCTCTTTAGAGAAATTTTTTTCTCTCATATGCATATGAATCCTATGAATCAAAGCGTCACGCTACGCCGCTTTCAGCATCCTTTACTGTTTCAGAACAAATGAAAAGGTCATCAAGTTATTGTAATGTCCATGATCTTTGAAAATAATTTAGCACTTTCACATTTCATTTTTCTTTTTTCCCTTTCTGCTTCATGATTAGAACCTTTCATTTTAATTTATACAAAATGCAGAAATCCATCTAACTTAATAATTTTGGGATGAATATTTAATCCAATATCATTACTTTTTTTCTGATTTATATCATTATAATGATGGTGTAAGAAATTATAACTAATAAAAATGTTTAAAAATATACTTTATGCATCTTTTTATACTAAACGGTGCTTTTTTAGAGGTATAGAACATTAAATTGCAATAAAACAATGATGTATTATTCGATTGAAATGAATTTTTTTATTCGAAAGATAATCTTGTGGCATTACATTTAAAATATTATTTCTGGCATATGACTGCCACGGCTGGCTCGGATGTAGTCCAATCTAGACGTCCAATTTTCGATGACTTTTTCCAACATTTGTGGCCGTATATCGGCAATAACACTGCGAATGTTGTCTTCAAAATGGTCAAGCATTTGTGGCTTATTTGCATAGACCAATGACTTTACATAGCCCCACAGAAAATAGTCTAGCGGTGTTAAATCACAAGATCAGGGAGGCCAATTCACTGGTCCAAAACGTGAAATTAGGCGGTCACCAAACGTGTCTTTCAATAAATCGATTGTGGCACAAGCTGTGTGACATGTTGCGCCGTCTTGTTGAAACCACAGCTCCTGGACATCATGATTGTTCAATTCAGGAATGAAAAAGTTAGTAATCATGGCTCTATACCGATCACCATTGACTGTAACGTTGTGGCCTTCATCGTTTTTGAAGAAGGATTCCACCAGCCCATAAAGCGCACCAAAGAGTCAGTTTTTCTGGATGTAACGGTGTTTCGACATACACTTGTGGATTAGCTTCATTCCAAATGCGGCAGTTTTGTTTGTACACGTAGCCATTCAACCAGAAGTGCGCTTCATCGCTAAACAAAATTCGCTTATGAAAATCGGGAACAACGGCAATCTCGTTTCGGACCCATTCGACGAATCTACGCCTTGCTTGATGATCGTTTTGATGAATTGCCAAACCAAACTGAGAATAAATCACTTGACAGCTGTTAAATCGGTCGCCATCTTAGAAAGTAATGCCAACTTAAACTTCTATACCTGGAAAAAAACACTCTTTATATAATATCTAAATTACAACCATCATGCAGCCTTTTTTTTAAATGGATTCAAAGTTTTCCAGTCGTAGTATAATCATCATTAAAAAAATGTATAAATAAAATCATTAAGAAATTTGCTATAAACAAAATTTTATTTGAGATTAACCCTCTAACCAGATAGCACGGAAAATTCCGTCAGTGTAAAGATGCTTCGAAAATGGACTGCACGGATTTTTCTGCCTTCAAGTAACGTTTTCAAAAGCGGATTAGCCGCACTTTTCTGAAATCCTTTCCCCCTTTTAAGGTTTAACATCTTGAAACATAATTGGGGACGGAGGAAGCAACACAGCAGGAGTTTTCTGGCTCGCAGGGAACCCCGTGTTTTGACCCTGGGGCAATCGTAAAAAATCGAGGGGAAATTTCTTTAGACCCCAGGAAGTGTTAATTTGTTTTACCTCGTTTTTTAAAGTTTTGTAAAGTCCCAACGCATAAGTAAAATATGTTACAATTCCCTTTTGGTTTCATATTAATTTGAAACTGTAACAAGTTGGGGCGTGTCAGTGCAATCTGCTATTTTATATAGTTAGACAAATTATCTTTTTTTAAATATATTCTTTCGCTTCATTTTTCTTATTTTAATCAAAGCTTTACGTTTTTGAAACATGATTATTTTATTATAAGATACCGAAAAAATTAATAAAACACCAAACTCTTTAAAATTTGGAACCTTTTCAATTTTCCAACCACTAAAAATGAATAAATTTAAACTTCATAAAATCATTTGAAACATTTTCTTACACTTTGATAATTAGTTTTTTTTCGTAATTATTTTTAAGATTTATTAGTTTTTTTTTTTTTTTTTTAGATTTCAAAGCCTAAGTGTTCAGGGAAGTTTAAGTACAGTGTGTGTGTGTGTGTGTGCCTGGTTATATATTGTTAAAATATACCGAATTATATTTGAATTTTAAGTGCTTGAACTTCAGTTTACATCAAAGACAACATGAATGAAGATTTTCACACATTTTTTTTATAACTTGAATGTTTGAATAAATGGTAATCAAAAATATATACGGAAACATTTACAGTAGACATTTATGCATATAAATAAACATAAAAATCAATTTTAAATTCGAGCTATTGAAAAACATTTGAATTATATATTGTTCAAAAATATCTATTTATACAAAATACCTCAACATTTATCTTTTTTAAAGGCTAACTGAATAAGTAATTTAAATCTGGATATTTTTTGAAATCTCGACCTTATAAAGCTAGAAATTTTATGTTAGAAATTCCATTTGAAATTTCGAAAAAAAAAATGCATCGCACAGTTAAAAATTATTTACCATAAGTTCTAGCAACTCTTTGAGTATAATAAAAATTTAAAATTTTATTATATAGCTTATTTGGTATCTTTTAATATATTTCGGCCGCGGTAGCCGAGTGGTATAGGTATCGGAACGTGGCTTGCTTTGTCACGAGTTCGAGCCCAGTACCACTAAAGACCCGCCGTGTAGGGCAGAGATGCACATGAAATCTGTCGAGAGCTGAAACGTCCTCCCGTTGGTGTGGTGTGGTAGTTAGGAGAGGGGGGTGCCAGCTCAGGTGTCGTCCACGTCACTTGACCATGGTTCAAAATTACGTGGTCCGTCGCCAAAAGCCCTTGTGTAGCTGAACAGTGCGACGTTAATATTCAATCATTCATTTAATATATTTCGAAGATTTCATACAATTCAGTTGAAAACCGCATGCTAAGAGCAAAGAATATACTAAAAAAATTGATGAATATACAATTACAATATAAATTCTTACATACAGAAGCAAAACTGAGAAGCTAAAGCGTAGGAATAAAAAATTTTGAGTATATCTGAAGTAGTTTTCAAAATATTTATTTTAAAGTTTAGAAAATTTGTCTGCGTTATGTTATACTTAATATTAATTAAATGGTTAAAATAATGTGTTAATATTAGTCATGTAATCGTTTGATGACACATTCATATACTAATAAAAATTATCATGGTCATTGATGCGAATGTCAAGAATTTTATGTAATTTTAAATTCAGACATTAAGATATTGATGTAGAAAATATAAAACGACCATCTAAAATACAAGAGAAAAATGCCGTCTGCTATAAAATGATCTTGACAAAAACAAAATCCGGCATTTTCACTTACGTATGGCAGAGCCGGCTTAGTCAGGGCGATCTGGAAAAACAGAGAGAGAACCGCGGTTTTGATGGATGCCGCTCTAGCTTTTAAAGCTCCCAGGAAAATTATATATATATAAATTACAAATGCAAAAATAAATCTTGTAATTTTCCATACATTTTTATAACAACGAATTGTGGAATTGGCTTCCAATACATTGTTGTGTTTGACAATATCTAAGGTAACCAACCCTACTTTAGATAGATTTGTACTACATTTTCGTAACCGTATTCCTTTTAAAATTAATTCGTGCAGCCGAAATACACCTTTTGTACCCTTAAAAATTTATGTAAACTATAACGGTTAATTTTAACTTATGCAACTTGTGAAATGTTCATAATTAACCATTTCCGTCTAAACAGTTTACATGAAAAAAAATGTTTGGACTTCCTCATTCATTAGGGATTTATATAAGATTCTAACAATAAATTTTATTTTTCACCAAATAGGATTGAGTGGTAGTGTATAGTGCTTCCACACCACAGGTCTGGGGTTCTATTAATGGGCTGCGCAAGGTCGACTCTGCCTTTCATCCCCGCTACATTGGGTCGATAAATGAGTACCAAGCTTGCTTGGGGTCTTAAACACTGAAGGTCTCTCTTCAGACAGACCACCAAATCGGGACATCTGTTCATGCACCTCAGCGTCCAATGGTCACGTGTATTATGATGGGCACAGTAGTTCCAGGCCCTCATGGATTGTTGTGCTTCTGAGTTTCTGTCTTAAGTTTGAGGATTACCTCACTTTGGGGATACCCCTTACATAAACATGTATTTCCACTCATTTGCAATTAAACATTTTTCTTTCAATTACGTTTATTTCAGAAGGAAGTTTGATTTTTCAAATGTATTTGCTTAATAACATGTATATTTGTGTATTATATTAAACATCTTATCAATCCAAAATTACATGTTTTTAGCTCCTCTAAAAGCTTTTAGGATTTTACGACTGATCTTACAATCTATATACGTTTTATAGTAGTGTATTTAAAAATGATAAAGACATTTTTACGACTGTGTGAGCTTTTATGCCTCGTTTACAAATATAAAAAATTGCATTCAGCTACAGTTTTTAAAATGTACTGAAATAAGTGGAGGAATAGGATATTTACATATTATGACTATTTTTGACTGCAGTAAGATATATTTATATTTCAGTTTCTTTACAATTTGAATAGAAGTTCTAAGCCACACATTTTGCGAATAGTTTGATGTTGAGTATAAACCCATAGTCTGTTTAATATTGTAAAGTGTTTTACTTTGATACCAGCACACACTAAAATAAGGCTCATTTGCAGTTATATGATCAGCTTCAGTGATATTTAAATTTTCAAAAATAGTCTACACGTACGAAAACAGTCTTTCACAACCGCACACCACATCTCATACTATATCTTTCCTACAGCAGGAAATATTTGTGTATACTGAAAAATTTAATACAGGATACATTTTCAAGTGTTAAATTTGTTTTTTAAATTTGGTATGAATACATTGTGGAACTGTCGGTTAACTTCACTGAACAAAATTGTTTTAAGTGTACTGTTTTGAAAGACAAAATTAATTAGGGAGAACTTTTCTCACAATAGAATTTGTAATGACTGAATTGTGTGAAAATATAGCTATGGATGTGTGACATTTTTCCTTGTAATAAAAGAAACAGAAAGATAAGAAATTTAACTTGAGTAGAAAATGGTTAGAAGTACTGTCATGCGCATTTGAAGAAGTATATCCCCCATTAAAATTAAAATTTATTGACTGAATGTGTGTTATGTCCATCACAAATGCCGATGTAGAAAAGGAATTTTTATTTAATACAAAAGTTCGAAAAGAGAACACTAGGAAGGAAAATTTAAATTTTTTTCGAAAAATATTCAGTTAACATAAAAATATCTTTTATATGATTTTAATTAAAATAAATTAAAAGTATTGAAATCCTTTTTTATGCTATTTTAAATTAAAAATATAACTGAATAGAGAAAGATTGGTTTTATTTCATAAATATAATCATCGTATGTAATATTTATTGTGTTATTGTTTAAAAATGAGATAGGGCCTTTGCTCTTTTTACCTCATTACTTTTTTTAAAAAACAGGAAAGTGAGCGCGTTTTCTTACTCTCATATTCAAAAATGAATACAGGATGCCTTTTTCTGGTTCAAATCGCAATTCCAAAAATATATATATATATATTTTATTTTTTAAAAAATGACAGAAAAATAAATTTTCTTTGAAGAAAATATAATTATTTTTCAACTTCTAACATACTATTTATTTCATTTTTTCCTCTTTTTTTTACCTTTCATTTCGTTTTTAATTTTACTGTGACTGAACATATAGGAGAAAGAAACACCGAATTCCACTACGCTTTCAAAGAAGATTGCCCAAGGCAACTTAACAGCTAGCTGTAAACGATTGATCTCTTGGTTCTTACTTTACAAAGGGACCGAACTGGGTCTTAAAAATTGTCCCGTTCGACCTCCCAAGTTCTAAAGGAAAGGAAAGAAGTTTGTTGCATTTTTGAAGGGAATTGCAAAATAAGAGTTAAACGCTTTCGGAATAACTTTTCAGGAGGAAGGTATCCAGTTAGAGGGTTAAGTATTGACTACGAGAATTTAAAAAAGGATTTCAAGTTTGTGTACTAGTGGTACATAGCAATAAAAAGTTTATAACTAACATAGATTACGCCTTATACGATGCGCCATTTCCCTTGAAAATTACAAATTTCATATAGTCAAGAGTCCATCTCATATTCTCTTGAGTTAGTTTTGATACTACACTTACTATAACTGAATGGAAAACAGATTTCATCATAAGAGGTTACCCGATAGTACAGATTGTGATTTTTCTGGGAAAACAAATATTTTGATCGAATCAAAGTTTCTAAACAGTTTTGTAAAATTATGGTCATATGTTGCACTATAAATCCAAATTCGACAAACTTCCCCGCTCGATTTTCTTATAAAAGTAAGGAATGAAAACTATTTCATATGGCTTATTTATACTGAAAGAGCTGTGAGTTCCGCATCTCCAGCATACTTTAAATAATTTTCTTCTAAAAGGATTTCAAAAAAGTTAAATAATATGTAAGTAAACAAGAGAAGCAACATATATTATTTATGTTAAAAATAGAGTAATTGTTTATATTTACAATATAAACGTGGTAATCAAAAATTACTATTTGACCCCGTTACAACATTGGAATGTTCAAAGCAAAAGAAAACGTATTTTAAGTTTAATTTAAAAAAGCATTCTTTAAGGTATCCGACTACGTTCGGAGAACTTTTTTTGAAAAACTGCAAAATGTAAAAATCTTGTTGCATTATAAGATTCATTTTTCTTAATAACATACAAAATTTCAGTTAAATTTAAATACCGGAACACACTTTTAATAAATTTAAAAATTTTCCAGAAATTTTAATAAAATTTTAATATTTTTTCAAACACTCCTACTTCGTAAAAAATCTACATATTTCAAAGTTTTTCATTGCAATTTACTTCTTGACCATCTTACTAGAGAATGACCTATTATATTGAAGTTTGTTAACTTTAATCAAAAGTTATCATGAATCAGAACTTACTAATATCACTTTTCGACAAATTTTTTCTGTTTCTTAATAAAAACATGAGCAATAATAATACTAATTATTATTATTTTACTAAGTCCATACAAAGTCATTCTCAGAATATGTATTCAAAAACACTTGTACAAAGTTTCACTTATGTACCTTTATTAGATTTTAAGATATCATGTTTGAAGTTACGACATTTTTATCAAAAAACAGTTTTGAGAAAAACACATTTTAAGAATTTAAAAGACATAACTATTACAAAAATAAATAATATTCCCTAAAATGCTCCAGATTTATATGTTACACCTTCATGCTTTTCAGTATTAACAACTTTTCTCTTTTTAATAGCTCAATTTTTTCTTGTAACTTTTGCACTGGGCAAAAGAGTGTCGTTTTGAGTCCTTGATACGAGTTTGATCAATGGCTGCATAACCTCGTAAAGTGTAAGACCCAATTTTTATATCTAGGGCTTCTAATACAGACAATAGCCCTTTAAAACCTTTGTTAAAGGTTATTACAGCTATATAAGATCCAGAGAAAATGTTTGAAGTTTTACAAATATTTCTTTTGGAACTACGTTCCACAGACATCCGTTGAATGCCTCATTTGCATTCTGAGTCTTCCCGTGAAGGCATTTCCTCAAAGATTTTGATCACATAGCTGAAGATATGTCGGCTTAATTTTGTTAATAATACTCTTTGGGAAGACCGGCATTTTTGTCGTAAAACACTTTGCCAGCAGATTGTGCTCGCTGGTAGGTACACCAGCTCTCGGGCCCAATGGACACTGGCCATGCATGGGATTGCTTTACCGGAACAACAATGATAAAAGGCTGCAATCACAGCCCTTTGCATTTCTTCAAATTACCAATGTTGCTCCTAATAGCAATACCATAATAATTCTGAATTTTGTCTATAAATGAGTCAGAAAGTTTACCCTTACCTCCAAGTCCTTTTTCCTTAGTTTTTATAATTCTCAGTTTGCTGCCCACTCTCTTTTTGAATGTGCCCTATACACTCATATTTTCTTACGCTATCTATTCCATAGATATCTTTAACAGCTAAATGACTTTTTTGAGTCGCCGTCACCATAAAATTCTACACATTGAAGTTTCCTGGTTTCACGGGAATGCTCAAATAGTCTATATGCTCCGACAGGCTCCATGCTTCCAGCTGATCCCTGATGATTGCACGAGCATTGGTGTTTCTTTATATGTTTACTTTTTCTGAACTCTTTGATGTGTTACAGTTTCTGCACCATTTCGACATCACTTCTAAATCCAGGACTTTGCCTGTGTCAATTGAAAGAACAGCGACACAACCATTTAACGATGAATGTCCCCGTCTTTGCCATGTACCATCGACTGAAACTCCACATTCCGCAACATCTGAAGTGTTTTTCAGTTTTCTAACTTCATCAGCAGCTTCAATCATAGCATTCTTTGATACGACAGAAGCAACATTCAATAATTTTTTTTTTTCACAAGATCTGTATGCAGCTTTTGACAGTGAAGGAATGTTCAAACTGGCACACAGTTTCTTCGAAGATGAATGGCCTTTTTCAATTATTCTCATTCCCCACACAAACTGCAAATTTATGTCGTTCATTTTTATTTGCTTTTCTTGTACTTTGAAAAGCATACACAAACATACAATTTTTGCACTGCAAAGTCATACCTGAAGATAATCAAAGATTGAATCTTCTGTCAACTGAAGATTCACTGACAAACAGAAGGGACAACACAAACAATTGAATACAGTACGTAGAATTTCCACATCAAGATTCGATTCCCCGACATTTTATCATCTTTGGATGGAATATTTTCAAAAGAAACAGATGTGGTCTTCAACTTCTGCTCACTTACTGTTGGTACATCTAATGGCTTGGTACGTTCTGTAAAACGATTCCCAATAAATTTTCGCTTTTGCGGAACGAGATTTATTCTTGCGATTTCCCATATCAAATAATAACGAGATTATTTTACGTAATATTAAAATACTTTAAATGTTAAATTACGTGAGAAAAATAGAAAGAATTTTAGCAAAATGATTCAAGAAAAGCCACAGCAAAAACGTAAACAAGCAATACTTTCAAATGAAATCAGAATGATCGTTGCCACTTCTTCAAACAAAATTCAATACTAAAACAATGGGGCTAAAAAATAGATCATTCTGCAAGTAAAATTATTCAATTTCAGATGAAAAGTTACATAAAAATACACAAAATATTAATACAGAATACGACTTCCGGTTTCGAAATCGCAGCTTCCGGTTGTTTTTTTGATGAATATGACTTGTTTTAAAAATGCTGTAACTTTTTTCTAATTATCGTACTAACAAAGCAAGAAAAGTTTTAGAAAGCAAATCGTTTGAATTTTAATATTTAGCCAAAAAATAAAAATCGAACTTTTCGCCAAAATTGACGTTTTCAACGTAGTCGGATACCTTAATTGCTTAACTGGGTATTCCATACGCTTTCTTTACTTGCAACATCAAGATAATTATTTTAATTAACTTTTTTGTTACTAAATTATTTAATTAGAGTTTATTTTGTCAATCAGTTACCCAAATTGCAGATTTACAAACATGTTTCTGTAATATATACCGAAAAGACAAATTGTTTTCCACTCTTATACTTTGATCGTATTAAAAGATTATCTTCAAACTTCCGACTGATACCTGTCATACAGTTATAGCTTTCAGAGCTTCGATAATTTCGTAAAGACTTTTAGTGTGACTACTATGGAGAGTCTGTGCAAATCTTCTTCATAAATTCATAATGAAGTACTGGATTAACTACTAATCATTCGTGAAAAGAAATGATGTTCACAACACCCTGCGAATCTCAAAAACAGTAGTGATAGGTAAATTAGAAGGTAAGCAAGTTTTTGCTTTTAGTGGAGCAGTTACCCTTTTGTGCTTTTTATTCCATATTGGAGCGCTGTTTTGCAGTTGTAATTGTGAGACCCAATTCTTGTTAGTGATGGGAGGTCGCCGGTCCCTAAAGTTACAATTGTAGTTTTTATATTTGCCCTGTTTACAGGAAACGGATTTTTGTGGAATGTGTTGTCTTGCCCCACCTCTGTAAACGAACTTTTTAGCAAAGGGGCTTACGTTCTCACGCCTGCAAGGTTCATTAAACCCATAAATAATTGGGGAGCGTCAGAGGATTTTCCCGCGCTTAAAATGCCATTGACCGTTGAGCGGTAACTTTGCGCTGGTTCCGGACCAATCAGAAGAAATTAAGTGGACAAGGTAAAGAGTCCGCTCTAGCATTTTAGCGGTGAAGAGGACGCCAAATAAAACGAGGAGACACCCCGATTTTCGACTCACTCACTCACACTTGGGACACAGAGCGACGATTTAATCAGATCCAGGCCTTGAACTGGACTCCGCGGGACTTCGAGCGGCGACCATGTCTTACTCCCTTCTACCACACTCCCTCTCTCAAAAAGTTAAGTAGAATCTCAATTAAGTTGTATAACCATTTGTACATTTACTTAAATGTAATTATGTTAATAAAAAAAAAATTAATAGTTATTTAAAGAACCGGCCTCTTTTAATTTAGAATACTGTTTCTATTTTCTTTAGAGATTTAGTGTTTAATTTTAACTTAAGCCATGATGCGATGTGTCATTCGAACCTGGGAAATTAGGAAATGGGTATATGGAATTAATTAATCAATTAAGTTAAACCAGCGTCGCATCATTACTAACTAAATTCACGACAAAAGTCAGTCTTTGACAAATTTTTGTTCGTTATATTTTTGCATTTGTATTAAAAATTAGAGAACCAATTTTCCATTAATTTCCCAATTTACAACTCATTCCGTGTAATAAATTGCACAACTCTGTGGCTTATGCTCTTTTGTTTTGCTAACTTTATTAGCTTTTATTGTGAGTAATTTAGGAATAGACCACAAGTGCGTTGGAATTTCACTGCAGTTACACATAAAATCGGTCGACTATTATGCATCAGATTTTAATTTTTTTTTACTGTCTTTTATTCATTGTATGTCATTTCCCTACTTTAGGCTTTATTAAAACGTGCGATTATTAAATCTGTGGAGAACTTGCATAGGATTGCCATTTTTCCTCACGAAATTTTAACAATTATCTTCAGTGTACATACTGTGAACATTTCGGGTGTTATTTAACATTCTAACGGCTAAATAGAGGGTGTCAAATGATTATCCAAAGTTTAAATAACTTTAAACTTTAAGAGCAGTCGGAAACCTCTATACCGACAATGTTAAATCGGCTGTTTTCGAGGTACATTTTCTCAAAATCTGTTATATGTACATGCTTGAAATTTTTCATATAATTAAAATACACATTTCTCATTATACTTAAATGAGCTTTTAGCTAATTTTGAATTTTTTCATAATTTATAAAATATTTTATCAAACATAGTTTAAGTTAACCCGTTTTTCACATAAAAAAATTTGTAAAAAATAAATGTTTGGGTTTTTTACAAAAAGCTCATTTCAGTATATATTAGCCATCATTATAAATATCATAAAAATGTACATACATGTGAACAGTAGTTTCTAAGAAAAGGAACATCGAACATCAAAAATTCACATTTTGGCAAAAATTGATTTTAACATGTAATTACTTTTCAATTAAAACAATTCAGCTCCATATTCCAAAATGATCAGCATTTTAGTAGCTCATCATCTTCTTTCTTCCCTTTAAGTCTTTTTTTCTTCCTAACTTCCTTTGTTTTTTGTAAACAAGAGTATTTTGCTCGTAACAGCCTCTGTTTGTCGAGGCACTCCATCGCTTGTACCGTGTAATCACCAGGCTCAATACACAGTTTCCTCAAAATTTCTAGTTTTGATACATTCCCCATATTAAATGAGGAAACTGCATCATATGTACCCAGTGACAAAACTTTTAATTGTGCTAATGTTTTCTTCGGTACACGAGACCATATTACATTATTTACACTTTCATTAGGATTTTGCGTACCTCCATGTAAACACGTTTTTAGCAATACTGGATTATCTAAATCCCTAAAAACAGGTCACATGGCCTCCACAACATCCACAGGTAAACTATTTTTGTGATAATAAGTCTCCCCAAGCAATTCTGCCTTTTTAAATTTGCACCACGTATCTGTATCAGACGGACAAAATCCATGCTGAGGTTTTTCATCGGTTGATAGCTTGTGTAAAAATATTGCCCATATGGCTTGTTGCATGTCCTTTACGCTAGACAAATTTCTGCGGATGGCTAGACCATAAAATGCTTGCAGACGGTCGATTTCTGCCTCTGTCAATCTATTTCTTCCGCATAAAGGCTTTCCGCCAGAAAGTTTTTGGTCTCTCATCTTAGTTTTCAAGCCTCGAAAACGTGTCTACATTCTTTTCATAACATGACCTATGCATTCTAATTTCTCGACAGAGCAATGGTCACCATATACATTGTTCTCGACAATAGAAGTAAAAGCCTTGGAGTCCCCATCTCCTAAATATTTTGTGTACAGAACATCGTAGAGAGATTGGGAACGCTGAAAAATGGATAGAGCTCCAGCTACTTCCATCTTACCGCTGTAGCCTTCAAAATTTCTCTTACAATTTTGAAGATGTTTGGTTTTGTTCGGACAAATACAATGTTTTGAAAAAACTTCGACTTCTATAACTTTGCCGCTATCAACACTTGTGACTGTCACCAAGCTATTCTTCGAAGAAAAACCACGCTTCTGCCAGTTACCATCAACAGCAACAGCAAGGTCCCTTTTCCCATCATTTTCATCAACTGCTTCACGAACAGCTTCTGCCATACTGTGTTCATAGGTTTCTCTTGTTGCCTGCAGTAAAATGTGGTTGTACTTCGAGAATTTTGTGGGTGGTGGGGGAAGATTCATGATACTGCAAAACATCCTAGCAGACTCAGAACCTTTACCTATGCATCGCACAGCATACACTAACCCGGTATTGAGTTCATAGTTCTCAGAACTATCGCATTTCTTTGAATTAAAAAAAAGTATAGTTATATTTACAAGAAGGACATTTTAAGTGAAACTTCACAGCTTCACCACAGTTACTTTCACTGAGGTGCAATCTGAGTCCTGTTTTTTCACACTTTATACATTTTACAGCTTAAAAAAACACACAAGCTAAAAGGTTAATGTCCACAATAACATTTCTGAAACCAGAAAAAGAGCATAATCCGAATATGAAATATCCATGTTTACAAATTTTCTCTCACTGGCAGATGATTCAATTTCAATAGTACAAAGCTTTGCACCATCAGCACAATTCTTTTCATCAGCAGAGTAGAATTGCTTTCTACACAACCATCATTACTTTTTTTACATCTTCCTTTATAAAAACTACTCTTCGTTTCGTAAGTACTTTAGTTGATGCTCTAGGCATGGTAAAGTCGATATATTATAGCAAAGTTTTTGAAAGTTTAAGCTTAATAATGTGAAAGAATACTTGCGAGTTCAAAAATAACAACGCAGTTTTGAAAGTGTAAACAAACATTGGTTTGACCGTTAAAATACAGTGAAGCTTCAAATGGGTTAGGAAATAAAATAATAAAAGGCCCAATTTATACAATAAAAGATAAATGTTTTGATTTATACCAGACGCTCAACTTTAAAGCCAAAACAAAAAACTTGGTTTACTTTTTCGCTTGTCAAATGGGCGTGGCCTAGTTTCAACGATTATTTAAAAATAGGTTTTTAGGGATTCTAATTACCCTAGAGGTTAACGTAATGTATTTTTAGAAAGGTTAAAATCTGTACTATTTGAAAATGTAAAAATCTCAAAATGTCAAAAAAATCAAACTTTTTCCTTTCCGACTGACCTGAAGGCTGTTCTCGTTACATATACAGGAGCGTGAACTTAACGCAGAGCTCAATTTCGGACCAAAAAAATGCCTCAAATTTTACAAAAAATTATGACATTGTAACTCACGCATTTGTTAATAATATAGTGCTTCTAAAATTTCAGAATATTCCAAAAATAATTAGTTTTTCCTTTTAACATGTAAAGGGATATCTCATTTAGTATTGTGGCATAGAAAAAAAATGCGAAACATATTTTATAAAAGAAATAAAATGTCAACTCGAATAAAAATGAGTAATGTGATAAATTAATCGATTCTCTACAGGATAGTGAAACTAAAATATATAATATTAATGCTTGAGTACTTTTATATCTGAAAAAATACTTCGAATTTGGGTCCTATTCTTTAACATTAGCCGAAATCAGCCTTAAATAATTAAACTTAAAACTATAAATAATAAAAATATATGAAAATAGTCTACTTCCATCTATTAACAAGATGCTTACTAAACTCTAATAAATTACCACACTAACATGTACTTTCAGCCATGCAAATACTTTTAATTACTTAAGAGTAGTCTGTAGGCCCTATACCGACAATGTTAAATTGAGCCATTTTAGGAACCTGTTTCTCAGAAATTGTTAAACATAAATACTTTAAATTTTGGCTGTATAATATTTAGACTTTTTCATTTAAATAATGGTAACATGTTTCAAATATATTGTTTACTTTTTTCAAAAAAAATTCATCGTAAAAGTATCGCTTTGAAATTTGTGAAACTTGTCGTTTTTTACAATAACTGCTTCTGAGTAAAATAGTTTAGGAAAATATCCAAGAAAGTAGCTCCATTATATAAAGTTACATATTACACTCAAGAATAATGAAAATAGCGGCCCAAGAAGAAAGCATCGGATTGAAATGAAATTTAATACACATAATGACACAGATGAGAGATTCACTTGATCTCAAAAACAAGACAATTAAACGAATACAGGGGGTGCAACGACAGAAATACTGGGCAACTTCAATAGCGCGTTGGACCACCTTCAGCTGCAATACATGCCGCCGCCACACGGTCCGGCATTGAGTTGATTAGACACCTTATGTTGTCCTGAAGCAGATGGGCCCACAAATCTTGAACAGCCAACTCTAAATCATGTACAGAATGACACGATGGCATCTGCCGTTTTAGCTGATCCCACACATGCTCTACAGGGGACAAATCGGGGCAGCGGGCCGGCCATGGAAGAGTCTGAAATTGACGTAGGATGTCTTGAGCAACTCTTGCTGTTTGCGGACGACGAGCATTATCTTGCTGGAAAATTGCCCCTGGGAGACCATTTAGGAAAGGTCCTACGTGGGGTTAAGAATATCATGAACGTAACGTTGGCCCGTTAAGGATCCACACATCACAATTAAAGTGGACCGGCTATCATAAGCTATAGCCCCCAGACCATTACACCAGCTGTGCAAGCAGTGTGACATAGAACATTGTGAGGGGAATTGTACCGCTCACCAGGGCACCTCCACACCCGTACAGTACCCGTATCATCTGTCCCCAAAACAAACCGGGATTCACCTCTAAACACAACATTTTGCCAATCTGTGATATTCCACCTTGATCTAGATTGGCACCACTGTAGACGCAGTTGCCGATTTTCCCGTGTTAAAGGGAGTGCACGGAAAGGGCGCTTGGATTTAAGATTTGCTTCTGTAAGGTGTCTGGAAATTGTTTGTGGAACAACTGCTACGCCTACGTCTGCTCGTATCGTTAAACGAGTCTTCCCGATTGTAGCGCAACTTCAGCGTATTGGCACAAAACTTGGATCATTTGCATATGACATTACGCTGTACTTATTTGCAAAGTTTCGCGATTGAACTTAGCTTCCTTCTTGGGTAGCTATTTTCAATGTTCCTGAGTGTATTTATGCGCAGTGAAAATTGCAAGTACTTTCATTCATTATTTTCTATTAAAAAGACACACGCACTTTGAAAACAGTCATTTTAAGATAATTGAATTTTAAGTGTAAAAAGGCACTTAATTACAAAAATAATTAATTACAACATGTATTTGCCCTATTTTATTAAACATTAGTATCTTCTTAATTCTTTAAACATAAAATATGAAACAAAAAAAGCCTTAAAACGTTCAGAAAATACATAAATAGTAACTTTAAGTTTTTGTTCAACGAGATATTTTTTAGCATTTTGCATCAATTTTCACCAATTATGTAACAATCTGTGAAGAATTTTTAACTTCAATGCATTATAAATATCAAATTTGACCGTATAACATCATAAATATAATGTAAACATGTATCAATATGTAAAAGTCATGATTTGAGAATATGTGATTTTACGACGTTAGAAAAATTTAATTATGGATTTGTATGTTTCCATGCAAACAAAATTTCTAAAAGTTTTAAAATTCAAAATTTGTCTAAACTGTACAAAAGATTTCTAAAAAAGCCAAAAATAAAACTGTTTTTATGTTTTTAAATATGAAATTGGTGTATTTTTATGCATGTAACAAACTTCTCGCAACGACAAAAAGCATTACACATCTGAGTTGTTGTTAGTTTACTATTATTGAAAAACTTTTGAATTATTAAAGCTTAAAAACTTGTCTGAACAATAAATGAACATTAATATTTGCAATTAAGTGAAATATTTGAAATATATTGTTGTTTAATTTTCTCAAAAACATGTAACATAAAAAATATCATCATGAATTTTTAAATAAAATGACATTTTTTGTCACGATATATGGACTCCAGTCAAATATTTTGGGAAAATCCCCAAAAAACTCACACGAATATATATAGTTACATATAAGTAACATGAGGAGGGGAAATTCATTACATTCATACATTACATTCTGAGAAAAACATGAATACAGTTTTAAAAACATCATTTTTGAGAAAATTGAATTTTCACTATAATGTGCCACGTTATTACAAAAATAATGATTTACAACATGTATTTGTCCCATTTTATTGAACAGTAGCATCTTTGGAATTTATTTTGCATAAAATAATAAGCAAAAGAAGTCTTAAATTGCCTAGAATAGCATTTTTCAGTTTTTTTATCGAGATAATTTCTAGTATTACATCAATTTTCTCAATTCTGTATCAATTTTTGAAGAATTAGTAGTTTTCATGCTTTACAGATATCAAATTTGAACATAAAGCAACATATATAAATGTGAAAATGTATCAATATGGTTTTTGTATGATTTTGAGATGGTATTTATAAATACCTGATTATACGACATTTTGAAAGTTTTCGCTGGGATTTTGTGAAGTTATCATTAGGTTTTTTTGTTGCAGACATTTTCTAAGGTTTAAACTTTAAAAATTACTCTAAACTGGACAAATGTTTTCTAAAACAGCCAAAATAAAACTACTTTTATGTTTTTAAACATAAAATTTATGTATTTTTATGCATGTAACAAGCTTCTCACAAAGGCAACACACATCTAACTCGATGTATCATCTCATACCTTTATCTCAGAAACTATTAAACATATGAACTTAAAACTTTGACTTTATGTATTAATTATACATTTATATTTATACACTGAAGTGAAATTTTGAAATATATTAATTAGTTTTTTTCAAAAACAAACTTTTAGTTGAGCGAGCAAATATGATTATTATGAATTTATTGAAAATTGTCATTTTTTTTATGATATCTGCTTAAGAATATTTCAAAAATGTCACTTCAGTATACACAATTGCATTTAATAAACAGAGTACATTTATACAATTTAAAAAAAACATTTAGAAAACAAATTTTATAAAAAATCTTACCTTGTAAAAGTATCCTATATTAAGTATATTATCTTCATTATCCATTATGCAGTTATAAAAGTAAGATTCATTATGTAAATATTTCTCACCTGGTCACAATTGTACATATATATTACATATACATTTTTTTCTAATTTTTTTTTCTTTTACTACTTAAACACATAAGATTTAGTAATCATTACTTAACTAATTAAAAATGAATTTAAACTAAAGAAAAGACCTAAATTTCAGTAAAAATGTCTACATTTTAAATATAACGTTTACTAAAACCTACATGAAAATCTGAAATTGCCTCCAAAGGTTTTTAGCAAACCTAACAGTTGCAGTGATACAATTATCTAAAGTTAATTTGGGTATTAAAAATAAAAATTAATCGAGGCTTTGCAACTTTTACCCAGTTTTAAAAAGGCAATGTTTACATTTGTATTTGTCAAAATGGGCGTGCTAAATCAACTGATTATTTTTTAAAAATCATTTTAAAATACTTCTAATTCATATAATGGCTTGTATGTTATATCATTGGAAAGTTCTTGATTTGTAGATTTCAGAAAAAACAAAAACTCAAAATCGATTTTTAAAAGGGCTTTACCCTACTGATTGGTCTTAACAGTTGCAGTGAATACAGTGATATATTTTTTGTGACTAATAATGAAATCACTTACACTTTGGTATTGGTGTTTCAGACTTACACATCTCTTGAAAAACTGATATATGTTTGAGAAATAAGAGTAACTCAATCAAATACTGAAAACAACATGTGTTGGCATTATAATATAATTTCATTACTATCAATTCATCTTAGAGAATGGTTGCGAAACCAGAATGTGATGAGATAACTACAGTTCTTTGTACACATTTTCATGAAGATGCACTTTTTTAGACCTTGGAAGCAAATTGATTGCTTCAACTTTCTTGCTATCCTCATTAAATCTATCCTGTGAAATGTATATTGGATGGTTTGCTGCAGCTTAAACTTCGAAAATAATATAATTGTATGCATGATACATTGCCTTAAGAAGAGATAGAAGTAATCAAACAGCAAACTTTTATATAATTAGAATATGTTACATTAACTCATAGCTGGATAAGATGATCCAGTGAAGCGCAGGAAAATGTATTCTATAAAGATATACCACTGAAAGCAGCCTATATGGCATATTTAATATTGTATGCTTAGCCCCATAAGAATTAATAGTGATTTTCACTTTATTTAATGCAAATTTGTGATATATTTTGGTAAATCGAAACATCTGCAAGAGGAAATTACGTATCTTTCACCTGTTTTAACGGATATGGGCTAGCTTCCCATTTTATGTACTTATCATCACTCATGTGACATAGCATGAAACACAAATATATAAATAGTTATGAGTTTATTTTCAAAATTTTATAAAACAAATCTGTGTAAAAAACTTATGAATGCTGCAATTATTTTACAATTTGATGTAGAGATTTTATAACTAGATTTTCTAAATGTCCTTTTTGAAGGCTCTTTCGTAGTAGCCTTACGTTCTACAAATTTGGATGTAGAGATATAAGCTGCGAGGCAAGCACTGTGCCATCTGATCAATTTAGCTACTTCTTATAGACGAGATGTTTTACTTGTGGATTCTCAGCATCCAATCCTCAGTTTTTGCTTCTTCGCAGTAGCGATTCAATAGAGGTGGAGGAGGTGAAGCAGAAAGTTTATGAATTCAACTTTGCTTATTGGATTATTTTTTTTTACAATGGGTCCCTAACTATTGCTGCGTCCCTGGCAACAAAAGGGGGGATCACACTGGCAAAACATGGCTGAAATCACCCACAGCCTTCTGGTGACTTATCGTGTAGCCAGTCTTTTTCAATAATCTCCAGATTCGTGAGAAAATCTATTCGTAGAACTCGAGATAGTGCTAATAAGAGAAAGATCTAGAAGACCACTGCTCCATAATCCAGTCCCGATTAATCTTCACAGAAAATCTTCTCTGCAAATTTGAGAACTCTGTCAGGACATAATTATCTCCTGAGATACTTGCACCGAATTTGTGTGCAAAATACTTCTGACTGCCTTCTATGTCTTAAAGGAGTTCTTACAAATTTTAATCATTTGACAGTTTGTACTTCTGTTGTTTGCACGAATTTGACTTTTTACCTTCCGACAATTTTTCTACAAATTCTAGTTGCGCTGCTCGCAGAGAAATGGACTATATAGCCTCTTCCTCCACGTAATGTGAAAAAAAAATAATAATTAAATGTGTAGATATGCTTCTCGATATTCCGGTTTCCACTAAAGACACACCATATAGAAGGGTTGATGCATATAAAATTTTTGTGGCATCAAAGCCTTCGTGAAGCCTGTTGTAGAAGACTAGAGACAGAGAGAGGCCTCTTCAAATGCTTTCTTTGTGGTCCACATTTACGCAAACCAGCACTAATTGCCCTCATGAAGCTTCGAAGGGCGAAGTTAATGAATGCAAAATTGTTATGGAGTAATTTCAGAATGTAATAGTTAAGTATTGATTGAGAACAATAAACGTTTTCAATCCAAAATAGCTTATAAGCTTTCAAGGAATTTTCTATCATCTATTTTAATAATTCATCGTTTAAAGTATTATTATCTCATTAGATATTATATTGACTGGCGACCAAACATTCTGCAGTTAGATGATCATTTAAATTTACAAAAAAATGGAAGCATATTCGTATATTTAATTACAGCTTATACAATATATCCCTTTGAATATCGTCCCTTAGCACTCTTATTCGATTTTCTTTTCCTCATAAGAATTCTTAATCACTAAAATGATTACAGAAAAATAACTGTGAATGAAAAAGCTTTTAAAACATAAATTTACTGAAAAATACTTGTTTTTAATTAATAAATACAATTCTTTAGTAAATATTAAACTGAGACTTGACTTTGACATTTTCGCAAGGCAACTGGGCTGCGTCTTCAGCCCTCAATCCCCTATCTGGAACTGAAATGTGACATTGTGTTGTGGATTTGGATGGTTAGGTCGAGGCGTGGCTTTAATATTTAGGTTTTTCTTCCTAAACTTTAAGAGTTATGTTACTTTTACAAAATATACATACACAATTTCAGTACTAAAGAGATATTTTAATGTAAAAGTCATATTTTTTTTATATTATCATGGTGATTTTCAAATTTCAAATATTTAATGCAGAAATTAAGAATAAGAGGAGAAAATGTATCGGTATTTTGGTGTCAAGGGTTTTAAATAACAGAATTTGATCTTTCTGCAATTTTAATTTTGATATGTTACATAAAAAACTTTACATTATGTACAATATAAGCATTACTATAAACATTATGTATCCACTATCACTTTTATAATACAATCTACAACAATATGCAAATTCACATTATTATAATCATTATCCACTGCATTTTTTTCTTAATGACAAAAATTACGTAAGATGTCTCGAGGGGTGAAAATATAAACAATTTTTGAACAGGTATAATTCCTTTAAATTTTAATTAAATAATTCGAATCTTTTGCACAATATTTACAAAGAATTATGGCTTCAAGAAAGTACAAAATGTTTGAAATTATTATAATTTTAAAAATTATAAGCATATAAAATATGTAATAAATACAAAATAATTTTTGCATTGTGCAAGGTATTTTCTAAATTAGTTGCCTCTGATGTATAACACTTTATAGAATTATAAAATGTATTATACTCTTTAAGCCCTACATCATTTAAGAATAATATATCTTTTATATTTTGAAATATTTGAGAGATATTGAATTTTTTTAAAAAAAAATTTAAAATGTAATTTAAAGTTTTTTTTAAATAATTCATTATTCTACTAATATAAAATAGCTACAGTGTAATAAGAGAATACATTTAACTTTATAAAGCAACTTATAGTTAGTAATTAAAGCTACTATTTTAGAAAATAGCATGCGCAACGTAATTTCTTTTATAAATGTTCCTTATTTGCATATGTTTATAATTTTTAAAATTATGATTATATTTTAAACATTTTACACTCTTCTGAAGCCTAATTTCTGTACAAATAGTGTGTAAAAGATTCGAATTATTTAATCTTAATTTCAAAGGGTTATATATACTTGAATATTGTTTATATTTTCACCCATCTAGAGAAAGTTAACATCGCTTAGAGCCATTACTGAATTAAGAATCATTGAATTTTTTAAAAGATTTGTTCAAACTAAAGAAAGGAATATATTTATAGATCCTAAAATATATTAATAATACATTCTATAATGTATTTGTAAAGATATTGAAACTTCCATCCATTACTATACTTCTGGTATTAAAAAGTAAAATTAATTTATGTGTAGAATTATAAATTATAAATCTAGATGCTTTAAAGCAGTATTAACTTTTTCCTTACATCTATTACCATAGGTAAAGGCAAAAGTTACTATTAAAAAGAATCTTTCATAAGAGAAAAAAAGATATAATCCCAAAATGTGTTAAATCCATTTATGTCTTATACCATAAACCTAAAACAAGATATACACAAACGTATATTGATTTCTTTAAGTAATGCTTTATTCAAACAAATTCAACTCCTTTTTGCAATTAAGTTAATGGAGTGAACAATGCAGCGAGTAAAATAAATATTTTTCTACATTTTTCATGAAACAATCTCGAAAATCTCCCAAAATGGAAAAATAAAATTTATTTGCCCAGAATAATGGATTTTTGAAATAAATCTTTTAAGAAAATAAATTATTATTTCAGTTACATACCACACCTAATGGTTGCTTTAAAAAAAGTTCTTTTTGAAAGGATTATATTTTTACCCAAAAGACGGAAGGGAATAACACTTTATTGAATTTCTTATGATACTTTATCTCTATAATATCAAGTTTTATAACTTTTTTGTTGGTTTAAATATGCAAATAGGTATAATTCTATCCATTAATTATGTATTATCCTGTATGTAAAATAAAACCTTTTAATTTTTTTGTGTTAAAAAATATTTCTATTTTTAAGAAATACATAATATAATCTTACAAATTTAAGAAAGTCTATATTGCATCTTTTTTAGTTATTAATAATGATAGAGTAATTCTATATACAATGCACCCTTTAGAATCCCTCACCACCCTTTTAACTTCGGAATGGCTGCTTTATTAATAAAATCAGTGTCTATGTACAGTAAAGTACCTATATCATACTGAATAAAGCCACTTACGACGCCACCTGTTTAAAAACATCGGAATTAATAATCCTATCAAGAAAATGGAAAGAGATTGAGAAAAAAAGTGATTTACACAGTCGCAAAGCATCAACGATTAAGTATTAAAAGACACATGGTGGACATTAATGCAAAGAATAGAACGGTTGAACCGTTTTTGTTTTTTATTGATTCCCTACACTACGACTTGAAAAAAAAATTATCTGAGAAAGAAGGAAAAAACACTAGTTATATATATATATATATATATATATATATAACGAAAAATATATTTGAGATGTTCTAACTTCTCACCGTCAACTCCAATGCACATTTGGATACTCGGATACTATATGGGGCTTCCAAATTCATTGACAAGATATTGTTTCATTGGAGAAATCTTGCGAGCAGGCGCGCCATCATGTTGTCTAAATCAGCACTTTCTAACATCTTCAACACCGTGGACCGGTAAACGTTTGATAATTTTACCTCGGTCCACTGAGAATGGGACGTTAATTGTTTTATATTTTAGATTGTTTCGATTCAACATTTTTAATTTAATTGTATTTAAACAGGCTTTCAGAATAAAAAAATAGTTGCACCAAAAAATGAATATAAAGTGATTTTACATGGAGCTCCACCCAAACACGAGAGAAATAAACTACAGTAAATAAAATTAAAATAATTCCTTGGGTGGACTGAGAGCTGGAGAACACCTGTCTAAATAATTGGTAATGGTCTAAATAATTTTCCTGATCTTACGCAAATGAACTTTTTCTTCTGGCTATACCTGAAGCAGCAATCCACACACATTGCAGGACCTTAAAGGACGCATTACGGGCGCTTATGTCAACGTGTCGTTGCACTATATATTCCAACGTGCACAACGAGTCATTCAAACGAGTATACAAATGCGCATTGAAGATGACGGCGAGAAGTTTGAATATGTCAAAAAAATGCGTTTTGTTATAACTATGTGTTTTTCTTCTTTCTCGGATCGTTTTTCTCACGCCACAAGGTAGAAAATCACTGAAAATCAAATGCGTGAATTAAGCGTTTCATTCTTTGCATTAATTTCCACTAGGTGTATTTTCATACTAAATTGATGATGTTCTACAGCTTTGCAAATCACTCCCTTTTATCTTATTACACTCCATTTTTGTGATAGGAATTCTAACTCCACAGTTTTCACCAGGTGGCATCGAAAGTGGTTTCATTTCGTAGCTCATGGCTATTTTACTACACCTAGACACTACTTTTATGAATATAGGAACAACCGTTCCAAAACTAACAGGGTGGCCATGGACTTTCGTTGGTATACTGTATATATACAGTAAATTAGAATATTTTAAATATTTTTAACAAAGGAAACTTGCTATTTCTTGTTAAATGTAAATCCTGAAATTGTTTTAAGCCAGGGCAGCCACAACTGAGCCAATTCACATCTCACTCCCACACTGAATTCTGAATCTCTCAACATTCAATTCTCTCGCCACATTACTCCTCTCTCTTGCCACCTCTCCAAGTTTTTCAACAAATCACAAAGCTTCCTAAAATCAGGAAAAACCCACACACTCAGGTTCAAAATAAAACTTTTCACGACACAGGACTGGGGATTGCTCTACGATCCATATGCCCGAATGAAAATTTAACAGTCAATGTTTCTTCTTAAACATTGATCTATTTAAAAGAATAAATTTACAAATAAGTTTTATTAAGAAATTTTACGAAGGTATTTTATAAATTTATTGCTAAACAACCTCACTGATTCGATGTTATTGTCATGAGACAAATAAATAAACCATTTTTTAAAAGCTATCATGTCTTTATTAGGTCATTAACCTATAAAAATTCACAAGAAACAAATCAATTAAATAAATATAATTAATTAATAATATAATGCAGTATCAGTACTCTTTTTTAGATGAACTTCAGCTCCAGCTCACCAATCATTACACTCACTAAGTTCTTTTGTTATTAAAGATAGCAGAACTACACTTCGAGCTAATAAAGAGTGTTTTTTTTCCAGGTATAGAAGTTTAAGGTGGCATTACTTTCCAAGATGGCGACCGATTTAACAGCTGTCAAGTGATTTATTCTCAGTTTGGTTTGGCAATTCATCAAAACGATCATCAAGCAAGGCGTAGATTCGTCGAATGGGCCCAAAATGAGATTGTCGTTGTTCACGATTTTCATAAGCGAATTTTGTTTAGCGATGAAGCGCACTTCTGGTTGAATGGCTACGTCAACAAACAAAAATGCCGCATTTGGAGTGAAACTAATCCACAAGTGTATGTCGAAACACCGTTACATCCAGAATAACTGACTGTTTGGTGCGCTTTATGGGCTGGTGGAATCCTTCTTCAAAAACGATGAAGGCCACAACGTTACAGTCAATGGTGATCGGTATAGAGCCATGATTACTAACTTTTTCATTCCTGTATTGAACAATGATGATGTTCAGGAGCTGTGGTTCCAACAAGGCAGCGCAACATGTCACACAGCTCGTGCCACAATCGATTTATTGAAAGACACGTTTGGCGACCGCCTAATTTCACGTTTTGGACCTGTGAATTGGCCTCCAAGATCTTGGGATTAAACACCGCGAGACTATTTTCTGTGGAGCTATGTAAAGTCATTGGTCTATGCGGATAAGCCCAAAACGCTTGACCACTTGGAAGACAACATTCGCCGTGTTATTGCCGATATACGGCTACAAGTGTTGGAAAAAGTCATCGAAAATTGGACGTCCAGATTGGACTACATCCGAGCCAGCCGTGGCAGTCATATGCCAGAAATCATATTTAAAATGTAATGCCACAAGATTATCTTTCGAATAAAAAAATTATTGTCAATTGAATAATACATCGTTGTTTTATTGCAATTTAAAGTTCTATACCTCTAAAAAAACACCCTTTATTATGGCATAAATACATTACCTTACATTATTTTGTCACTTATATATTGATATTTGCATAAATTCCCTCACTAAAAATATTTTTAAGAATAAAATGTCCATGTTTTTATCAGGAGAAACAGAAAAAACATTATTTATATTTATTTAAATAAAATATAACTATATTAATCTACTGAAGTTTAACAGTATTTATTGTTTCCATTGTTGTTGAAATTATCGTTGCAAGGAAAATTAGAGTATACATGTACCACTCATTACCAGTTATATACAAATGTCATTGATTAAACATTATTTTGGATTATGAAAATTAGACAACTAAGCAGAGTTTTTCATTATGCATTGTTCGAAGCAAAAAGTACAATACAGCAGGTGCAATTGTTTCCTTTTCTGGAATGGCTTTCAGGACAATGGGACAAAAAAGTAGGCCAAAAGAGTGTTCTTTTTTCCACATTCTCCTCCAAGTCTTCTCTTTGTAACTAACATTTCTGACACGCCTCTACCGGTAGCTTTGTTCCTCATAAAGGCAAATAAAACTAATACAAGTGCAACGAAAGGAAAGGGTCATGTGGATTTCTAAGGAGTGTTATATTCTGTATATGTTGATTGTGACCTATCCATAAGGGGTCATTTCAACTAGTTATAGCTATCATTTTACATATTATTCAAATTAAATTGTGGGAATTAAAATAAATAATTTAAAAAAAATAAGTTGAAAATAAATGCTTAGTTTTTACTCCAAAATATTAGCAAGAAAAATTCATTATTAAATAAAAATATAAAATTATCAATGCTTATGAATTGTAGAAGGATATAATTCAATGCAATTGATTAATTCAATTATTTATCTATGGTTAATGTGGCGCATTTTGGAACAACATGAGGATAATTCCGATGTATTTCGTAATTTTGAACTACAGACAAGTGACGTGAATAACACTTGATCTTGTCTCAACGTGAGGAAATTGAGCCTGTACAGATCAAACATGCACCTGCCTCTTAGTATAGGGTCCTTTACGGCACTATGACACAAAGTCACTATTTTACCCAAAATTTGGAGAGAAAGTAAAAAACCAGTGATACATTTTTGAGACAATATACACTGAGTGACCACGTTATTAAAATCATTTGACACTTTTACGGAGATCAGCTATAACTTAACGTAGCTGGAATTAGAGGGCATGATAGCAATTAACAGGGAATACAAGAATAGTAAAACGTCAATTGCATTGTACTGCTTGTGAAAAAATAAGGGAAAACGTTTATTAAAAGTGTTTGGATGCGGCATATGATTGTAGGTGCTCAAAGCGTGGGAACTAGTATGAGAAAAACGACTGCACCTGTGAATTGTTCGCGAACAGCAGTTATCAATGTTTACAGAGAATGCATTCCCAAACAGAAAAACGGATATCAGCGTCAAGCTTGTGATCATCGCATCCTATTGAACGTTCGCTCGTAAGGGAGAATTGAGAAAAATGCCTGTTTGAACAGTTGAGAAACCGTACTTCAATTCGGGCAGCCGTACAAACAAAGGAAAACTGCAAACGTATCTGAACGAACTGCCCCCTCCCCCAGACTATGTTAGCGAACGACCCACTCGAAGGCCTTTACTGTTTGCTTTGAACAAAAACAAACGTACCTAGTTCACAAACGAGCAAAAACATTGGACTGCAGATGGCTGGAAATGGGTTATGTGGTTTGATGAACCATGTTTTCGATTACACCATGGATATGGCAAGGTACTAATGTGGAGAAGACAAAACGAAATTATGTACTTCACTTGCACTGGCACAGATCTTCAAAGTGCTGGAGACAATAATAAGGTTTGGGGAATGTTTTCTTGATATTGCAATGGTCCTTTGATTAACGTGGAAGAACATCTGAATGCCTAAGTGTATTTTAGTGTTATCGCAGATCAAGAACAAGCATTTAAATTCATAAAGTCACTGCCAGCGATGGATACATTTAGCAGGACAATGCTAGCTGTATAACAGGGAGCATTGCCCCTAGATCAGCATGACAAAAATCTTACCTTGCTTAATTTGCCTGCGCAACCACCAGATCTCAATCCAATTGAGAATCTTTGGGATGAGATAAAAAGGAACATCTAAACCTTGTGCCATTCAATCTGAATGCATTGGAAAATGCAATTCACCGGATATAGTCTTAGATTCCTCATAAAATCTACCAACATCACATAGAGTCCCTGCTTCATAGAACTATATACTAAGGATGAATTAGTTAAGCAGTGTTTGGAGAAATGTGCGCATGGAAATGACTGCAGTTGTTAACTGGCATTTTTAAGAGTTATACGACTGCAATCAGTAATAATAAATTATCACATTATAACACATCATCAATAACGCAGACCTAACTAATAAAACAACAATTTTTATGCAAAATTGAACTTTGTTTATCAAGATACTCCCCTTCAAGAGTAATACATTTAGTCCAGAGATCTTCTTATTTGTTAATATTTCTTTCGTAGAACGATTTATCATTACTCTCAAAATAGGCTTCTACTTAGCAATCACTTCTTCATTTGAGCCAAACCTCCTTTATTGTAGAACCCTTTTAAGGTCTACAAAAAGCTAGTAGTCAATGGGGGTCAGATCTGGACTGCACGGTGGGTAGGAAAGTAATTCTAAGCGCAGTTCGTTCAATTTTATCATCGGTTTCATGGACTTGTAGCACGGAGCATCATTTTGGTGAAACAGCACTATTTTTTTGCATTTGAGGACATTTTTTCTTTATTTTTTCAATCAGTTGATCCAATAACACCATGTAATGTTCACTATTAATGGTTTCACTTTTTTTCAAGGTAGTCTCAATTTCAAATTTCAAGTTTGTCCCAAAATACGAACGTCATATCCTTGCCAGCTGATGTTTGAGCTTTTTGTCACTTTGGATGGTTTTCACCGGCTACTGTCCCCTCAGCTGACGATGCTTTTGATTCAGGCGTGTAGTAATGGATCCCTGTCTCTTCCATTGCCACATATTTACGCAAAAAACCTGTTTATTTCGCTTAAACAACTCCAACAATGCTCTGAATCGTCGATGCGTTGTTTTTTTATAGGCAGTGAGCAAATGCGGCTACCACTTTGAACACAACTTTCTCTTTGACAAATGATCATGCAAAATGGAGATTACACCACCTTCTTCTACCTTTAAATCATCTACTATCTCACGCAACTTCAATTTACGATCGGATAAAAAAATTTTACGGCTTTTTTTTATGTTTTTGTGAATAACTGCATAATTTGCGCAACCCGATTGTTCAATATCATTTGTGTCAGTGCGATCACGTTTTAAGTCTGCATACCAGCTCTTAACCATTGTTGACGATATAGCAGAGTCAAGATAACACTTATCAAGTCATTTTTTTTTGCTTGAACAGCGTTTTTTCCCATCAAAAAGCAACGTTTAATTAACGCACGAAATTCTTTTTCATCCATAGTTTCTAAGCAAACAAAAGTTGCTTCAATAAAACCACTGTAACTTTTCACCTAAACAGGAAATTATCACGAAATTTTGACACGAGCCATTTGAAAGTTAGTATTACTAGTTTAGACTTATGAACGTTTGAAGGTAGAGCAATCTATATGTTAAGCCCGGGACTTATTGAGTGAGGTGTTAGATAAGAAGGAAAACACTAAGGGCATTTGATCGTTTTTGGGTGCTGATGAATGAGTCACTCGTCTTGAAACTTAAACTGGCATTGCGACTTCAAAAAATTGCATTGCTGGTAGTGTAGAGTGAGTAGGTCGATTTCCGAAGCTAACAACTACATTTGGGAATAAGGCACTGACAAGCGAGGTCATCGTCGTGAATCTTTTGAAACATTATATTTTTTACTTTAACAGTATGGGTTTCCTTTCTATCTTTCATTTTCGTTTAAATTGATTGATATTACTGGACTTTGATTTAACATTTGATCTGCAATTAAAATTACTTTTTGATTTTTGATCTCTTTATTAAAGTATATTAATTGAAATTTAAGGAAGTATGTATATGATTTCTTTTTTACTTATTTAAAATAAAGATTAGAAAGTTGCTGGAAGTTAGATGGCCGTCATAGATAAAAGTTTCTCTTTTTAAACATTTAGACCAACTAATTTGAAATTTGGTAAGTCTGCCAATTTGTTGAATAGAGATTAGCTAATAGCAGATTTAATGGAAATAAATTCTTGAAAAGAGGCGAATATACATAAAAAAAATTCTGTTTTATGAACTATTACACTGTGGCGGTGTGATATCTGTATGAACTAGTACCAACACCACACGAAGACGATCGTTTGGACTCGATCGGTAAAGTACTCCCATTCGTACGGAACGGAAGGTACCCAGAACGAACCTTCCTTCCTTCATTTGTGACCCTGGTCGTGATATGAACCGCACCCTTCGCGCCCCGCAGTCGTGGTGACATCTATCCACCGCAAAAACCACCAAAACCGTCAAACATTGACGCAAATAAACCGTTAATTCTCAAAGTTGTCTTACACAAATGACGCAACTAAAACGTCACACAAATGACGCAATTCTCAAGCCGTCACGCATGAATCACGCAACCCACCAAGTGACGCAACTGCTAGCATGCTGACCACAAATATGGTATCGTTCGCCTATTCACCGAAACATTGGCAGGGGAGTATCTGGCGGTATGATATCTATATGGACTAGTACCAACATCACGCGAAGACAATCGTTTTGGCGTGATCGGTAAAGAACTCGCATTCTTTCTGAACGAAAGGTGCCCAGAACGAACCTTCCTTCCTTCAACACTTATATTCATGAAATTCGGTAGGAATGTTACTTTTGTTAAATCGAGATCCATTAATAACGGGTTTTACACTAAAACATTTTCAAGATTGTTGAGAGGTGTTAAGAGAAGGCGTTATAAATTACAGTTTTGAACTATTGTATATACAGACTTGATGTACATACAACACGATTTTATTTTTTGTACCCGCGATGCTTTTGTTGAGTAGAGGTTTTCAATGGATGGGTTTTATAGAAACTGACAAAAACAGAGGTAAGTTACTGGGGTGTATTGATAAAAATTACTTTTTTTGAACTATTAGACCTACAGACTAGATCATTGGCAAACACTTTAATTCTGACGCGTAGAGATCTGTTCAGAATGGACTATGTTAAAATAGTCTTCCAAGGGGCAGTGCGAGGCTTCACCTATAATTTTGCCTCTGTTTTATGTAAATTAAGTCCCTATCTTTTCTTAAAAATAAGTGTCGAGAGCTATATGAATGGTTTTTAATGCAATCGAAAACTTGACGCTAAGATATAAATATCAGTAACTTTAAGGTATATATATATATATATATATATATATATATATATATATATATATATATATATATATATATATATATATATATATAAATATATATATATATATATATATATAAATATATATATATATATATATATATATATAAATATATATATATTATATATATATTAATATATATATATATAAATAAATATATATATATATTAATATATATATATATAAATATATATATATATATATATATATAAATATATATATATACATTCGGACCCCGATTTAAGGAATAATAATGCCCGAACTAACGATCTATTTCAGAAGATGAATTCCTTTTTTGTTTGCTTATGTTAGGAAAAAAAATGGGATTTTTTTTTTCAAATGACACCTTTTTTTGTCCGAAACAGAAAAAAAAGTTTTTTTTCTTTCAAGATACAAATTATGGCGGCCAAGGGTGCAGAGCGTTATTAGACTTGAAATCTGCAGATCAATCATGCGTGTAAACTATAGTATGAGTTTTGAGTAGGACAGGAAACTCCTTTCTTATTTCATCAAACTCCAGAACATATGAAAATATTTTTTAAAAAAATTAGGGATTATGTTATATTTGATGACGTGCCGCCTAGCTGGCCAACTGAAGTCCAGTTGATTTATTGGGGCCAATGAATAGAGATTCTGACGTAGGAATTGATAATGAAACTTTTATCAAAACTGTTACAATTTCTACTGCTTTGCATTGCTTAGAAACTGTGAACACAGACCTTACGCAGCAAGATGTCGTATTCACTTCTCTTCATAAAGTCAAAAAAAGAACTCTTTTCAAGTCTGGAATCAAAAATATTGTCAAACATCCACCAGTCAGTATTTTAAAATTTAGAATTACCTGGCACGTAATAATTCACTAATAGTATTTTTATTAGTTGACTAAAAAGTGTAAAATTTCGAACTATGGATATTTTTTGTGTAGTTGCCTATTACAGAATTTCAAAGCAATAAATGCAAAAAATTGTACTTTGTTTGGATCCCGATACAATGCAGCAAATGCAGCCCGATTCAGTGAGCAAAATATCGAGTCCCGTTGAATCCACTTAATTGAGGGCCGACTGTATATATATACAATCGAACCATTATATAACTAACCTCTACATTGCGAATTTTTCTATATAGCGAACTTTTCCTGGAACTTTGAACATGTCACGATTTTCTTCGTAAAATATCCACTCTATAGCGAAGTGCATTTTCTATACAACGAATTTCTTTGTGACTTCAATTTTTTTTTTTTGTATTTCTGAAAAAAATTCATGTTATTCTCTCTTTAACACATTTTATGGTGGTCATAAATCTTGAACTGGTTGACTTAGATCCTAGCTTGCCGAAAGCAACAGGGTTCCGTACGTTTCATCCAAGAAGTGCAACCTTTAACCCCCATTGTACAGTTCACTAGAAACATCTTCGATATCCTCTTTCACCCTCAGTGGAGTTGTCCCGTGTCCCCGTGTTCTAATTATAAAACAATGTATGCTTAATATTATTTGTATGCTTTAAATTAGGGAATGTCCTTAAAATTCATCAGTTTTGTTTTAAATTATTTTCCTAATATTGAAAATACAGTGAATCCTTCGACATTCTTTTTTCTTGTTTTCCTTTCAGTTTTTCTTTCTTTCTTTTTTGCTGGGCAAGATAATATAAATACATATTAATTTAAGAAAAAAGGTATGAATAAATACATTTTTGTAATATGTAGTGTTTATGAATTTAAAATTGGTTTTATATGTTTTATGAAGTATATTAAAAGATGAATCTCTCTATATAACGGATTTTCCATGAAACGAACTTTTTCTGTGATTTAGCGACTTCGTTACATAGAGGTTCGACTGTATATATATATATTAATTAGTATATAGTCATGCGACATTACGAAATACCCACAGAAGATGGCGGGTAACGGCCAATTCATCGATAAACTACTGAACTTATACGACGTTGCTATCCGTAGCAATATCGTATACGTCAAAAAGAGGCAATCAGCTGTAATAGCTGTTTTCTTTCACTGCTTCTCTAGCAATCAAAATTCCTTGTATGTGCAACATCACAAAGCGAAAGACAGCTGGGGTAGATGTAATCAAGCTTTATGTGACGGGAAAAAGATATTTGGAAAAATCACCAGACCGTCTTATATAGTTCCGTCGATAAAGTGGTAAATCTCATTTATTTATTTCTCTGTGAAGAAGCTGATAAATAAATACCTGCATGGCATTACACAGAATAATAATAAAAGTATCTTCAATATCTTCTGACTATTTCACTAAAAGATAAAAACTGGTATATTAAAAAAAAATTTGTTTAAAGATGCGCACTTGCTTAATAGGGGAAGATTTTGTTTTTAATTCAGGATATTATAAATTAATTACTTCGGATTATGGAATAATCTGATGACTTTTGAAAAGTATATGGAAATTGAAATCGAAACCTAAATCGTGTGATCTTATCCAGAACAAGTAACATTATAAAAATAAAGTCCATTCCTATTTAGGTCAACATAGATAAATTTTACTTTCGTTACTTTTCATTAAACAGTTACAATTAATATAATTACATTTATACATATGACCAAATTGCCATATTAAGTGGTAAAAAAGACAGCGAATTCCCTTGCAATTTTCCATTTTTATTTCTATATAGGGTGTTGGAATATTATTTTTGTTTGTTACTATTTATTTGCTTTCTATTTTGTTTTGCGTTTCTAATTTATGAAGCAGAGGTTGATCTATAATTTCTCGTTCTACCCATCTCTTGTATTGCTTGAAAAACAAATTGATATTTGCATACCAGATAGTTGGATAATCAATGTATACTATCACCATCTATTGCTTTCATTTGGAACAAATTTAATTTTTTCTTCCATAAAATGACTAATTAATTTTAATTAATGAATTAATTTTTGAAAAAAATTGTGTGCATTAACATCAAGTGTCATCCACTACAAGTTTTAAAAAATGTATTTGAACTTGAGTGGATGAATCAAAAATATTTTATTAACGATTGAAAATTTGAACCTAATATATAAATAAATATGTACAGGGAGAGTGTGAGCTAATAGTAGGAATTGAAAACAGTAAAAAGCTTAGTAAAAATAATCAAAATTACTTAAGAATGAAACTAAAGTGGTCTTGAACTTTTAAATAATTCAGTTATAACAAAGTAATCAGTAGAGAAAGTTTTCCATGTTGTTTTGAAATCTTTTATATAATGTGTTTTTTAATTGATTTGTTTTGATTTAAATTTACATCAGACAGAAATTATTGGAGATGGACCTTGTAATTTTGAGCCACGGTCAAATAATTTTTACCGCATTTTAATGTGCTTTCTGTGAAATATGTATCAATATTATGGTTACGATCAACTTCACTACAATGTTTATTTAACGAAATTTTGAGAAAATGCTTTGTTTAGTTCTGCCCGTGAAACAGCATCTACAAACTAGTCTTTATGCATATATTTATACATTTTATTGTTCTTTTTGTAAAAAAAGTAACATTAGTTTTTAAACGAGTTTTGGCATAAAGTGGATTTTTAAAAGCTTTTTAGAATCCTTTAAATCTTTTAGATCAGAATATAGATAAATATGTTATTTGTGTACTTCAAAGCTATACATTGCTTAGATGTTAGAAGATTTACCGTAATTATAATTTTTTTTCTAAAATTTTCTAAAAATTGCACAATTTTCAAGGTTAATTCTAATTTTTTAGCAATTGTGTTTGAATTAAACTTTATTCCCCCATTTTAACTAAAAGAGTGTATTTATACACTCTTATTATTGAATATTTATACATTATCTAAAAGTGTTTCGAAAGTAGTCACATTCCATAAACTATTGAAATATTAATATAGATATATCATTATATATTCTCGTTACATTTCTTCATAGATATTCGTTTAAAACATATCACAAATCTCATCCAGCAACAATTCTTTCCTTTTAAGAATCACACAGAAATTTACATTATTTCTTGCTTATAATACAACTTTTTCTCTTCTCCCACAGATTAGCGTACGAAATATTTTAATACAATAAATCATCGCATTCTGTCATGTTTCTCTTTCTCAGAAGGCTACTACCATCTCTGGTATAGCATCTTCAAACAATCTGGTTATTCCATTAGTAAGATTGTCTCCATGTCCAAGCAAACACCACGAAAGCAAATGCCGCGAAGACGAATACTATGAAATATGAATACGTCATTCAGTGCCAATAAATTTGGAATTGGCTACAATGTATAGTAGTTTCTTTCCAATGAACATGTGGTCTTTAAGATATAAGAAAATATCATAACTAAAGAGAGAATTAATATAACTACTTTATTAAATAAATCATATACATCTTTGATATATTATCCCCTCGAAGCTACACGCAGTTCCCTTTTTTCAAAAAGAACTTTTGAAGATAGTAACAGTATAAAAACATTTTTTATTACTATATATTACACAAAAAAGAAACGTTTTCTAAATAAGCATATTTTTAGTCTATAAATTAATTCAGAAAAATATTAGCAATCTACTTTTCAGAATAATTTGACGCATGATAGATAAATAACAGATGTACATATACATTATGTATGTGGTTTATTTTCTAATATTTTTATAACATATTAAAATAATTGGCTTAATGTCAATTACCGTGAGGAAATCCTGTTCAATGGATTACAGTAGATTAAAAAAGCACATCAAATGTTTTCTTTCAGTTTTGTAAATGCAACACGAAAGTGAAGAACTTTGAAGTTTAAAAAAGAAACCTTTTCATGTTTCAGAATCGCCTTAAGAAATGGAATATTTCTCTGAAAAGTGAATCAACAAAAAATTGAAATTGACAGAAATTGACTTTTTTAGATGCATTTGTGTCTTCTAGAAATGTTTTATGCTATTGTTTTTATTTTTTAATTTCCATACCTTTCCTCCTCTCAGAAAAAAAGTTTCAAAATTATTTTTGAAATAGCTCAGTGCTCCTCAAACTTTCAATGTTTGTGACCCAATTATTCATTCATAAATTGCATCACCCCCCCCTCCATACAATAACGATATATTAAATTCAATAATACTATATTTTGACGCTAACCTACAATTTGACTTTAAACTCTTAAGTCCATCCGACGTATGTAAACGTCTTGCTCATCCAGAGTGTTAATTGTTCCAGACGTATATATACGTCTTTCCGAAGTACCATCTTTTCTGTGAACTGCTATCCATAAAATTATTCCGAAGGCTTTGGAAAGCAATACAATGACCTTGACAGTGTTTGCGAAGGATTTACTTGTTGCAGAGGATTTGATTATTTTTTTCCTTTTCCAACCCCCACTCCCTCAATAAACCACATACGTTTACTTACGTGCTAAACGGTGACATCGGGGAATGGATCGCGTATTTTTTAAACGGCATTTAAGGGATTAATTATATAAAAACATTACAAATTATCCAGATAAGTGATAATGTTGGCAAATAATTTTATACATGGCAAATCCATGGGGTCAATGGTAATTATTAAACTTGTCCTTAACTTAGTATTGTTAAATTAATTATAAAATAGATTGGGCAGTACTGAAACATTTATAAGTGTATTATAGCGTAAATGAGTATTTTATTTTTTATAATGTCAGAATGTATTTGTTTACTTTCAGTAAGTTAATAATTTATTTAAATAATCTTTTGTTTTCGACTTTTCAATAGGCTCGCGCCTACCTCGTAGGGTTATCACGTCCTCTTAGGACGGCACGCCCCACAATTTGAGAAACACTGGAATAGCTATACATGATAACAATTATTTCTCCAATAAACATTGTCTTCAAAAGACAAAATGAGTACATAACTTAATTTAACATTCTTGTAGGTTTTAGAAAGAATTTTGCTGGTTTTTATATTAAAAATTACAAAAACAAATTTCCATTTTGGATCCAAAATTATTCAAAGGATATATTTAATTGGTCTAATTTAGGCAATAAAATAGTTATTACAAAAATTTAACTAATCACATCATTTAGTACAATTTTCACGTGCTCAATATTATCTATTTCTTCAAAAAGAGCCAGCGTCTTTTTTAAATATTTATGTGGCTACTAGCTGCATAGTCTGGCGTTGCACGGGCTTCTTCAAGTGTATCATTTCTCACCAATGGAAATTTCTGCTTTTCCTGTCATTTTCATCACTTCCTGGTGTGTGTGTCATTTCTACATTAATGCCATTAAAATGCCCTTTTTCGAAAATTCTTGCATTTCTTTGTCCCGTCGGATGGGTCTGCTTTCTCTCCGCTTTGCACTCACTTTTTCAGAAGGTATAACGATATCCCTTGGGAAATTTCCCTCTCCCTCTTGACGCCAGCACTTCTGGTTGTGTGTGTATGTGCGATGTGAAGCATTTTAATATTTGTGTCATTAAAGTTTAATTTCGTCTCACATCCGGTATAGTGGTTAGCCACCCTGATTGATGTGCCGTTGGGCTTGGGTTTAAATCCCGGAGAAGACATGGATGTTTTTAAATGTATAGTGACTTCGCGGCACGGGGGTACTTTAAAAAGCCGTCCAGCCGCAAGTCCTCTCTTGAGGTTGGTAGAAGTGAAAGAGAGGTGGGAGGCCCCTAACCACCCCCAGGGTATTCTCCTTTAAAATTGGGGTGAAACCGATCTGAATCGTTCTGTCACCTGTATGGTGCTTGAAGCTACGGCTAGTGGCAGGCGTCAATTAACCCTTTGCCATGATGAATTTTGTGGGCCGTGATCTGGCCTTTGCCGATCAGGTGACATTAGTAACAACAACTGTCATTTTTCAAAATATCATCCACTTCTTTTCTGTGTTATATATATATATATATATATATATATATATATATATATATATAGACAGGTTTCTTTTCCCTCCGTTCACAGCCAGGCATTGCATGGGCTTTTTCGAGTATTAAACTCTTTTTTTTCCATAGATAAAATTGTTTTTTTCAAATTTCTAATTTCGATTAATAATTAAAAAAGCTAATCTTTAGCTTTGTTCACAAGGAAACAGATATTGCACTTATTTATTATTAAATAATAGATTGAGAGTAATGAATAATGTAAATCAATATTGGGCTTTAGTTTTTTTTAATTTTATTTTTTATCCATTTTCGTTAAATAATAAATACAAAAATTCTTACAGTTATCTGTTGAAACGAGTAGGGTGAGGTGGGGAGGGGGTAAAATCAAGCTTTTTTTAGAGAAGGTTCTAAAATCAAACTATTAAGTTAATTTTTATGAAACTTGTGATGCATTTTATATACATTGGATTCATATTGATTAAACACGATGCATAGCCATTCAATTTTGTTAGATTGTTTTCTCACAGAGATACATTTGAAAGAGCATGTTTTGATATCCCCAGTTTTCCTCATGGTGGGGGAACGTACGGGTAGTTTTAAAATTAGTGTACATTTAAATAAAAATATGTAGATATTCTTTCTGAAATAGAATACAATGAACTAAATAGTTCTCAATTATATTTAATGGTACAAAAGAGCAAAAAAAAAATGCATATTATTTAATTAAAGAAATAATGTTCACGGCTATCAAAATTAGGTACACGTAGTATGCGGCATATATCAATGAACTCTACGTAATCTTCATCATCAATAGCAGGAAAAGTGTAATAGAACCGGTCAGATATTTTATGTGATAGAACTCATTCCTCTCTAGAGATAAATGGGCTAAGTCATCGATGCAAGTGGTTAGAATAAATGGTTGTATTTTTTTATTTTGAAATGGGGGGGAAACTCAACTTCCCTCATCCAACTAATATTCTGCCTTCGATTCTAAGCCGCACGCGATTTTCATTAGCATTAACTGTGGAAAAATAGTGTGGCTTATATTCGAGAGTAAATACGCGGTACTTTATTTTTTTAAAAAAAATTTAATTCGTGAAATAAGAAACGTTAATATTTGATATTATACTTAACAAGGCACTTAAAAACATATAAATCATTTTTAACACAATAAATTGCCATCGAATATTGTCAAACATATGTATTACTCTGTATTGAATTTAAAGTTTAAAAAAATCTCTCACTTTGATTTTTACAAGACATAAAAATATAGCATTCGATTTCCATTTTAATTAAAGGTTTTCATGGGGATAGCTTGAATTTAAGAGTTTTGCACTAAATTGAACAGTTTCAGTTATCCAACAACTTCAATTTCACCCTAATGTTGTTCTGATAAAACTAGATATATCATTATCCTTCTTATTGGATGAACGTTATCATGGGAGAGGGCAACTTTCCAACTTCATTCGTCTTCTTAACGGCTCTGTCAAACAGCCTTTTTGGATGACCTCTTTATCTTCGCCATTACGCGACAAGATAAACAGGCAAAAGAACAATTTTTGATGATATATATTCTGTTTTACAGGGTGTTTTATAGATCACTTCGAGAAAAAAAGTGTTTTTGACATAATAGCGAAAGAAAAATCAATTTTTAATTTGATGTAATTGTTTTTAATAGGGGGAGTTTTTTTTATTCATTTTCCGAAGATCAAAACAAGTAGAAATTTATAAAAATATAAATTATTTAGTATTGTCATGAGTTCTAAATTTTTATATATCTTTTAATTACTATACGTTTTCAAAGCATTTTTTAAATTGATGATGGTTATTTTCAGTATAAGAAACAATTATTTTTTTTTTGAAGGAAACTTTATTTTTCCTTCTAGTACAACATTTGCCATGAAATTCATCACACATAAGAAAAATAACTGAACAATGTGGGACATTTAATTAGTGTTTAATTCCACGACAACGCGTGGAAATTTATTATAATTTTTACTGATTAGGGTGCATTTTTCCATAAAGAGTTCTGTAACACACCAGTTCTCTAAGATGTTTAAGAAAACAAAAATATACGCTTTCTTTTTTCGTCCAAGTTTCTAGTGTTTCCGCTTTTATGCGTAATTTGCTATTCATTTCCATAAGAAAAAAAAATTTTCAGTGTTTCTCAGTTAATGGTTTTTAATATGTATCACCCCTCAAAATCTGCACTATGATTTTAGAGGGATCCTGTATTATATAAAAAAATAAACTATCAATATTGCTAATTTCAGCACATAAAATGAAAATTTTTAATCTAGTAACTTTTTGTTTCGAAATTATCTTATTATTAATGTGAAATGATATAATAATTGGCAGTTTTTGGAGTGTAAATGTCACAGGGAAATGATGAAATTAGGAACTTGATCAAATCTCTAAGGAGATCTCAGGGAGATGTAAAGATACCGTCTCTTCAAGTTCATTTCCTTGATAAAAGTAAGTGATTTTTTTCAAATCCCTGAATTGTTTCAGTGAAATGATGAAATGAACTATAGTCAGGATTTGCATTGGTGGAATGTTGTCCGGGGGGGAGGTACCTGGTGGGGTCGTGTCATTGTACTCCTTAACGAAACAGATAGTACTATAGATTCCCTAAATATCAACCCATATCCTTAAAAAAATGACACCATAGGATCCACATAGGGATTGATAGTTTAGTGTGTAAGCAACCGAGAGAAAAGATGCTACACATAAAAAAATACCAGGCAAATTTTCTAATTATTTGTTAAGTAGTTTTGAATAAATAATTTGTATTTCATTGACTATTGTTGTATTACATACTTCTACATTTTATATAATGCACCATATTGTTAAATAAATACTTTTAACTCTTGACAATATTATTTCATCCTTTCAATGGAACAGATCAGGGATTTGTTAAAATCCCTTACTTTTATGAGGGAAATGACCTTGAAGAGACGTTATTTTAACATCTCCCGTCAATTGAACCCCTCCCTTAGGGATATGATGATATTCCTTATTTCATCATTTTCCTGCGACATATACAAATTTATTTTGAATAAATAATCATAATTATTAAATTCAAGGCAGCGTTAGAACATATTCATTGATAATCCTTATTACACAAAAATAAACATTTGTGACTTACTAGAATTGTATTATTTTTTATTAACAATGATTGTTTATGTTTTATATCTCTGAGCTATACAATTGTGACTGTTAATCAGATAAATGAATGATTGTATCTCTAAAAATCACAAGGTTTGCCTTCTCTTATAAGGTAATACGAGTATGTTTCGTTCCGGTACACTATTATTTTTAAATTCAGTCATGTTATTTAGATCTATGCAATATTTTGAGTAATACTTTAAGCATATTACTTATGGAGCTTTGATATGATTACTATGAAATTTATTAAAACATTCAATCTGCTGGAGTATTCAACAACGCCAAGTACGTCTACACGACCATGTTGATTAGAGGAAAATATTGGACCGAGATCTCTTGAATACATTATATACTAAATCATGTAAATCATCCTGAAATCTAATGTTTGAGACTACGTACGTTTAGTTAAGTTCTGTTTTTTTTTTTTTTTTTGCCATGAGATTTCTCCCTTTCATCTGCGGTTAGTGTTTCTCCCGGGAAAATAGTTATAAAATCTAAGCCAATGGTTCTTAAACTGTAGTTCGCGGACCCCGGGGGTCTCCAGTGCCTTTCAGGAGGGACCGTGAAGGTCTCTCCTTTAATGTTATTTCCCTCTTTTTATCACTCATAAAGAACTTATGGAAAATTGAAAGATGAGCCATTCTACACTAGATCACTAAAATGACCCTAATAAAAAAACTTTTCTAGAACAGGTATTTCGATCAAGAATATTAATTTAGTTAGCAATAAATTAGTATTTGGTCATATTTTTATTAGATAATTACTGTTTTTAAGGAAAGAAAAGGAATTAAAAATGTTTGTATAAGTAGTAGATGCAGGATTCTTCAGGAAGCTTTAAATCTTTCAGCCATGTGTTGGGAGTCCAGAAGAGGTGTTAAAAATTTTGGAGGTGAACTCAGAATCCTTCAGTTGGTATCATGTGGTAGTTTGGAGAACGGACCACCCGGATTAGGTGTCGTTTTCATCTCTTGACTGAGATTCAGTATTATAACGTTTGTTGCCAATAGTCCTCACTTTGCTTTTTATGCGAAACTAAATCAATTAAGTTAAAAGTTTATGATGTAAGCGAGAATATTTAAGAAGAAAATATTGAATCAAAGTATGTTCTTTGTTAAATGACTAACACAGTGGTCATACATGAAGAATTTTTTTGTCGGGAAAATAGCATTTATGCATTTCATGTGGGCAATTCAGATGAAATGCATAAATGCATTCAAAACATTTTGTCTTCTGCACAAATATGGTTCCAAAAGATAAATGGCGGGATTCATGGAATGCAGTAAATTGTTTAATTAAAGATTTCTTTGATCTTTCTAGTAGATAGCTATTTTAATGCATCTTGCAGAATTTTACCATATTGGAAAAAATTCTTCAATGAAAAATTAAGCAATTTTGTAATTTTTTGTCCTCGATTAGTTTTAATGTTTCCATGTCAAATGAATGAAAAAAAGCAATAATTTGTATGATTTAAATATTCCAAGTTAATCTGTCAACTCCTTAATTGATTTTCCGTACACCTGACAGGTTACCGAAAGCTGACCACAACCAGTTTGCCAATACAGTGTACGGGCACTGATATCTTCTTCTTTCATTGATTAATTCTATGCTAGTGTTTTTAAGCGATGCAGTTTGTTCATGGTACTGAAATACTTCTTATACAAGATTTTCTTTTTGATGAAGGCGGGAACTTTTCATTGAAGACAGGAATTTAGATTCTTAAAAATATTCCATAAAGGACAGAGTTTGGCAAAACAATGTGCAATTTGTTTCTTAAAAAGAAATGAAAAATGGAAAGATTATCCAAAAACGCCGCAGTTATCTCTGTCCCTGTTGCAATGTAAGACTTAGTATTAGCCATGCTTCAAATTGTGTGTGAGTATACATATGCATACACACACAAAATCCTCAACTGTTTGAAAAAGATGTAAGCACATGAAATATTTTGGTAAATATGAGAGAAACTTTTTTTTAAATATATGAAACGTTCTTCATAAAATGCAGAATATAGTTATCAAAAGCAAACATTTTGGGGGGAGGGTTGTATTCGACAATTATAAAATAAAATTAGAGTGAACATTTTAAAATTGAAAATTAAAACAAAAATAGTCCTATTTATAGCATTCTGTCAAGTATTATGCTTAGTTACATCCAATAAAAATGTGCATCCTTTTTGGATCTTTTTGGCCTAAAACATTAAGCCAGCTTCAGAGGTTAATACAAAAAAAAACAATGCTTTTTCTTGAGATGCATTCAAATATTTTATTGATGGCAAATATTTCTGATACAAAAATGGCTTGAATCTATAAAACACTGCATTTTTTTCATTGATATCAAAAATTTTTTTTTTTTTACACGAAGCCCTAATCATTATTTAAACATAATTAAATTCTCAATCTTTTTAAAAATTCACTGAAAAACACTGCATTTTATTATCAAAAAATTTTACAAAGCAGAAATTGTGCATCCTTTTTTCATCTTTTTTTGGCAAAACGTTACAAATAAACCAACATTTTATTTTTTTGGCAAATATTTCTGATACAAAAATAGGACTTGAATCTATAAAACACTGCATTTTTTTCATTGATCTATCATACAAAAGACACCAACATTTTTTTTTTACACGAAGCCCTAATCATTATTTAAACATAATTAAATTCTCAAAAAAATTCACTGAAAAACTTTTTTTTAAAAAAAATATTATCAGTAGAAAATATTAAAAAAAACATTTAAACTCAAAAATGGGTTGGTACTAAAGCAGAAATCTTTCTGTTGTTCTTACCATTGTGCGCGATATGAATAATGCCATAATAGCTGATTAGGTCTTCCAGTAATTTAGCAAATAAGTGAATGACCGATTTTCGGACCCAAGTATCTTTTTAAAAACAGTTTTTATTCCTGAATGAATTAAATGTGAAGATAAATTCTAAGCTTAAAGATCAATAATAAGCCAAAAAGGTTTGTCCGAAAGAAAAAAAAATCACTTAATTCTGACGTTCTCAGGTGAAAGTATAACTTCCTTTAGTAGTGGGTCAAACCACAATTCAATTGTTTTAAAAAAAAACTTTGCTTGTATCTTATTGAGTTTAAATTTTATGTACATTTCTATATAAACATCCATTCTTCAAATAAGATGCAAAATTGTAAAAACGTATTATGTAAATCACCCAAATTAAAATATAAAATGCAAGTGTTCTCATTACATTTACGTTATCAATAAATCTACTTAAAATAACATCCCTATTATAATATTAGAAATAATATTTTGCGATTGTGTAGTGCTTTAAAGTAACTCTTTAACTCTTAGAACTCTTTCCGTTCTTATTCCGTTACATTTCCTGGCACTTGTCCTAAATACAAATCACAAAGGAAAGTTCGAAAAATCAATTGGGCATGAGCTTGCTCTGCAATTCAGTACTAATAAAAATGAAATTTTATCCAATCTCGATAAAGTTGAAATACTGTTGGGCTTCAAATTATAAGTGAAGAAAAATTATATGTTTAGTATGAGTGGTGCTCTAATTTTAGTTTGAGAATGCATTTTTAGACAACAATTCCTCTCATTTTTTTTCATTTCAAAATAATAATCTATAAATATACATCTTATCGTCGAAAGTAAGATACTTTTTTAAATATTTAAATTTTATTTTTTTCTTTTGTATTTTTCCCTTTGTTATTCATAAGCGGAATGGCTTACCTGAAGTGAAATCTCAAAATTTACAGAAATTAAAAATGGAATGAAATTAAAAAAATCATGCAACTTTTTAATTTCTAAAACACAATGAAGATCCGTTATTTCTAAGCAATGATAAACTTTATGAAATTGACAACTTTTTTTGAACAAATTACCTTTAATGAAAATTAGATTATTTTGTCTTCATCTTTACATAACTATTTATTCTAAAAAAAAACAATAATATTTAAAATAATAACTCTATAAATCTATTTAAATGTAAAGAATTATTGGGCCAATGAGATATTTATAGCATGCATATATGGTCTATAAATTTTTTAATTATATGCATAATACATTTATAAATCTAACTATTATGCTTGTTGAATAGGTTGAATAGGCGTTTTCCTTTGGGCGTCCGGACTGTAAAAACAGTCCTAAATCCCATATCGTGAGAGTCTTTGATGCTGGGCATGACAAAAGTGGTGTTTTCCATTCTGCTGAGTGGCATGATGGCGATTGGTCGAACGATCGAATCCGGGAGGCGTGGCTATGGTGCTTCATCTGGGTGGAAAGTTTTTGAGTTTTTTGGCTTGGCTGAGAGCTTAGAGGTTGCTCTCTGATTGGATGCTGGACTATTATGCTTGTAATATTTTTTTCGTTTTTTAAGATTGATTTTTTCCTACCTTACTGGTATTATTTTTTTACAGCGAATCAACCCCCTCCTCGCCCCGAATATACATATTTTTATATGCAAGGAAATTATATAAACATAACATTTTCTATTCACGTATTTAAAACCTATTCAAGTATCAGCTACAAACACCACGCATTTATTTCTGCACGAAAAGTTTTACATACGATAACTAAGTATTTAAGTACAAAAAAATTTATTTTTTGTAATAATTTTTGTATTTTAAAATTAGACACAAAGATTAAATATTTTCATATTATTAAGAGACAATAATACTAAATATTACTGAATTTTTTGTGATAATAATAAAAAAACTGAATTAGAAGAATCATTGTTCGTTTGTAACACAACGTCAGGTATTTTTTTAAGTATTCTAATCACGAAAGTTATAATCTAATATATTTCGCTTTAGTTACTGAAGAAAATATTTGTTGAAAATTTGAAGTTATATATATCAAATTTAACCCCTTAATTGGTTTGCCAGTACACCGTACTGACTACCGAATGCTGGATACAACCGGTTTGTCCGTAAATTGTACGGGCACTGATATTTTCTTCATTCTATCACTGATTTGCGCATATTTTTAATTATTAGTGCTAGTGTTTTTAAGAGATGTATAGTATATAGTTTGTCCTTGGTACTGAAATACTTCTCATCCAGGACTTTCTTTTTGATGAAAGTGGGAAAGTTTCATCCATGGATTCCTGATAATATTCGATAATAAACAAGAATTGGCAAGGCGATGTGCAATTAGCTGCATGAGAAGAGATGAAAAGGGAATGATCATCTAAAAAAGCCAATATTATCTTTGTCCCTAAAGCAAATTAAAAATGAGTATTATTACACCAAAAGCTTCAATTTTTGTGCGTATATATATATATATATATATATATCTGCACACACACACACAAAGTCCTCAATAGATTGAAAAAGAGGTAGGAACATGATTTTTTTGTAACTATGAGATAAATTCTTTTAACGTATATGAAGCATTCTTCATAGCATATACGGTGCACTTATAAAAATGAAACATTGAGGGTTTTTTGTGTTCCACAATTAAAACATTTTGGAGAAAACAATTGACCCTTTAAGGGGTTAGATTAGCACAGAAATTAGTCAGAGCGTATACTATGGACCAGATTTCATTTAACTCTTTCAATTTTTGAGAAATGCTCATTTCCCAGCGTATTTTAAGATATTTTTAGACTAAGATTTATCTGCATAATCATATAATATTCCTTTTCATCCGCAATCAGTAGTAATTGTTTTTAAAAATTAATATTTGATTTACCAGACACAGTTACAAAATTTTACAAACTACGAAAGAATCGGTACCTTTTTTACATACGTATAATGGTATAATGGATAGTATAATCAAAGGATCCAGTTCAGAAAGAATATTACAAAACCATACCTCAAATAGGCAAGTAATGGTAGAAAACATCAAAAAGAAAAGAAATTTTTTTCAGACTTCTCTTATACAGAAAAATACGTCAAACTATTTCAAAGTTTTTGATTAAAATCCTTCTTTAAATTGGTTTCCTTAAGAAATGAAAAAAATCTCTAATATCCTATTAAAGAAGTTCGTTTTGTAACTAGACATTTTTTCTCTTTCCATTTCCTCGTATTATGTAAAATGTTTCTTTTAAGAAAATGTTTTTGGAAAAAGGATTATTGAATTATTACCCCTTTCATATTGAATCAGTTTGTATTATACGAACCATTAGCAATTGAAGACTTTTCGCACAGTTTTTAATAATTTGCACTGAATTTCATTAAATGCTGCTGCTTCGAAATAAAAATTGAGTAAAACTGGGGTGGACACATTGTTTGCTTACAACAAAATATTTTGCCTTGTCCTTAAAACCCTGTAATACCGTCAGAATCAAATTTAATGAACCTTTATTTAACTAATTTCAGAATTTAGCGAATTTTTCTGTTACCCTAAAAAAATGAAGACAAAAAAACGATATTTAACGAATAATTAATCCTGAATTAATGAATTATTTCAACATCCTTCTATTTTTTTATTAGTTCGTATTAGAAAGAATGGCATATCTTTTCAAATGACATATCTAGGGATTACAATACAGGTATACCCGGATACCGAATGCTGGTATTTTGAGGTATTTGTGTAATTTTGAAATACTGGTATTCACAAGTTTAAATACCGGTTTTTCAGTATTTACTAGAATTTCTTAAAATTATCTCAACCATATGTTCTGAGATCACCAACATCGCAAAATAAAATACGTTTTTATTTTTGTGTCTGCCTAACGGGCGAAATTAATTAAACTGTGAATACAAAGTTGTATCGTACAAACAAGAGAAGTGATAAAATATGTGAATCATCCAAAGAGGCTGGCCAAACATATCCTGTTACAGCTCACAGCGATACTTCACACGCTCAGGATTTGTAGACTGATATTCATATCTGTGGAAACAAGGTCGTAATTGTGAAGAAACTGCGTAATATTTTGGTATTTTTTAAATTGGTGAGTTTGTTATTCACACTGTAATTGTATATCATACTATAGAGTTCAAAATATTTTTATATTAGTTATATAAAGGGTGTTTTTTGAGAGGTATAGAACGTTAGATTGCAATAAAACAACGATGTATTATTCGATTGACATGAATTTTTTTATTCGAAAGATAATCTTGTGGCATTACATTTTAAATATGATTTCTGGCATAGGACTGCCACGGCTGGCTCGGATGTAGTCCAATCTGGACGTCCAATTTTCGATGACTTTTTCCAACATTTGTGGCCGTATATCGGCAATAACACGGCGAATGTTGTCTTCCAAATGGTCAAGCGTTTGCGGCGTATCATCATAGACCAATGACTTTACATAGCCCCACAGAAAATAGTCTAGCGGTGTTAAATTACAAGATCTTGGAGGCCAATTCACAGGTACAAAACGTGAAATTAGGCGGTCACCAAACGTGCCTTTCAATAAATCGATTGTTTCACGAGCTGTGTGACATGTTGCGCCGTCTTGTTGGAACCACAGCTCCTGCACATCATGATTGTTCAATTCAGGAATGAAAAAAATTTTAATCATGTCTCTATACGGATCACCATTGACTGTAACGTTGTGGCCTTCATCGTTTTTGAAAAAGTACGGACCAATGATTCCACCTGCCCATAAAGCGCACCAAACAGTTAGTTTTTCTGGATGTAACGGTGTTTCGACATACACTTGTGGATTAGCTTCATTCCAAATGCGGCAGTTTTGTTTGTTGACGTAGCCATTCAACCAGAAGTGCGCTTCATCGCTAAACAAAATTCGCTTATGAAAATCAGGAACAACGGCAATCTTGTTTTGGGCCCATTGGACGAATCTACGCCTTTCTTGATGATCGTTTTGATGAATTGCCAAACCAAACTGAGAATAAATCACTTGACAGCTGTTAAAGCGGTCGCCATCTTGGAAAGTATTGCCAACTTAAACTTCAATACCTGGAAAAAAAACACTCTTACATATACTCATAAATAATAATCCATAGTATTGCGTGAGAATAACTTTAAATAACATAAAAAATCAGTTGATAATACTTCAGTTTGGTTTCATTATTTGTATGATGAAAAGAATGTAGTGGCACATTGTAAAAAATGCTCTAGTGTTATTAAAATGAATGGAGGAAGTACAAACCGGGTCTCCATACACATTTAAAAATGAAACACGATACAAAATTGTTAAAAAGGAAAGATTTGAATTGCGATGAAGATACAAATTTTAGCACACTTTCTAAGCCCAAGCCAAGAGGGATTTTAGATTATTTTGAAAAAAAGATAATTCGGATGAAAAAAAATTACTGCACAAAATTACGTTCCAGGATTAATGACAATGCAATTGATGCATTGTTTATTTAAAATCACTTTTCAAAAATTTGTACTAGTATCACAGACTGAATAGCCATATTTACACTTTTTCTATTTAAATAAATAATATGTTCCTTTACATTTTGTGTGTGTTCTTTATATACTGTTATGATTTATAAGTTATTTTTTGGGATATTTACACACTCATAAAACTAGGCAAATATAAAACAAAGAAACACCTGCATTTTCGTGCTTTTTCTAAAATTTCTAATCCCGGATATTAAGATCTAAAAAATACCGAATACCGGTATAGAACTTTTGGTCTGATATTGAAATCCCAAGGCATGTCCTTGGAATTGCAATTTCAGCAACTTTAATGGGAAAAGGGTGCAAACCAATTATTAGACTTTACAGGACTTGAGTCATGAGTGTTACCTATCGTGTGAGTTTTGAATTGTGCAGAAAATTTCTTTCTTATATCACCTGATTCTTTAACACAAGGGATATTTTAATATTTTAACGATTATATTACATTTGATAACGGAATGAATGTCTGAGCAACTAAAGTTGAGGAAACTATTCATTTGTCACTCTAATGAATAGTGGTTCTGATAAGGAAATTGATAATCAAACACCTATCAAAACTATTACATTTTCTAATACTTTGCATTGTTTGGAAACTGTGGAAGTCTTCTTCAATCAGCAGGATGTAAACGATGTGGTATTTTCTTTTCTACATTAAGTTAATAAAGAGTTACATTCATGGACCAAAAAAATTAGCGCACCAAAAAAAAGTTGTCAAAATGAAATGAAATTTTACATACCTCATGACTACTTTGATGTAAGTAAATGATTAGAAAATCAAAGAAAAAGGCAAATGAGCGGAGGATTTAATACCCTGTTCTCTAGCGTGAATGCACGATGCTATACGATCCAACATTCAGCCATACAAGTTCTGTATGATGTCTTGAGACATCTAGTTCCATGTTTGCTGTAACCTTGCCTCTAGTTCATACAAACTCATGAGATGCCCAACTTTCCCTCCCAATGATCCCAGATATGCCCGATTGGAAACAAATCTGGGGATTGGGCAGGCAAAGGAAGGGTATTAAAAGGGCCAAGACAGTTTTGTGACACCCTTGCCGTGTGAGGCCAAGTATTGTCATGTTGAAAAATGGCTCCTCGGAGCCGTTGCATGAGTGGCTATACATGCCATTGCAGGATGTCGTGGACATACCGCTGGGTTGTCATAGTGCCACGGATCAATACAGGGTGATCGTGTATTGTAGGCTATGACACGCCATACCGTCACACCAGCTGTGGGAGCGGTGTGTTACTGTAAAGCAAATGCATGATTGAGGCGTTTACCACGGGGTCTCCACACACAAACACGATTGTCATTAGTACTGAGATTGAATCTGGATTCGTCGCTAAAGGTGATCTGGTTCCATTCCGCTGCAGTTCAGTTTCCATGTGCGCGGCACCACTCTAATCAGAGGCGTAAATGGGTGGGCGTCAAAGGCAGCACACGCAATGGGCGCCGCGATCCCAAATGCCCTTCAGCCAGGCGTATTCGTATGGTTCGAGAAAACATGGGGGCCCTTAGTGAAGGTGCTACCTGTGCCTGGATGGCGGCTGTTGAAGTAGTTAGCTGCACGCGTGCATTTCCTATGATGTTGCGGTCTTCTCGACGACTGGTCTGTCGAGGGCGTCCTGAGCCTGGTCTTCGTGTAAATGACATCTCTCGGATCCACTGGTCCCGACACATTCTCACAACACAATCAGAGCGGCCTAATTAATGAGCTACATGCCTAGCTGACCACCTAGCTTCCATCATGCCGATGATACTCTCTCTCTCTCATACTACGACAGCTGCTCATATTGTCTTCGAAAACGGCGTCATGGCATGTCTACCTCAGCTCATTCTTTGTAAACATTTCAGTACACTCAAACAAGCTTAGGTTACCTGAGCTATACTCCACGGAGAACAACGTTAAACGCCGTGTGTCTGCCGGCTATACGTATAATGCACAATCACGCTGCATTTCTAATCATTTATACTTATTTCTCCATCATGTACCTTCATGTCAAGTTTCGTTGCGATCCCGCAACTATTTGTTGGTGCTCTAATTTTTTTTGTCCATGAGTGTATATCGGGTCTGGGATCAAAATTTTTTCCAAACATTTATTAGTCATTATTTTAAAATTTTTAATGAACTGGTGCGTTTTAATTATATACTTGTAGTACTATTAGCTGTTGAATACAAAGTATGTAATTTCTAACTAAGAATATTTTTTGTGTAGTCGCATATTATAAGAGTTTTCAAAAAATAAGTGCAAAAGTTTATTTGGATCTGGGTATAATAAATAATCACGATAATGAACATATGTTCGATTACACCATACTAATGCTTTATTATTAGTGAACGCTTCGTTTTTATCGTAGATTTTCTGATTAATTATCTGGAACTGATTCTTATAAAAGGCTTCTGTTTTTAATACTATTTTAACATTAGATTTAACATTTTACTTTAACTATAAACAACAGTTTTATTAATAAAAAAAGTATTAGCATTTTATGAAACGCCTAATGAGTTTCATACAAATATTTCTTCACACATTTAGGTAATTTTAGGCTAATGAAAGAAATCCCCCATGATTCTATTTTACCTTAGGAATGAAACTCCAATTAAAATAGAATATGGATGAAATAATGTAACAATTGTTGCTTGATCTAATATTAAATCTCAGTTCAATTGATTGGAATATTAATAATCACTTTCATGAAATGATTATGAGCTATTAGTGATTGTTAAGCCCAGTGGTTATGTGTTAGTGCATTTGCTTTCACGCTACAGGTCAGGGGCTTCAAATCCCGGGTTAGGAAAGGTCGACTCAGCCTTTCATTCATTCAGGGGTCTATAAATGAGTACCAAGATTCCTTGGGAACTAGGAATTTCACGTCAGACAATTTGACCAAAGCATCTGTTCATGCACCCCAGCACCTAAGGCTACGTAAACTGAGATAGGCACATTAAACCTTGATCCTCATGAGCTGTTGTGCCCCTGGGTTCAATTCAGTGATTGTTATTTATATAATTAATTGGCCGATATATAAATGATTTCAGTGGACAATAAAAAAATTACACATTTATAAACTCCAATTATATATCTATTCCCTCCAACCACACATCGCTTAAAAACATCCAAAATAATAACTATAATATTAAGTAGCAGAATACAATAAAATAAAATTGATCACACTTTTGGTCCAAATAAATATTTTTTCACTGTATCTGTTGTGTTGGAATACAAAACAATTGATTTTCAGTTATATCTAAAAGTTCTTATAAATCTTATATCTTGAACTTTAAAAAAACACACTAATATTATAGTCTTTTACCATTTTATCTGTTGAATATAGATATTTGTGTAAAAGTTGACTGCTTCGAATGACATTTAAAAAATTGAGAAAAGGAGAACACACATACAAATAAAAATTACGTTTGTCTTCAATTTTCTTAGAGTATTTGAATATGTTCTGAATCAGTACCAAATTATATTTATATAAAAAACACCCCTCTGAGATTTTTTTAAAAAAAATTGTTTAATCAATTGCTTTATTGTTTATCAAGGTTATACGTTCAAGCTACACGTTCAAGCTATTGACCATTACCATGACTATTAGGACAGTGCGTCTGCTTCAGATATTGAAACTAAATTAATTAGACAATATTTGGGGAGGGGTGGCTTATTCTGCTTTGAAATAAGTGTCCTGTAACTATGCTAAGATATTCATTACTCCTCCATATAATACCCTAAACATGGTCATAAACTTGGAATTAATTTGATTCTTAAAATATGTACACTAGTTGACGTAAAACAAATCGAATGATGCTTAAAGCTGGGATTGGCAACATTTTAGTTGTGGCGTGCTAAACCAATCGACAATATGATTCAGTGTGCCATACACAGCAGGAAATATCTGAAACAATTCAATTACCACGATAATGCATGCAGAGTTACGGGATTGAGTTCAATAATATATGTATATATTTGTAGTTAATAATATATTAATTTTGCTTCATTTAACCCACGGCCACTCGCGCCTGTTTTGGATATCGTCGTTACTCGCGGCGTGTAGATAACACCCCCCACTTTTAACACGTTTATTTATTTATGAAAATAAAATTAAGTCAATTATGATACATATTTATAAAGTACAAGATGTTTTTTGTATTACACAAATAAAATTATTACACTTATATCATACAAATGAGACTAACATTCATTTAAAATAAACCTACACAATTTTCCTTTTAAAATACATAATTTTATACTTATTCATACACCACAAGTAAAACGTATATACCAGTAATAAATATACTTTATAATTAATGATAAGGATACTAGAAAGTATAAAAATAATATTTTAATCATTTTCCAAACATTGAGAGCAGACTGTATTCATAGGCTTTAAGGAGTGTTGGAAAGCTAAAATCTTATTTTCTTGACAATTTGAGATTTTTACATTTTCAAACTTTATAGATTTCAACCTTTCTAAAAATACCTTACTTTAACGTCTAGGGTATTTAGAAGCCCTTAAAACGTATTTTTCAATAATCATTGAATTTGGGCCACATCCATTTTAATGGCGAAAATTGTAAACGAATTACTTTGTTTTTGCTTAAAAGTGTAACGACTGATATAAACCAAGACATGCATCTTTTATTTTAAATTGAGCCTTTTATTTTTTTATTTCCCAGTCGATTAGAAGTCTCACTGTATACATTAAAATCAATTTATCTCAAAATGTAAATTTTAAATGTGCGATGTACCTTTTCTGAGAAACTACTGTTCACACGTATGTAAATTTTTTATGAATTATTTATAATGATGTCTAATATATATGAAAATGAGCTTTTTGTAAAAAACTCAAAAATTTAATTTTTACAAATTTTTTAAGTAAAAAATGGGTCAAATTTCGCAATGTTTGATAAAATATTTCATAATTAATTAAAAACTTCAAAATTAGCTAAAATCTCATTTTAGTATAATGAGAGAGGTGTACTTTAATAGTATGAAAAATTTCAAGCATGTACATAAAACAGATTTTGAGATAAGGTACATCGAAAACAGCCAATTTATCATTGTCAGTATAGAGAAAGAGAGAGGTTTCCAACTCCCCTTCAGCACATATTATTTTTACATTAAAAACAAATTAATTCGTTTTTACATCTTTTACCAGTGAACAAACAGTGCAGCACCCCGTTTTTGGTGGATTAATGCTCTTTTTAATATCTTATGTGTCAGTAAAGCTTCTTTTGAGTGTTTTGTTACGGTTTGGGGGATCCGATCTCATATCCCATTGTGTGGGTGCACAAGATCAGATCTAATCTCCTCTAATAATCTTGAACGTCTCATTTTCTTTTCAGGAAGTACCAAATGATAGTAAATGGAAGCATTAATTCCTGCATTATTAAGTAGATAATAAAATATTCGCATTGGCCGACGGTTACATATGCGTGATGCATCATATATATTGCACATTTATCAGTGATATCAACACCGCCTCTCTATATTAAAAAATTCCCAATATCAAGTTTCATCACTCCAAGCTTGGTTCTGAAATTACACAGTCATCGAATTCACTTAGTTCTTCCAGATTCTGTCAACAGTATCTAATAGATGAGGAAGCCGCTGTTTCTCCCTTCCCCATGGAGGTTTCGCCATAATTTCTAGAAAGTGTTTTGAAAAATTAATATATATATATATATATATACAATTATTTTATATATTATATTTTTTATATATACAATTATTTTATAGTATTATATTTTTATATAAATTAATGAAGTTTTACATAAAATATGCATACATATAATTATATTTGAAAAAAATGTAAGCGGAAAGAGTAAAACTTACTCTACTTTAGATGCTTCGAGTACGAAAATATAACTCAATTACTCGGGAAATGTTTTCAGCACCCCAGATAAACTTCTGAAGGCCATTACAATTCAATCGACCGAACGAGAGGAATTGAATCAGCCCTGAAGGTACAATGACCTAAAATGTGCAGCGACAGAAAAAATCATTGTTCAGCGCATTCTTTTTAAAATTTTGGGAGGGTTTTCTTGGTGCTGGAGAGTACAAAAAACCCCGCGCGACTGATCGTGGGTTAAATATATTTCTTAACTTAAAAATAAACAGCATAAAGTTACACAACATATTTTTTTACAAAAATAAAAAAAAATTAAATTGTGTATATAAAGGGTGTTTTTTTAGAGGTATAGAACTTTCAATTGCAATAAAACAATGATGCATTATTCGATTGACATGAATTTTTTTTATTCGAAACACAATCTTGTGGCATTACATTTTAAATATGACCAAGCAAGGCGTACATTCGTCGAATGGGCCCAAAACGAGATTGCCGTTGTTCCCGATTTTCATAAGCGAATTTTGTTTAGCGATGAAGCGCACTTCTGGTTGAATGGCTACGTCAACAAACAAAACTGCCGCATTTGGAGTGAAGCTAATCCACAAGTGTATGTCGAATCACCGTTATATCCAGAAAAACTGACTGTTTGGTACGCTTTATGGCCTGGTGGAATCATTGGTAAATACTTCTTCAAAAACGATGAAGGCCACAACGTTACAGTAAATGGTGATCGGTATAGAGCCATGATTACTAACTTTTTCATTCCTGAATTGAACAATCATGATGTCCAGGAGCTGTTGTTCCGACAAGACGGCGCAACATGTCACACAGCTCGTGCCACAATCGATTTATTGAAAGACACGTTTGGTGACCGCCTAATTTCACGTTTTGAACCTGTGAATTGGCCTCCAAGATCTTGTGATTTAACACCGCTAGATTATTTTCTGTGGGGCTATGTAAAGTGATTGGTCTATGCGGATAAGCCACAAACGCTTGACCATTTGGAAGACAACATTCGCCGTGTTATTGCCGATATACGGCCACAAATGTTGGAAAAAGTTATCGAAAATTGGGCGTCCAGATTGGACTACATCCGAGCCAGCCGTGGCAATCCTATGCCAGAAATCATATTTAAAATATAATGCCACAAGATTATCTTTCAAAAAAAATTCATGTCAATCGAATAATACATCGTTGTTTTATTGCAATTTAAAGTTCTATACGTCTCAAAAAAATACCCTTTAGCTATAAGGAAAGAAAAATAAATGTTTTAATGCGAACCTAGAGCTTAATGCACCGCTGTTTTAATGCACCGCTCTTTTTTCATATCGCAAAATTAGACATATAATTTGTAACTTTCAATTTGACACTCTGAGCTTCGGCGCGAAATATATTTCATATAAGGAAATATTCTTTGCATAGAAGGAGAGGGCACGACTAAGGAAATTCATTTGGGTGCGAGACTTTGTGTAACAGTAGTACTGCTATAGGGTATTCAAACCCCAATGTAATTATGTCGAATGGCCAGTCAATACTACTTAGTTCATACTAAACTTATATACAAGTTACTTACGTTAAAACGTCGCTGTGGCGTGATCATCAGCGTATCGGATACTATGCAATGGATCGCGGTTCTGTTCCCGCGATCGCCAACTTCGTTATTATTTTTTTTCTCCAATTTATTTTATTATTTATTTTCAGAATGAAATAATTTTATTTTTTAAAAAAAAAAGAGTCACTTTGATTTTTAAATGATATTCTGTATAATTATAGTAACTATTTTACTTTTTTAAAACACAGAACAACTAATAGTTATGATAATAATACTTATAAATAAAAAGCGAAAATAAATTAAATAATAATAAATAAAGTTAAATAAATATAATAAATTAAATTATAATAAATAAAGTTAAATATATATATAATTAAAACGTAAAAATAAATTAAATTACAATAAATAAATTTAAATAAATATAGTTAAAAATCAAAATTAAATTAAATTATAATAAATAAAGTTAAATAAATATAAGTAAAAAGTTAACTGTGTCTTACATATTTTTTTTAATTATATAGAAGAACTTGAGTGATAATTATCATGAAAAACATTATCTTTATTCACAGACATCTTAAATATAAAATATTCAAACTATTTATAATCTATGTAATCTATGCTAAATAATATCTATCGAAACACTACAAGCTCTCTTAAAAACCCAGAAATAAACTAACAAAGTTGTATTGTAAATCGAAATATCCGTTATCCTAATGATTTCTTCTTTTATTGAAGCATTCTTTGTTTCTAAAACAATTTTTTGTTCTTAATAGAATAACACCTGCTCTTTAAAAATAGCTGCCTTTCTCTTGAACAAAATCGTTTTGTTAAAAACGGAAGTAAAATTTTACGGCCATTTAGGTGTACGGAATAATTTTAAAAATACAATTAATTAGATTTTAACGACAGAGAAGTAATTATAGTTATACCATATATTAGTTGTTTTTGTGTTTTAAAAAAATGAAATAGTTACCATAATTATATAGAATATCATTTAAAAATCAATGTGTATCTCTTTTAAAAGATAAAATTATTTAATTCTGATAATAATTAATAAAATAAAACGAAGTTGGTGATCGCGGGAATAGAACCACAGTACGCTGGATATTACTCCGATACGCTGACGATCATGCCACGGCGACGTTGTATAAAGGAGAAAATAACTTGTATATAAGCTTAGTATGAGTTTTGAACGCTGTTTTCTCGGAATTGACTGGCCATTCGACGGAATTACATTGGGGTTTGAATACCCTATAGCAGTAGTACTGTTACACAAAGTCTCGTCCTCAAATGAACTACCATAGTCGTTTTCTCCCCCTGTTAGATATTGATGCGACGCTAATGATAACTTATTTAATTAATTTTATTTCTTTAACCAAAAATACTAATTTCTTAACTTTCCAGGTTCTTAAGTTAACATCGCATCATGACTTAAGTTAAAATTAGTTAAGTTCTATTGACAATTTAACATTACGCTAAATGAACAGTCCGATCGTATAGTGGTAACAATTATTTTTATTGAATAACATATTTAAGCAACTACAAATTTACTTAACAACAAGATTAAAAATTAACTTAGCTTTGAGAGAGAGAGATGAGGTGGGATAGAGTAGGGACATGGTTGCCGCCCGGAGTCCCGCGGAGTCTAAATTCTCAAGGTCTGGGATCTGTTCAGTCTGTCTCTGTGTGTCCAAATTGGGGTTGCATCCCCTTTTTGTTCAACGACTCTTCATTTCAATATTCTAGAGCGGACTATTTGCCTTGTCCACTTAATTACCTCTGATTGGTTCGGAATCAGCGCAGAGTTACCGCACAAAGTTCGTTGCCTTTTGAAGCGCGGGAAAATCGATGACGCACCCCAATATTTATGAGTGCAATGATCCCCCAGACGTGGGAATGCTGGCACTCCCTCGCTCAGGAATTCAACCCCTCAGTGATGGGAAAAGAGAAACGAATTCCACCAAACTGAGTTCGAATTTTTGAAGTTCTGTTAAATATTCCTGAATGATCCGCGCCTCACATCAATATGTAGAATTAAGAGCGGAAAACATAGTATACGCAATTTTCTGTCTTCAATTAATTAAAGAAGAATCTCTCCTACAATAACATTCAATAATTTGTTTAGAGTTATCTGTCAGGCTGTTTCGTAATTCCGTAAATGTCCATAGTTCTGAAGATGTTTGTCAAATATAGTCCATTACTAATTTATCAACGCTCATCCACTCAACAACTGACAAATTTGTAGAGTAGTGAGAAGTATCTCTCAGAATTACATCGTGTGCCACATGTGGCACGAGTGCCATAGGTTGCCGAACCCTGGCCTTTAGGCTTTTAAATTAATAGTGGGGTAAGGAATAATTTGGCTATTTAAATGTTAAATGGTCAAACCTATTTAAATATAATCGAAATAACATATTCTTGATTTTTCTGTAGATTCTGAAATTTCTGAGGCATTTGTTTGCACGAATAATAGTTACATAAAGCATCAATATATTACAAAACAGCTTGAATTACTAAAAGATTATATGTACGAGATTAATCATTCCGATGTCATTTAATTGAAAATTATTCTGTTTTTTTATAAAGGGTGTTTTTTTAGAGGTATAGAACTTTAAATTGCAATAAAACAACGATGTATTATTCGATTGACATGATTTTTTTTATTCGAAACATAATCTTGTGGCATTCCATTTTAAATATGATTTCTGGCATATGACTGCCACGGCTGGCTCGGATGTAGTCCAATCTGGACGTATAATTTTCGATGACTTTTTCCAACATTTGTGGCCGTATATCGGCAATAACACGGCGAATGTTAACTTCCAAAGGGTCAAGCGTTTTTGGCTTATCCACATAGACCAATGACTTTACATAGCCCCACAAAAAATAGTCTAGCGGAGTTACATCACAAGATCTTGGAGGCCAACTCACAGGTCCAAAACGTGAAATTAGGCGGTCACCAAACGTGTCTTTAAATAAATCGATTGTGGCACGAGCTGTGTGACATGCTACGCCGTCTTTTTGGAACCACAGCTCCTGGACATCATGCTTGTTCAATTCAGGAATCAAAAAGTTAGTAATCATGGCTCTATACCGATCACCATTTACTGTAACGTTGTGGCCTTCATCGTTTTTGAAGAAGTATGGAACAATGATTCCACCAGCCCATAAAGCGCAACAAACAGTCAGTTTTTCTGGATGTAATGGTGTTTCGAAATTCACTTGTGGATTAGCTCCACTCCAAATGCGGCAGTTTTGTTTGTTGACGTAGCCATTCAACCAGAAGTGCGCTTCATGGCTAAACAAAATTCGCTTATTAAAATCGGGAACAACGGCAATCTCGTTTTGGTCCCATTCGACGAATCTACGCCTTGCTTGATGATCGGTTTGATGAATTGCCAAACCAAACTGAGAATAAATCACTTGACAGCTGTTAAATCGGTCGTCATCTTGGAAAGTAATGCCAACTTAAACTTCTATACGTGGAAAAAAAACACTCTTTATATACTGGTGCATCTTCATTTATATTACTGTTTTAATTCTGTCATATTATTTGTGAATTCATTTCGTACTAGTTAACATTTTTTCTGACTCAAATTAAATAAAATTTAATATAAAATGCAGAACTAAAATTCCAGTTAAATAAAATAACGATTTATTTGTTTACACTAAGCAATTCTTTATATAACAACCCATGAACTTTAAAATTAAAAAAATAAAACTGTCCTCAAATAATAAAATATAGAAGTTATTTTTTCTGAAATGGATGTTAAATGTTTTGAGCCCAACTGTTTTAAATTGGTAAAAAAAAAGTTTTCGGATATAAATGAAATAATGGTTCGGGTAAAAAAAGCTCTGAATAATGAACTAAATTATATAAACCAGTATTTATTTATTTTTGATTGCAATACTATAGAAAATTTCAGGAATTCCAACAACATTACAACTACATTTTCTCTAATTTGAAGACATTAACTAGGTAAATTTTCAGTAATGTTTTCTTCCCTTTTATCTAATAAAAGAAAGACATAATTTAATCATTTGGAAATCAATTGTGGAATTTTCTTTTACATTGTGAAGTTGAAAATACAAGTTCTTTCTTTTCCTTTTCTGATTTAATAACATTTAAATATGTAAAATCATTTTCGAAGTTATAAGCATTTCATTTATTTTTTATCATAAAATTTCAATAAAAATGAATATTTATGTCATTTATTATGACGAATATATTTATGAAGAAATATCAATTAAATAAAACTTGTTATTTATTTATGATATAAAATTTTAATCTTTTAAAAAGGAAAATTTTTTTTCGTAATGCGAATTTTGAGTATCTTTTGCATTTTTATGTTATATAAAAGTAAGAATTTTATTATAAAATAATTAGTTTTATTTCATTCATAGTAGTATTTAATGTAAAACAAAAAAGGTAAGAAATATGAATAATTTATTTAATAACAAGAATAATTAATTTATAAGATGAATCATATCATATCAAATTAAGAACATTGTTATGAATGGTAAAAATTCATTCGGATGAGCATAATAATTTAATTTTTGTGAATATAAGAATGAATATTCAATTAGCGATGATTTCTTCTATGTATTACTGTTAAAAATGACTTCACGCAGTCTTATCTTAAAATTTATAAAGATTTAGAGTAATACTTTCATTATCATTAAGATAACGATATATAAAATTCTTTAAAAGAAATATTCAGTTTCATATCTTATAAAAATGAAATTGTAATTGTCTGCTCTTTTTGTTTTTGAACGAAGAATTTAAATGTAACTTTCATTTACAAAGTGGCTCCTTGAATTCATAAAGTATTAAAGTGACGAAAATGCTCTTTTTAAAAAAGGCATGGAGAAAAACCCTAGTTTATATAGTTCCCCTCTTTTGCAACGGAATAAGAGATAACACCTGATTGTGCCAATAGATCATTTTTAAGTACAATGAAATACATTTAATGCGAAAACTCTTAAGATGAAATATCGGTTAACACGAAACAATACAAAAGTCCTGTCAAACTGCTATGTATTCCCAAACGTTTTTTCTCCTAATACAAAATGAAAATCGCTTAACATGAAAAATATTTCCCTTCTGAGAATGAAAAAATTTCGGAAAACACCAGCCATATTGGACTGCCCTATTGCATCATCGTAATAATTCGTTGTAGCAAATGATGACAAAGTGTGCACAGCCCCAATTATGGCCCATAAAGACATTTTGAGTGTGCTTAAAGCTAAAAAAAATCATTGAGATGCAGATTAATATTATTAAAGCAGACGAAAATTAAATGAATATTGCAACTCCTGTTACACACGTCATTCGAAATGAGGAACATTACGAAAAGTACGTGTTGTTACTTAGACGCACATTTTAATAGTGAAATGAATAACGAAATGGACGACATGCAACGATTTGCTGACAATTTCAAGCTGAAAAAAATACAATGCAAAAAAAATCAGATTTTTATTAAAACATTCATATATATTTTGTTTTTTAAAAACTAAAATTTTCCATTAAATTTCTTTAAAATCTTACAAACGTTTTCGTTTCTTTGATTTTTGTTAAAAGCATGCATATATACATTACTATGATAAAATATAATAACTCTAATAAAAATTATTTTGTTGATATATTTCCTTTCTTTATTCCTTTTTTTTACAATATTCTTTAAAACGAAAAAAAAATCAATCCCTTCAGTTTCGTGCTAAGCGATTTTCACTGTACTGAATTTCTATGAAATATGACAATACTTCAGCAAGTTGAAAATCAATAAAGGTGTATGAAGTAACACAGGATCTAATCATAAAGTTAAATGGTAAAGGGGTATAAAAATGCAGTTATAGGAATTAAGTCAAAGATAAACAGTATATAGGTAATCGTAAAGGTATTAAACACAACGGGATTGACTAATTATTTTTAATCAAAAGAAACTTAACATTTTTTTCCTGAAAAGATTAGATATCCAGAAACTATACATATATATTCAGAACTGGAAGACTTAAAAGAAAGCATTTCCCTTACAAAAGACCTAAAGTTATTAAGAATGGGATCCTACAAAATGCAAATAAAATTATTCATAAAGATGTAAAGCTTAAACATGGGTGTTTAAACTTACTGTCTGCAATTTTTTATGAAGCATATTAAGGAAAGAAAATTTAACTGTGTAGAAATCTATGTAAAAAATATCTTGTCAAAGTTAAAAGGAAATTAATATTATCAATTAAAAATTTTTAAAGAGAATGCGGCCCGTGGAGAGATATTCATTAAACTGCTACAGAAAAATAATAATCGTAAAAATTTTATAAGTAATTCTAAGGAAATGCTTTTGAATGGACTGATGTTTGCAATAGGAAACATTTAAAACCTGAAAAAAATTACAAGTAATTTGGTAGAGTTAATCTCACAAATTTTAGTGAAGTAAATTGCAGAATATTTTGCAATCAAAATTAAGTCAATAAATTCTAGCTTTATATGATAAAAACACTTCGCTATGTAAAACAAAGCCCAAGTTCGTTTTTAAAATTACCATTATATGTACAATAACGAAAAAAGAAAGAAATGGAAGAAACAGAAAAAATAAAAGAAAATAGCAGTTTGGAGTGTAGGGTACACCGGCTCAGATGTCGTCCTCGTTACTTGATCGTGCATCAAAATTAAGAGGTGCAAATCCAAAAGTTCTCACATTGCCTTATGGCTGCGTTAGCCTAGTGGTCAAGGTAACAGGCTCACGGCATGCGTGTCATGAGTTCGAGCCTAATACCACTGTAGACCTGTCGTGTAAGGGAGCGATGAACATTAAATTTTCTTGAAGCGCAAATGTTCTCCCGTTGGTGTGGTAGTTAGGAGAGGTGGTACCAGCTCAGGTGTCGTCCTCGTCACTTGACAATGGTTCAAAACTATGAGGTCCTTTAGCAAAAGCTCTCGAGTAGCTGAGCATTGTGACGTATTTATTTATTCACTCCCACTACCTTGAAGAGAGATAGAGACTTTAAAAAATCATTTAATCTCTTAAAAACTATTTTCATCAATCAACCAAGATATCTTATTTTAGTAATTATCAAATTTAAGCATAACACTGCATTTTCTAAAATCAGCTTTTACTTTTACAATATTTTTAGTTATGTTTTCAAAACTCATAAGAATAAAAATATTCTAACACCTTTGCAGTGTGTTGATGTTTCGAATGATAACAAACCCATGGCAATAGATATAATCGCTCAGGAAATTTAATTATAATTTGGCTCGAATTTCATTTTGTTTTGTTACTCGCTTAGATGTTTGGAAATTCTGTGTGTCCCCTCAGGGCATAGTTAGCCTATTCTCCAACTAATAATGAAATTCATACCCTGTCGGAAGGAATTTAATCTTCAAGATAGAACGGTAAAAGCAGTAAGGTCATGATTAATTTCTAACTTAATGAAATCTTTTAGTGGAAAGTAAGACTACACCGTATGTTTCTTCCAAATGAGTTTAGCACATATTTGATAATTATTTTGTTATCAAGTATTTAAGGTACCTGACTACGTTCGGAACCGGGATTTTAAAGAAGCGCATAAATGGATAATTTTCTTGATATTTAGTGTCACTCAGATTAGAGTACATGCATAAAATTGTTTTAAGGACATTTTGACAAAAATTTTTATTTAAATACAAAATTTTTGCCAAAAATTAACTTAGAATAATCTTTTTTTCCAAAAGATCTCCTTTTGTGAAAAATGCTTCTATTAGAAAAATAGTTTGTCTGTATATAGCTGAGATCTCTTTACAGAGGCTCAACTAGAATTTTTGAAAAATTCCCATTATTTTCAGAGTTACCACCAATTGAAATAATTATTCGCATTTTTTTCTTATAATTGCTCCCCGCTGTTGTTGTAAAATATGAATAAACCCACTTCTAAGTTCTACATTTCAAAAATTCTAGTTGAGCCTCTGAACAGATATCTGAGCTATATGCATAAATTATTATTCTAATAGAAGCATTTTACACAAAAAAAGAACATTTGGAAAAAAGATTATTCTAAGTTAATTTTTTGCTAAAATATTATATTTAAATAAATTTTTTTTGTTCAAAAAGTTCTTAAAACAATTTTATGCATGTATTCCAATCTGAGTGACACTAAATATCAGGAAAATTATCAATGTATGCGCTTTTGAAACTCACGGTTCCGAACGTAGTCGGATACCTTAAATCATTGTATTTCCCTTTCTTTTAATTTTGTTGAAAGTATTGCTGAATTGATGCATTTGATGCTATTGTTTTGATGTATCGAGGGATCTTTTACAGATTCATGCTTTCATACGAAAGCGTGAGAGAAATTAAAAAGTACATAATGGATAATGTCATTAAAAGTTTTTTGGAGATGTTTTTGTTGTAAAGTAATAAGATATTAGAAATAAATTTCAAATTTAAACGAAGCATTTTTTTTGTAATTCTCTAAATATATCTTAGAAATTTTAAGCAGTTCCCTTTCCCCAGGAGTCTTATATTATTTCATATTTAAGTTTAAAATTAATTAAGTCTGAAATATTTAAAGTTTATATTAAGTTATAATATATATAAAGTTATAATTTTTAAGTTATTTTATATATATATATATATATATATATATATATATATACATATACATATATATATATACATATACATAAATATATATATATATATATACATATACATATATATACATATATATATATATATATATATACATATACATATATATATATATATATATATATATATATATATATATATATATATATATATATATATAAAGTTTTTTGAAGTTATTTTATATATTAAGTTATAATTCATTAAGTTTGAAATATTTATTAAGTTATTTTAACATTGCAGACCTAATACATTCCCGAAAGCAGATCTCTTTTTATTAAGGCACCATATAAGTGGATACCAACTGCCGCAGGTAATTTTAACACCTAGTTTCCTCCTTAGAGGGAGGCACATTAGCTCTGACGATGCAAATGTGTACTAGGATTTAACCTGCGAACCTGTACTAGGATCTAGATAAATATAATATACATTATTTCCAGTCCCTTATACAACCTATAATGGTAACATTACGACACCTATTGGCGATGGAACTCATAATTCTGTACCTCATTCCAGTGACGTGGAGGACATCTGAGTTGACATACTCCACTCAGTCACACAGCTGTAACGTGAGGACTTAGACCATAGACAGATTTAACATGATTAAGTTGTTTTACTTGGTGAGTCCCCAGTTGCAACACAACTGTCCACAAAACAAATATTGTAATCCCTGTCATCTTATGATAAATACAAAATGTATTTCTTCAATTTATAAAATGCAAGAGATGTCGTAGCAATTCCTCTTTCTGCAACTTTGGCAGATTTATTTTAAGATAAGTCAAGGATTCTGGTATATTTTCATTAGGTAACGTATTTTTGTTAGTTGTATCTTTCTTTTAATGTAGCTCAGCATTTGTTTATTCAAGTAAAGGCTAAAATAAATCCTTACTTATTCAAGTTGGACCTTCCGTAGGTCTTAGACCCCTCTATGGACTAGGGGTGTCAAACACGCGGCCCGCCAGTACGATAGTTGCGGTACACCGGCTTTTTTAAACAATTTTTAAATATTAGGGTTTTAGACATTTTTGTCAATTTGAAATTTATTTGAGCTGTATCTTATACATATATATTTGCCTATTACCAGTTCTTGTTTTAAAAGAAATCATTTTTGATAATAGAAATAACCTTCAGATTAAAAATATTTTTTTAATATTTTATTAAACGTTTCCATTTGAATGCTTACTATATAATGAATTACTTTTTTAAAAATATTTGAAATCATTGTGCAAGTTTTTTACTATGGATGGTACACGAATCGTCGAGTGTGCGAATTTTTTTCTCTTCCTCATTTTCCGTTTGGAGTGTTCGATTAACAGGAGGCAATCAGATATGTTTTTTTAAGCTTAAAAAATATTCAGGAAGGTTGAGATACAGGGCAGTGTATACTTAATCGCTTGCGAATGAAAGCACAATCAAATTTCTAAATCATTTAAGAAAGATAAATTCCAAATGAATGCCGTAATTTTCGAAAAAAAAGGGCAATTATACTTTTTGCGTTCAAAATCAGATTCAAATGTGCCAGTAATCTAAGAACTTTTTCAGTTGCTATGGAGTATATTATTAAAAGGCACTATGACACAAATCATGAAGCAAACTATGGCCAACACTTATCAAAACTTTGTGAGTATAAATTTTCTGAATTGTGTGCGTGAGTTCAATTTTTAAAAAACAATAAAGCACACTCATCAAATTTGTTGAAAAACATTCAGCTGCTGTAAAAGTTAAATATTATTACATTTAATCTCGCTAGCGGATCGAAATCATTTACTGAAAAGGAATTTATTAGTTAATGTTTATTTAAAACAGCGGAAATATGTTCAGCACAAACAAAGTAAATTAAATGTGTAAGTTTAAGTCAAAATATTGTTGGTAGCAGATTTGATGAAATAGCAGAGAATTTGATAAATCAACATAATTCAATGATATAAACATTTCAAGCCTACTTCATTGCAATATTGATGAAAGCATAGAGATGCGAATTTTCCCTCAGCTAGTCACTTTTTTTCACGGATGCGATTGTGATTTAAAAATAAATGAATAACTTTTGGAAATCATTCATATTAAAAATAGAACATCTGGAGCTGATATTTTTAATGTACTTATAGATGTTTTGAAGAAATATAAGTTATATACCATTGAAAAAGTTAGTTCGCCTTGCATGATGGTGGGCTTACTATGATTGATATTACTAAAGGAATTGTTGCAAGATTAAAAGAGACATGCAAACAGAATGACAATAATAAATTTGGGCATTTCCATTGTATTATACACCAGCAGGTACTGTGCTCCAAAGTTTTGAACATATGACAAGTTTTAAAAATAGTCACCAAAATTGTAAATTATATTCGAGAACATAGACTTAACAATCGCGAATTAGCTTCATTTCTCGAAGGTATAGAGAATGAATTCAACGATCTACCATACAATACAGAAAATCAATGGCTTTCAAATCATAAAGTGTTAAAATGAATCTTCATATTGCTGGATGGAATTATAATTTTCTTGGAAATAAAAATATTATGAATGTGCTGAATTAAAAGATGGACAATGGGTAAATGACCTGGCATTCTGAGTTGATATTACAAACCATCTTAATCAACTTGATTTTAATCTTTAATGTAAAAATTATGTTGTTGCAACTATATTAAATATCATTACTTTCGCGAAATTAAAAGCAAAAGGAAAACTTGTCTTACTTTGAAAGCTGCCGATATCTGTGTTGATTAAATCCCATAAATTAAAATTTACCGAATACGCTCACAAAATTATATTCTTTGAAAATAAATTATTAATTCTAATTTGAAGAGCTGTGAGTTATTATTTCACACTTTTACTTTACACATTGAATTTTTTAATGAAAGCTTACAAAAAATTTTCATTGCAATCCAATGTGATCCTTTGTTGAAGAAGAAATATAAAGAATTTGGAATTATATATATAGTTTTTACACACTCGTATTTATCATTAGATCTTTTTATCTTTTTCCAAAAAAAATACCATTTGTTGTTTGAATAATGGCTATGTTCAGAAGCACTTATTTATGTGGGCAATTATTTTCTTTAATGAAAAATAGTGTCAAATTAGAAAGATAAGATTAACCCCAATGAACATTTATCGTTAATGTTAAAAATTACATCAGCTCAGTATTCATAATCAAATCTTGATGACTTACTTTGTGAAAAATTGATGTCAAATATCTTCTAAAAAGCAATATTAAGGTATCCGACTACGTTCGGAACCGTGATTTTAAAAAAGGCACATAAATGAATAATTTTCATGATATTTTGTATCATTTAGATTGGAATACATGTATACAATTGTTTTAAGGATAGTTCGACAAAAAATATTTAAATACAAGATTTCGGCAAAAAATTAACTTAGAAACCCTTTTTGCAAAATGTTCTCCTTTGGTAGAAATTGCTTCTATTATAATGATATTTTTCATGTATATAGCTCAGACCTCATTACAGAGGCTTAACTATGATTTTTGAAAACTTCACTTTACTTTCAGAGTTACAATCATTTGAAATAATTATCGGCGTTTTTTTCTTAAAATTTTCCCCCTCTGTTGTCGTAAAACGTGGATAAACCCACTTCTAAGTTATATATTTCAAAAATTCTAGTTGAGCATCTGTACAGAGATCTGAGCTATAAACAGGCAAAATATTATTATAATAGAAGCATTTTTCACAAAAGGAGAATGTTTTGAAAATGGGTCATTCTATGTTCATTTTTTGAAAAAATATTGTACTTAAATAATTTTTTATTGTAATACTATTCTTAAAACAGTTTTATACACAATTTCTAATTTAGGTGACACTAAATATCATAAATATTATACATTTATACGCTCATGCAAAATCACGGTTCCGAACGTACCTTAAATTAAAATTTTAAAAAAAGTTTTTGTTCTTTATTAAAAATATAAAATATGCATGGATTAATTTTAAAAAATAACATTAAATCAAAGCTACGTGTTCATAATATAAATACATAATACATTATAAAATTGTATTTTATTGATTTTTTGAAGATCACAAACATGCGGCCCCAACATATAATAAAATAAACCATGTGGCTCATAGTATCATACAATATTGACACCCCTGCTGTAGAAAAATCAAAAAGACAAACGAAATTTCACCACCATTGGTAAAATTAATTTCCTTTAGTTTTTAATCTATTAATACAAATCTATTTCTATGAATAAACCTAGACTTATTAGAATAATAAAAGTTCTACAAATAAAGCAAAGGAAAAGGTGAAACTGCATGATCATTTATTCTACACTATAGAGCATTTTTATGACATTCCTTGTCTTATAGTACCACTGAAGAATCTCCATGCAAGGATGTGTAATTTCTTATGAGTTTTTCGACAATTAATTTTTTAAAATAGTAGTTATACTATATTTTGAAAAGTGATTACGTTATTCTAATAAGAACTAGTTGCAGATATAAAGAACTGCAATTGCGATGCATTAAGTTTCATTTACGAAAACATTAAATTTTATAAAAAAATTCTAAGTGTACGAACATTTTTAATGCCCTCTGTACAAAAACATTCAGTGATAGCATCTGTATTTCACAGACATTTGAAGCAAGCTTTATTCATTAATAAGCATGTAAGTTCATTGAACACACAGCTTCATTTCAACATGTTAGAACAAAAAAGGATAACAAACATCACATTGTAACGAATATAGTTTGGAGCATATCAAGTAATTATACACATTAAAGTGAAAATATCAATCTTCTGTTTTATAAAATAAACGTAAAAAATGCATATTCTTCTCAATTTGTAACTCTATCTATAACTTAATCCATGAAATTTAAATAAAAAAGTACTTATTTCTTGATATTTTTTTTAAAGTTCAGCATATATTGTACAGTTCCCTTACAGCGCTAATTAGTTGATGTTAATTTTTAATGAAATTAATTGCTTGAAAATGGCTTAAAGCCAAAGATTTAAGAATGAATCAAAACTATTTCAATTTTATGAAAGGAAGAAAATTTGAGATATTTGCGTTCAATACATAAATGAAAGATGTGATTGAATCGCTTGAGGAAATAAATGAATTCGCCGAATTAGGGTGGTGCATAAAATATAATTCATCTAATTCATGATAAGTGATATTTAAAAGCAAATTTTCTAAGCAAAATTCAAGGAAGTCTTAACAATTATATAAAATCTGTGGTGCATAAAAATTTTATGGGACTGAAATGTTTCTATAGAATAATATCTAAAGGTGAAAATGTACATTTTAAATAAGTGTTCCTTCGAATTTAAAAGGCATCTCGTAAGAATATAAATTTCTTTTGAAAGAATCCCTTTGAACAGAATTTCAATAAATATCTATGAAAAGAGCACTCAGAGCCTGGATGTAATAAAATTCACGAAACTAAAAATTTAATATTTCTGTCATTTTGCAAATTGCTCACAATTCTCAGAAAATCTGGTTTTTAAAGAGGTAGTAGGTTTTGCTAATCTGAAGTATTCTGGGAGTTTCATGAAGAATCGTAAATTTATATGAATTTCAGTTTATAAACGTAACAACGATCTTTGTTACTGAAAACATTTAAAACAAAAGCACAATTCTCAAGAACGTATTAAATCAGTGTTTCTCAAACTGTAGGGCGTGCCTCCCTTTTGGGGCGTGACAACTGTACGAGGGGCGCGAGCACATTGAAAAGTTGAGTACAGAGGATTATTTGAAAAAAAAAAATTTACTGAAAGTAAACAAACAAAATACATTCTGACAAAATAAAAAATAAAATACACATTTACACTGATATATTACACTTATGAATGTATCAGTGCTACACAATGTATTTTATAAATAATTTAACAATACAAATTTAAGAATGTTTAAATTACCAGTCACCCCATGGGGTTGTTATTTATAAAATTATATTCAAAAAGTATATATAAAACACTTATCTTTTTTTTGGTAATTTGTACGGTTTATAATAATTCTTTTATTTGCCACAAATAAAAATTACACTATTAGCGTCCCGATGCCAACCGTTTTCAACACGTTTTCGTGCGTATATTGGGGGGGGGGATAATGAAGCAAAAAATCTGAAATAACTAAATCCTTCGTAAACATTGTCAAGGCCCTTTTATTGCATTCCAAAACCTTCGGGATAATTTTATGGATAGCAGTGCACAGAAAAGATCGTACTTCAGAAAGACGTATATATACGTCAGGGTAAATTAATGCTTTAGCTGAGCAAGACTTTTATATACGCCGGTGGCACTTAAGAGGTTAAAGTCGTATTGTATTTTTAGCATCAAAGTTCAGTATTATTGAATTCAATATACTGTATTTCGTGTGAGGGGGGGCGAGAAAAATTATGATTGAATATTGGGTCGCTAATATTTAAACTTTGAGAAGCATTGTATTAAACACCAAGCATTTCAAAAGTGCAAAAAAGTAGGCAGATTCAATAACAAAAAGTGCATTGATAGCCAGTTCTAATTTTTTTACTTCATTTCGATGACAATTATAAATCTTTGGTGAATGTAACGGGATCTATAATAGGTGGACTGTGGAAAGTGAAAAAAGTATATTTATTAAAAATAATATATATATATAATACGCAAATAACAGGCAGTCATTGTATAGTTAAAATCTATATTCAGATTTGATTTATCCTTATAAATATGGACAAAAGTGAATAAGAAAATAATGATACAACATATGGCATCAATACAAATACTTTTCTTCTGAAGTCTAACCAAAAAATCTACTTTCGATTTCATGTCAGACAAGAAAAATCTTGTAAGAATAGTTCGTTTCTGATCTTTTCTTCTGATCGAATATTTTTACATGATCGTGGGAAAGTAAATAAATAGAAAAGGTATAACAGGATAAGTCGTACAAAATGACTTGAGGATGAATGGTTATACGTTTGAAACAGTGAATTTGAAGAAGAGATTGAATGAATAAGTTTTTTTTTGTATTTAGTATCAATTAAATTTAAATGTGTACATAAAACTCTTTTAAGAATAAATTACAAGAAAAAATTTTTAAATGTAATTTTTTGACAAAAACTAAAAAGAATAGAATATTTTCAAAATATTCACTTTTGATGAAAAATACTTCGATAAAAATATATTGCTGATTTATAGCTGGGGCTTCTTACAGAGCTTGAATTCAGAATTTTTGAAACATTCATATTTTCAGAGTTAATAACGTTTCCACTGTAATCTAGCTCAAAACTGTGCAGGCGGGAATGGCATGTGCCGTAGCGGTGGGTACGAGCGTAAATTTTGCTTTCTGTGAATGTTAATGGTGGACACTCGTGAGTGGGTCGTACGTCTAATGGTTGATAACGATGAATCAAGCACTGTGACAGCTTATCTGAAAATCAATCTGTCCTCCTGATCTGCTGGTTGACCACTATTATCATGATGCTGAAATCTGCCATTGTCCATCAATTTTTGCCAGCATCTTCTAATGGTCGTATCGCTTCGGCCCATAGGACAAGTGATTCTCCAATTTGCCCAATCTGCCTCATGTAGTTCAATTATACGACTTCTTTCAAACTCTGACAGTTTCTCGTAATTAGCTCGAATCCTGCGGCAAAGCATATTTTTAAGCTGTTTAAAGGTATCCTTATTCTTAATGCAACAGAAATTTTCACCATCAGATTGAGAATCGCTTCTTATACTCGTAGATACCTGCCGAGTGCGCCGTTCTGATGCGCTGTAGCTCCCATTATTCATTCGTTGGAGACCAAATTTTAATCATCTACATGTTCGGATGAAATGTCTTTGCATACCAAATTTTATTACAATTGAGCAACTCCTTCTTTGTGCGTTTTTTGTTTTGTTTTGTTTTTGTTTTGGAGTGCATATTTTTTTTCATTTTTTCTAAAATAGTTGTATTAAAATAATCTTTTATTGAAACAGTGTTTTCATACTATTTTATAAGTATATTCCAATTCAACTGGCTAGAAATAAGAAAAAAAAATCATTTTTTCACTTTTACAAAATCATGAAGTTGGACGTACTCATTCAACTTAAAAAAACTATTATAACCATCACAATAATTTTGTGGTATTCCAACTGTCATATATTATTAGAATTTTGCTATAAATTTCATAAAATGTAAGTACAAAGTTCAAATAAAATGTTGTTTCGTTTATTGAATCATAGCGGGAGTAGTAAATGAAGAAAAACTAGAAAAATATATTGCATAAAGCATTTTAAACAGTCTTATAAAATACAAACATATATCAGAATAGTAATTAAGTTTATAGGTACAAATGCTGCACTCTTATTAATTATTTTCTTTTTCTTTCAGGTGAGTCCCTCTTGTATTATCATACAGAAAGAAAAAATGAAATTTTCTAAATTCTCTCTGCTTTGAATTTTGAAAAAACAAATATGAAGTTTTAAAAAATAGTGAGTACTTTATATTATGCTATTTAGAAAAGCAACTGCGTATTTTAGATTTATGAGTAAAGACGAACATTAACATTAAACAATATGCTTTTATATTTTTGAAAGAAAACTACAGTAGCAAAATATAAAAACTTTGATAATTAAACTGCTTATATAATCTTTTTACTATCTTTAATATATTTGCTTCATTAAATTACTAATATCTTTTCAATATAAACTGTTAAAAGTGAAGGAAAAGAAAAAACTTTTAAAATGAGGGTAATAAATGTCTTCTTACTTTAATAAAATTATAAGACAACTAACTTGACTTTTTCTTATAATTTTACAACTATTTAATAATACCCTTAGGTAATTAAGGAAAAAAACTCGCATTAGCGTTTACAAAAAAAAAGTCGTTTCTGTATTTTCGTAAAGTAGTACAGAAATTTTAACCCTGCATGGAAAATTTATTTTTAGCAAATAATTATAATCAAAAGTCTCCCCCTTTAATAGTATAATCGGATGAATATTTCTGAAGATACACAGCCATTAACGTTCCATAAAAATTAAGATAATCGCTGTCTCGTCACATAGAAACATTTTTTAACGATCAATTACCATACATTTAATAAGGCGCACTATATATCGCTATCTAACGATAAGAAAAATTTATTTCGTAAGTTCATCTTCATTCTTAAAAAAACAATTTTTAAGTAAAAATTGATTGAATGAGCTTTAGAGTTTTCTGAACACTAATTAATCCTCCTTTTTTGATCTAATTATGAACATAATGCTTGAACATAAAATTCAAGAATATAAACCGATTAAAAATATTTTTATTTTTGCAATTCCTTAGAAATTTAAAATAATTATTAGTCATGAGTTATCCATTGTATATTTAGTATTATAAATTAATTTTAAAGGGTTTATCACAAAGTATATTTTTTTTATTTTCGTATAAATAAATATATTTTGAAAATAAAATTTTGTAATTAAAAATATAAATTTTATTATTACCTGATTATAATATACATTCATGTATTTTGTCCAGAAAATTGAAATAATATAGTTAATCAAACATTTTTATTATTAATATTATTAATGACCAAATATTAACAGAATATAAACAAAAATAATAATTAAATTTTAATATATTCCCCCCAATTAATTTATAAACTTATTACTATTTTTTAAAAAAAGTTAAAACAAAAAAGAAAGTTATTCTGAAAATGTATTTTTATATGACTAATTTAGTATAAAATGAACATGCCGTATTTTAATCATAACAAATAACGAAATTTAAGTCAAACTAAATTAAATTTTCTGTTCTAAACATTTTAGAAATGATAAAAGAAAAAGTAAAAGAAATTGTGAATCACACACACACACACAAATACAATTTTACAATTTATACTTTAAATTACAAACCTTTTACAAAGATTGATTCTTGAATTTAGTAGTAAATATTCAAAAATGCATTTTTAACTATTTGAAATAGTATTCTGTGTTTTAAGTAAATTTGCAACAATACAGTTTGTTCTAAGTAAATTTTTTTTTCCAGTTAGTGTGTATTTTGTACTGCACTTATTTTTATGCAATTTTCCTTAATATAAATTGGCACCGTTTTTTTTTTAAATTATACAATTCTTTAAAAGGTTACTGGGATTTTGAGAAAAAAATTTCTAAAATTTCAAAATTTACTTTAGTCATGTCGTAAATATTAAGTAAATGTAAAAGGTGTTTCCCCCTGAGATTTTGAGAAATGTCATATCGTATGAAAAGTTTTTGGTGTGTATAGAACGAAAATTATATACCTGAGGTAAACGTTAAAATTGAGTTGTTTACAAAATATCAGAAAAAAATTCAATTTCCATTCATACGAAGAGTTCATTCTTCATGGATGTTAAAACAATCATGAATAATTTCGGAGGGGGCCTTAGGTAGCCTAGTGGTTAGATCATCGGACTCCAGACAGAAAGTCCTGGGTTCGATGCCCGATGCCACCAAATACCCTACGAGCACACACGGAGTACGCGCTCGTTAAATCTGTGTGTTCGAAAGCCTTGTGGTCTAAATCACACGAGTGCAGGGGGCTGGAGAATATTTCCTTCCCCTCCAGTTCCATGCCTAAATTGTGGATGTGAAGGTGGTGTCACCATTTATCGTAAAAAAGTCCAACATGTCTCGGGCTCTGGAAACATTCTTTCCTTCTCTTCAGGAAGGACACCGCAACAACAATAATTTCAGACAGAATTCGTTTTCCGTATCAGTTACTTCTTGAGCAACCAATTAACCAGGTGCTCCTCGAAATGGAACAACGTACAGTCAAATACTTTTTGGTAATAAATGTTTTATCTACGATCATAGCCCATCATGATGGCTTATGGATATGTCCCCCATAGTTGGTTGCATTTCACTAGAGTACACATCACATTTACTGAACTAGAACACCTGAAATGCGAACCACATCTAAAACTTCTTTATACGAGTCATTTTGTACCACATCTAACAGGATTTGTAGATAGTCAGGAGCTAGCTTTGAAAACAAAACGCCTGGGTTTCTGTACATGTAGTTCAATGGCCTACCATACAGTGCAATTTCCTTAAGCACTCGAAAATCACTTTCTCCCCTCCCATTCATTGATTGAACGAAAATAATGTTATCCAACCACGCTCTCCACACTCACCTACTTCGGTATTGAAAATGGAGAAAGCTATTTATTGCTTTTTTCATACTCAATCCTTGTACCGATGAGACCGAAATTTATTTTTCATTACACTTTGTATCCACGTATGAAAGAAACTTTCTTCTCTTTTCACTCTAAAGATGTGGGGACAGAAAATGAGTTGACTGGCACTAAGATCCTCAAGGGAAATGAGTCGTAGTATTATAATCCTCTTTGACTGAGCATTAAGGGAACTTTTCCAGTTTGCCATTCTCTTCTTACGTCCCGCAGTACAAGGTGAGGAGTTACTTCTTCACATTACAGTTAACCTACTGTTTATTTAATATATGACTGCCATTAAACAGTTTTTAACATTTAGCACAAATTTTTCGTGTTCTTTGCATGAGTTCTGTGATACTGTGAATAAATGCCTAAATTTGGTACTATAAACATATTGATACATTGAAAACTGTTCATATCTGTGGGGAAGGAAACTTTCTATTCTAACTTTAACACTACAGACCAATACTTTTCCAATGGTGCCTTTGCCAAAACTGGTAGGAAAAGCTTGTAATTCCCTTATAAATATATGACACAGAAAAAAAAACTTATGTAACAATTTATTGAAAAAGTATTAGTAAGAGTAAATATTTAAGTATAATAGATCAGATGAAATATAAAATATTTGGAATGGAAAAAAAGAGGTTTAAAGAGGATAGAAATGTGTAGTAGGAATAGATGATAAATAAAATGACATATGACTCCACTTTTTAAAGGCGTTTGAAGAAATCAGAAATAGGATACTTACACACAAAATAATAGCATACATTTCAAGTTCTTATTTATTTTTCTTCTTATACCAAGAACTCATCAATGCATACCAGTCCATTTCATGTTTTCCAAGTTTCTTTTCACACTTATGTTTGCTCTTAAATATTTCACGAGAGATGACAAATGTTTATCAGCAAATGTGACCTCTAAAAGGCGAAATGCATTTACGGCTGCTTCTGCTACTCTCGTTTAATATTAAAGTTCAAATTCGTAACACATTTTTTTACAGAAAAAATACCAAGGTTCGAGGAGTCATGAAATAAAAATCCATTTATTATACTGCATCTTAGAAATTTAGAAAAAGTTTTGTAAATGCGATATTTTTCAATTTGACACATTTATTTTAAAAGTAATACAGATTTCACTTTAAATGCAAGAAACGAGGTACAGAGAATATTTTAAAAATGAAAATAAAATATTGATTCAAAAAGAGAAATCTGCAGTGAATTAAAATTTTATGCTCTGAGGACGCTAGTAAAAATTGAATGTTATAGAAATATATATTCAAAATATTATATATTTGCACTGCTGTTTGTAAAAAAATTAACACCATGAGAGAATCATCAGAATTCAATTAACATTGCAGTAAAAATCAATTATAGGATGTTACGTAAAATGTTAAAGTTTCAGAGTGACCGCGTATGTGTGGCGTGTGCAGCTCCCTCGAACAGATGCTGAAAGCGTATAAATAAAGGGCTGTAGTGGGACGTCGAAAAAGTTAATGATTATTCGTTAGTTGCAAACGTTTAGTGAGGTGAGACCAAAGTATACCTCCATAACGACTTGATAAGAAATTCTGACAACTTACGTTTGAACAAGGGAATATTATCGGCCTCCGAGAAAGAGGATTTTCTTATTGAGCAATATAGGAGCTCGTGTGCAGCGTAACAGTTCCACAATGAGGTGAGTTTGGACGCAGTGGACAGTCGAGCACCGAACAACTCGAAACCCTGGTAGTGGAAGACGGAAGGAGAGTCAGCGCACGACGATCCACACATGCTCCGCATGGCGTACAGCTTCCTACAGGCAGTTGGCAGCACGTTGGTCTACTGCTACATGTGTACTAATATCTGATTCGTCAATTCGTCGGGATCTGCTGCACCGTGGATTGCGTGCAATTGTACCTTTATACAGAGTCCCCCTCATGGAAAACCATCAATGGATGGGTTCGCAATAGGCTTTGTCGGTTTTACTAGTAATGACCCATTTCTAGAATCATCAAATTTGAAATGCTCTGTTGCATTTACTATCTTGCCCTTTTTAATACTTTTGCTGAACTAGCAATGTTAAATAACTCTTAAAAATTGTATCTAAAACACAAATAAACTTTAAAATACAATTGTTCAGTGAAGACGTAGACAAACTTAGCATCATAAGCAATTGTATTCCATGACGTAACTAAGACAAAGCAATAACAAACGAGTGTGCTCCCGCCGCCCCTTGACCGATCACTTGCGTTTGCTCTTAATACTTCATAGTGAACTTCGTTATTTTAAAATAAAATGCAAACCATTTTAGTCACTGGTTTGCCCAAAATATTGTGTCGCGCGCCATCAATGGCACGTGTGCCACTGGTTCGCCATCCCTGTTAGACATTCAAATATGCGATCATTAGTTTTAGTTTCAAGGGAAACTATTAAAGAACACACAAAACACTTGGTCCAATACTAATTAATACTAATAATCAAACTACACAAACTTTTGTGTTCTCCAGTTTTAAACTTTTAATAAAATATCCAATTATTTTAACTTAATTTTTTACGCATTAAAAACATAATGTTCACATAATGTTACTACGAGGATTGATAAAAAAAAGGTTATAAGTCGAATAAAGAAATATTTATAAACAATAGACGGAAAATGCAAAAAGGCAAATAAGAGGCCTACGTGCCTATAACTTTTCGACAAAAATAATCAAATTTATTTAGGCATTCATCAGAACGCAGAACTAACTTGCTTAACCTATTTTAGTAAAAGTCAGGTCCCTGTCCATTGAGCCAGGTCTCGGTAGACGTTTTTACCGCACTGTCTCAAGGTAACCGTATGATGGATACGAGCTCCTTTAGCCTCCGAAACAGGAAATATTGAATCATTTTGAATTATTTCTTCAACTCATGCCATGTTAATTTCTGTCCTTGAAGAACTTGGGCGGCAGCTCCTGACATTAGGGGTTTTTGACACATTGCATGCCTGGTTGAAAAGACGACACCATTTCGTTACATATCTTCTATTTGCTTCTTCTCCATAAACTTCCACAATTTGACTGTAAATGTCAGATGCCGACACATTCTTTGCCCTTAAAAATCGAATCATGTCTCCCACTTCCAAACGAGACCAATTTTCTAAAAGTCTTGCCATTTCAATCGTCCTGAACCATCTGGGAACTTTCACTATTTACCTGCAAACCAGTTGTATGACAATTGGCGCTATCTGTTTCCACTCTGGGGTCGGGGAGTTCTCCATAAGATGTAGTTTTGAAATGCTGCAGTGTATAACCTTTTTCTCTGATCATCAATTGTAAATAAAAACAACAAAATATTATTCTCAATACACTATTAACACTTTCGAACAATCCGAGTTGGCGTGTTGTGGATAATAGAAAGTTGGTGCCACCTCAGATCTCGCCTTCGTCTCTTAACCATGGTCAAAAATTAAGTTCTTAATGAACGAAACCAAGTTTATTCGATCGTGCTTAACAGAACAAACTGCGCACAATCGAGATAATTCGATCAGAGTCGTGTTTTCTGCAGTTGTAATTATTAGTCTTGAATAAAAGCGATGTCTCTCGTGATCCGTCTCATTGCGATATCGTAAATTTAGATAAAGTTTGTAGTAAATTTAGATAAATATTAGAAAAAAAGTACATTTTTCAATTGTTTAATATTAACATTTGGAACGCATATGTTTTGTATAAAACAATGAAGTGAAAAAAACTCTAGATTTCAGAAGCGAATTAATAGCTTTAACCATTAAATATAGCATTAAAAATTATCAAAATACGTTTGCCAACTTTATACAAATGTATACCAAAAATGAACAGCAGAATGTAATTGAAAAATTGCTATAATGTGAGTTATGATACTATAGGAGATTATTGTCTTAATATACTCATGTTTTTATTTGGCAACACCATACAATGCAAAGTTGAAATGCTTAGAATTTCAAAATTTCCACTGGTTCATTTGTTGCTTACTAAAACCACATTTTAAAATTTCGCGAGGGCAATTGGTTTTGGAACAAATAATTATTAAATATTATTAAGGCTGTTTTCGTCATATGAACGAGAGCATAAACTTGACGCGGAGCACACTTTCGGACAGAGAAAATGCCTAAATTTTTATAAAATTTTGTGACATTGTAACTCATGCACTTACTTATAATATAGTGTTTCTAAAATTTAAAATTATTTCATAAACAATTAGTTTTTCCTTTTAATATGTGAAGGGATAGTTCATTTAGCATTACGGTATAGGAAACAAATTGAAAAACACATTTTATAAAAGAAAAAATGTGCCATCTCGGATAAAAATGAGAAGTATGGTAGAATAAGTGATTCTCTACAGGATAGTGTAGCCAGAATATATATAATATTAATATTTGAGTACTTTTATATCTGAAAAAATATTCCAAATCCGACACCTATTCTTTAACATTAGCCGAAGATAGCCTTAAATTACAAGAGAACGACGTTTGTGCTGCTATTTCCCATTTCAAACTTTCACACCGCATCTGAGGGAAAATTTACATTGGAGCATTAAATAGAACGGAATACCTTTCCAATGAAATAGACCTGGGCAAGTAATATTTCTGATCATTTCCTCTGAAATTTTGACATAACGTTGCATTTGAATATGGACGGGTTCTTACGTACTTATTATTTCGTAATTCTTTTTCAATTTTTTAAAGTTTAATTTTTTAAGTGATTTTCCAGGGTTATGACGTCATTTGACGTCCCATATCTCACTAAGTGGAAAATTTATACTTTACACGCAGTTTTTCAAGATTATTACATATTTTTTACTATAGCTATGTTTATCGGTTGGAATATTTATCCAATTTTTTCTATTCTTTGATATTAAATTAGCATTATTTTTCGAAAAAATTATTTTTTTAATGATTATTCTTTTAACTAAAATTTTGTTTTGTTGTTTTGGCAACATTTACAAAGCCCTCGTGTTAGCTGAACAGTGCGACGTTAATATTCAATCAATCAATCAATCAATCATTTGGCAACATTTAGATAGTATTATCGCGGGATGCTTATGCGTGTGATTTTGCTTGCAAAATACAAACTTACATTTTCAATATTTTCTCGGAGAATTTATTTATTTCTTTAGAATATGAAGATTTTAATTTTTACAAACTAAAACTTCTTATTCATAAGGGTATTTCAGTTCTTATTACTGCAATTAACGTTAGTATAGTATTTCCGTTTTCGTTATCTGTTTTAGATAGTATGAAATTAATATGAATATTAGTAGAGCTATCTTTCTCTCTCGTGATATTTTTTGATTCAAAATATATAATTTTTTTTTATATTTTCCTTCTTACGTTTTTTCCTTTTTTTTGCTTGCCCTATCCGATGTTTTAATTTGTCGAAATGACTCGACGGGATTGTTCTTAAATATGTTTTTTTATCAGTTTTTGACATTTTTTATGTTCCTCTGAAATATGAAATAAAGATTTTCTAATAAATATTTTGTGCTTGTACGAAACTGCTTATATTTATTTAATTAAAATATTCAGCCTTATTTTGTTCTTGATATCTTCTTAAGATTTATATTTTATAACTAGCTGTACAACATGGTGTTGCGGCTCAGTCAGGTTAAAAAGAATGGTGCACCAAAAGGGTTACAAAACGAAATAATTCTCGAAAATTGAAACAAATAAAATAAAGAGTACTTGCATATTGCAGCAATCGCCAAGTTGGTAACCCCGATTTCCTATGTGTTGAATTGAAAACCAGATGCTTCATTTCATATAATGTCGTGAATAGGTTGCGATAATATGTAAGTACAGTTTGCTTTTGTCAGGTACATAGCCACCACTATATCAGCCGTACCAATGATACAAGGCCCACAAGGTACAACAGTCCCCATAGATATTACTACAGTCACTAATATGGTGCTCATATCTGAAATCAGCCCCTAAAAGTGTTTTGATACAAGGCCAACTTAGGAGCTGTTTTGCAATTTCATGTGTCTTTATTTTAACCTTTATACTATTGGCTTCAGTGCATAAAATTGCCTTGCAGAAAATCAAACTTGGGTAATCATACTATCCAAGCAAAAGCAGTGTCGGTAATAATTACATATCAAACTGGCATAGGCATCAAAGAATGAGCAAAACAGATAAATGGCTTTAATACCTGTTGAGGAAGCAGGTGGTCGTAAGATTAATTATTTTTTGTACTTGTGTACTATCCTAACAATCGCCAACGTTCAAAATAACTTGCGAAACAAAGGTTATTCGTCAATCACCAGATTGAATTGCTTCCCTGGCCGGCTCGCTCTTTGGATCTTTCGCAGATAGAAAACCATGGTTTCGCCGATTCATTGTTTCTCAACGATTTACCCAGATTACACCCCCAGCTGCCACACCAGATGAACTTTGCCAAAGTGTGAAAGCTGCTTGGTCTGCTGCACCCCAGGAACATATCCAAAGTTTCTTTGAATCAATGCCGAGGAGTGTGGCAGCGGTGATCTCCAACAATGACGGCAACGCTGGCTACTGATTCTGGTAGGACCCACACTTCACAGAAGTCTATAAATTTAATCATTTGATACTTGGTCAACATGTTATCTACAAAATAAATTTTGTTGTGCTATATCTTGTCTTTCTTGGTGTTGCATTTACGTTGGCCTGCAGTGTATATTTTGCTGCCCATCTCATATAGTAGTTATTGACGGTTGCTGCTGAGTCGTAGGGCCTGGGTTCAAATCCTGGAGAAAGCATGGATGTTTGTAAATGTATAATACCTTTGTGGCATGGGGTTACTCTGAATAACCATCGAGCTGAAAGTTCTCTCGTGAGGTTGATGTAAAGGGAAGAGAGTTGGCAGGCTTTTGACCACCTCCGGATGTTCTCCCACAAAATTGGGGTGGAATCAAGCCAAATTGTATTGTCATATGCACGATGTTCAAAGCTACAGCTAACAACAGGCATACATCTTAGCCCTATGCCACAATGAACTTCATGGGCCTCGATCTGATACTGTCAAGCAAGTGGCATTCGAAACAACAAAAACATTTATAATTTTTTATTATAAAAAATCATACCTCAAATGCAAATGTTTAAAAATTTTAAACATATGTGCTTTCTCTTTTTTCTTTTTAACCACACCGAGACACAGCAATGCTTGGCAGGGTGCAATTAGTAATTTAATAAAAAGTAACATGCACTAATAATATTATGCAGTACATAATAATCTTACAATTTAATATTAATTATGTATAATATTTATATAGTATGATTTAATAAAAATTATTATATACAATCATAATCATATAATGCAATTTAATAGTAATTATTAAAAAATAAACATCGTATTGCAATATAAAACTATACATAAGAATACTCAGACAACTTAATAATTATAAATAAATAAAATATTAATAATTATAAATTAGTAACAAAATAATAATTATAAATAAAGAACATAATTATGATTATTTTTATTTATATTATTACATGCGTCATTTATTTATAATAAAGGAATAATTATAAATAACGAATATTTTGATTACATATATATATAATTGTTTTTATACAACATTATTAATATTATAATTACATAATAAATATTAAAATAATAATGAATATCAATTAAAAAGTACTGAAAACTTGCAATATTCCAAAAACTGCAAAATATCAAGGTAGCCAGATTGTAATGTTATCGCTCATCTTGGCAAACAAAAACAACTTGGCGCGTGGCCCGTGATATCAGACTCTTTCTGATTGAACTTGTGTATGTAATACATAGATGGTGTACTGATATGGAACTTAAAATAATAAGTTTAAGTTTTAAAACTATTCTTAATTCTGTTGTGTGTTGACTTACTATCATCAGTTCTAAATTCATTATGTCCGATAGTAAATTGATGATTATTTATTTATTTATTAATTTTTTACATTTAATGTACCTCTACACAAATACAAATTAACAATCTGTCTGCAGAGCAGGGTGACCAGATAGAGGCAATCATATCTGTAGCAAAACATTTGCTATTGCTAACAAAATCTTATGTCGAAAGGAAAATTTACGAGTGATACCCACAATGGTAAGATTTTGTTTTTTATGACCGTTGATGTACACTGCTGGACAATTGCTAAGGACGGATAACACTATCATCCATAGCAACCACAAAATGAAAGGAAGCAAAATGTGGAAAATTAGAATAAGTGCGGGATATTAGTAAGAAGAAGTATGAGTATGCAATTTTTTTTCCACGTCTGTTCATCACGTGATAGCGTTCATAAGAGTTTTAAAGGTTTTGACGCGTGTGGACAGTTGTTGTTTCAAGTCAAAGTTTTACAGGAAAGATTTAATAGACGAACTTAAAATTTTTGGCATGTCTTCCCGACATCACATAGATGATTTTATGCGTGGCCGAATTATTGGAAAGATCGAAGAAGGGCTAAAAATAACAGATGTTGCCAGGGAATTCGACATCGCTCACAGCGTTGTTTCACGGCTGTGGAAGTCATTTAAAACTACTCGAATGTGTAGTAGACGGCACGGGGGAGGTCGTGTTAGAAGTACGACGCCTGCAGAACACAGATATATATCGTCCTATCAGCAAAAAGGAACAGGCGCACCACAGCTCAGCAGGTGGAAATTCAGTTTCTTGCTGCCTCAGGAAAGCAGATCTCCCGAAAAACTGTTGCCAGACGTTTCAGCGGAGGAGGACTATACGCACGCAGACCTGTTGTGTGTGTTCCATTGACCAGACAGCACCGTACTGCCCATTTGCAATGGTGTCGTGAGCTTCACAATTGGACTCAACAGAATTGGGCATGCGTACTATTCTCAGATGAGAGTAGGTTCAGTCTGTCATCGGATTGTAGACGCCAACTGATCTGGCGCGAGAGTGGTACTGCTTATCGTCCAGAAAATATCCAGGAAAAGGATCGATATCCAACATGCAGTATCATGGTGTGGGCCGGCATCATGATCAATGGCCGCACGCGCCTACATGTGATTGCGAATGGGACTATGACGGTCCAACGATACATTGATGAAGTTCTACTTCCTCATGTTCGTCTTTTCCTTGGTGCTGTCGGTGATAAATTTGTTTTTATGGACGACAACGCAACATGTCATCGAACACTCGCTGTTCAGGATTGTCTAGACAGCGAGAGTATTCAACGTCTCGTATGTCCAGCACGTTCTCCAGATCTAAACCCCATTGAAAATGTGTGGGATGCTTTGGGGAGGCAAGTTGCTGGTCGAAACTATCCTCCGACAAACAAGAACACCCTCATCCGTGCATTCACATAGGAATGGGATCAATTGCCTCAGCAGCTGCTGGATAATGTTGTGCAAAGTATTGGACGACGTGTGGAATGTTGCATCACACTCCGCGGTGGACATATCCCGTACTGATACTTTTCTTTAAGGTGCCTGCTGACTTTTAGATACATTGTTCCATTTCTCCGTACGCAGATCAAATGAACATTTTTTTTTTCTTTCAGATGTTTCACAGCTTTTGTACTTCCGAGAACAATAAATATTCTTTATTCTAATGTCTGAACAGTGTAGCAGCTATATTTTATCCTACTAGGCCTCATGTCTGTCTTAATGTTATGCTACATAGCAATTTGTGATCCGTCCTTAGCAATTGTCCAGCAGTGTATTTATGTGTTATGAGATAACTGGAGAATCTCATGAGCTTTTTTACTTCCCTTAGAACATGGCATTTCTGGAGAAAAAAATATCGGGCGCTTAAGCATCTGAAAGGGGAAAAAAAGGTTATTTCTATGCCACCTTTGGTCTGAATATTTTTTTTTTTTCTTTAACTTCTTCACTTTCCCTGATGATGTTTTCAACATAAAAGGAGTAATAAAAACTGATAACACATTTATTGAACCCGAATGGAATTTTATGTCGTGTTAATTCAACATCCCTAACCTGAATCGATCCATTTGTATAACTAAATTTATTATGGCTTTCGCGGGTTTTAATTATGACATCTCATTTTTTTGCATATTGGCATAAAAAATTTTCAGACAGAAGATTTAAGGTAAAAGTTAGAAACGATGAAGCGAAAAGATCTATTAAGTCAACATATAAAAAAAATAATATAATAAACATCCTAGACTTTAATTGAAGCTCTCTTTTGACTGAATAATAAGAAATAAAATCACGGCGCTATTACTTGGGAAAGAATAAGACAATTAATAAAGAAGTTTCATTATAAAACTCACTTTGCACCTTTAAATTAAAAATGTTTTCAAAAATATAAGGTGATATAGCTGTCAAGCAGCTACATAGGAAATATGTATTGATTAAAAGTTGTTTTACAAAGGAAATTGAATCAATTAATATAAAAAAAATTAAGTCAATTCCTACTTTTAATGCAAAAATGGAAAGTATTTTATTAACGATTGAAAATTTGAATAGTATATATATATAAATAAATATACATAGAGAGAAAGTAAACTAATAGTAGAAATTGAAAAAAGAATATGATTTGTCTCTATTGTTGTAACAATGCACACCCGGTTTGGCTGAAAAACAGGTTATAAAGCCAACTTTTGACTTTGTTCTAACAATTACATTATTACAACAGTAGAGACAATTCTAAGTTAACCGGTAATTCGCTTAATTTAATTTAATTTGATTAATTATTATTTGAAAAAACTGTTCTAACATCAAGTGTCATCCACTTTAAGTTTGAAAAAATTTATTTGAACTTGATTCGATGAATAGAAAGTATTTTATTAACGATTGAAAATTTGAAAAAAAATAAATATAAAAATAAATATATATATAGAGAGAGTGAGCTAATAGTAGGAACTGTAAAAGAAAAAAAAAGAATTTATTGTGGATTTCAAATAGTTTTATTCTGTTTATTACAATTTCCCATGAAAAGCAATTCTTTATTTCTGAAATAATAATAATAATAATAATAATAATAATTCCATAACGCAAATAAGAAACATCAAAAGATTTTTACTTTTTACATTTGTTTACCTCTAGTCCAGAATTAACTAATATTAATTCAATCTGTATAGTCACTAATAAACATGGAAACAATCTTGAAAATTGGTATAGGTACACTTAATGAAGAAACAAAAGATAAGATCTCGTCAAAATAAAGTTAACGGCATTGCTTTAGATTGTCGTATACTTACTATCGTAGATTGCTTACTTAACCAAATGTGCTATATTTAATTGACATTTGTAAAAAAAAAATTGTCCATTGTCTTTTTACACCATATTTTGTAAATTGAAAACGGGAAAACATACTAAAACAATTGAAGCGTCAAACTACGTATTAAAGAATATAAAAAGATGATTTTAAGTGAATGATCGATTTTGAACATTTCCATCATTAGCAATTGAGAAAGCCGAAAAATAGTATATATATATATATATATATACAGTATAATAAAATAAAAGTGAAGAAATACTAGAACCTACAGTGCTGAAAAAGTAAGAAATTGGAATTCAGCAGACACAAAAATTGTAGATACAAAAAAATCATTGGACTCTAAACTGGAGACCTATTATGTTATCTAAAACTGTCGCTGAATTAGGCCAGCGAATTAGGGCTAAACAATGCTTTGTGGGTCCAACCTTCCCCGTACAGCAGAAATTTTCGACATAATAGAGGGGAAAAAAAAAAAAATTAACCAAGTTGAAAAGTTAAGCCTAATACAACACGTGGATGAAGAACCTAATAAAATCGTAAAAAGAAATTGAGAAAAGAGAACAATAATGAATCTCTCAAGGAAAGGAATAATATATATATATATATATATATATATATATATATATATATGGCATGATGTGAGAGATAAACATATATTGTGTTTTCATTGTTAATATTTTCATAAGTGCTTTAAATACAAAAATTAGCAATCAATTCCGATGACAGTAGCTTGAATTTTAGTATCGTACACAACTCATTTTGTTAATCAGTAAAATCTGTATCGCTTATGCTTACAAACAAGAATAAATCAATTCAAATAAAATATTAAAACATTATGATAGATTATGAGAAAAAATCTATTTTTATGTGTAGTGTACAATAAATTACCAGGAAGAGTATTGTGCAATGCATTAGAAACTTTTCTATCTGAGTGTAAGAGAATGCAATGAATACACCGTTGATCATTGACTTTGCAACATCAGAAAGGAATGATTTGACGAACGTCAAAATCACATTAAATAAAATTGAGGCACGGATAAGCAAACGATTAATATTTCAGCTCGTTCAGACGATGCAGGAGGGAGAAACGACAGCTGAATCCCTACATTAAAGGAAAGTTGTGTAATAGATGTATCATTCGGAAAGCGCTTTTAAGGTCGAAGTGTGCTCACAATATCGTGTTACGCCTCGAATAATAAAAGAAATTCCTTCTACGAAGAGTTGGAATTTAATAGAAGTATGACCGTTACCAACCTAGTGTGTGGATTATCGTTCCGTGATATCCCCCTTTGCACTAGTCAAAATCCATCCACTGGCATGCGAATATGGAATCAACGGATTGCTGAAGGTCATACTGAACGGTATGTAGGAGCTCCTCCTCTCTTTACGACTAACACCCCAGAAGACAGTCATACTGTAAGGTCGATCCTGTAAAATCGTACAACCACATTAAGGATCATAAGCTAATAAATGAGCATATTTGCAGCACGAATTGCATTCGTTCGCATCGTACGTGCAACGTTTGCAGAAGCGTAGACGATCAGCACTAGGATAATAATCGGCTTTCCTTTACAATGCAGCATAGAGAGAGAGACAGTGACTCTGAGGTGTTGAACGACAAAACTGGATACAGAAGCGGCACAGTGTCGTCTTTTCAGTTGAGTCCATGTCCTGAGTGCAGTATTGTGATATTCATATACGTGCCTGAAGACCCGAGGATACCACTCGTCACAAGCTTGAATTTGATACCGACAATGAGTCCTTGCACCTAGTAGGATGGTTTTGGCAACCATTGAGTGAACAACACTCACATCTCTATCTCGGATAAATAGTAATTTGAACGCAAATCGATGCATCTCCCACATCTTACATCGAGTGGTTGGGTCCAACTTCGACGTCTGTCAAACACCATATTTCAAGAAGATAATTGAGTACAATACATTGCAGGTTTGCCGATATTACGTCGACCCTAGCATGCATGAGCTGTTACCCTAGCATGCAGGATATCCAGATCTGCCACCAATTGAAAACATCGAGTCGTGTTGCTGAAAGATTTCCATCACTCTCTACCTAATATGGTTGAGGAAGTGTAGCAGAGACTTGAAGCCTCTTGAAATGAGCTGTGCTGATGCGACGCTGATGATAACTTATTTAATTTCTTTCTTTTCCTTAACCAAAATACTAATTTCTTAACTTTCCAGGTTCTTAAGTTAACATCGCATCATGACTAAAAGTTAAAAATTAAACACTAATATTCTATAGACAATTACGATATTCTAAATTAAAAGTCCGATTCTTAAAGAGTTGACAATTAATTTTATTGAATAACATATTTAAATTTAAGTAACCGTACATATACTGCATAACAAGATTGAAATTTAACTTAGCTTTGAGAGAGATAGGAGGTGGGATGGAGTGGGGGACATGGTTGCCGCCCGGAGTCCCGCGGAGTCTAGATTCAAGGCCTGGATCGGATTAGTCTGTCTCTGTCTCTCCGTGTCCAAGAGTCTCCAAATCGGGGGTGTATCCCCCTTTTGTTCTATGCCGCTTTACTCTAAAATCCTAGAGCGGACTATTTGCCTTGTCCACTTAATTACCTCTGATTGGTCCGGAACCAGCGCAGAGTTACCGCACAAAGGTCGTTGCCTTGTTTAAGCGCGGGAAAATTCTTTGACGCTCCCCAATATTTATGAGTGTAATGATCCTTCCAGGCGTGGGAATGTTAGGCACCCTTTGCTGAGAAATTCCCCCTAAGTGGTGGGGAAAGAAAACGCATTCCACCAAACTGAGTTCGAAATTTTGAAGTTCTGTTGAATATTCCTGAATGAATCCTCGCCTCCCATCAGTACGTATCGCTCCTCCAAAACCAGGTTGACTTCATGAAAGACCGGTTAACGACCGTTTTAGCTGACATGGATAGCATCTAAAATGGCCTAATTTTACACCCATATGTACCTCCAAACTGCATACATAATTAATGATTTTGTATTCATGCTACACGTACAATTGTTTTTTGTATTTCATTTTCAGAGTTTTGAAATTTTAATGACCAGCAGTGTATATTATTGAAGTTTATTTCTGCTAATACAGGGTGTTTTTTAGAGGTATAGAACTTTAAATTGCAATAAAACAACGATGTATTATTCGATTGACATGAATTTTTTTTATTCGAAAGATAATCTTGTGACATTACATTTTAAATATGATTTCTGGCATATGACTGCCACGGCTGGCTCGGATGTAGTCCAATCTGGAAGTCCAATTTTCGATTACTTTTTCCAACATTTGTGGCCGTATATCGGCAATAACACGGCGAATGTTGTCTTCGAAATGGTCAAGCGTTTGTGGCTTATCCGCATAGACCAATGACTTTACATAGCCCCACAGAAAATAGTCGAGCGGTGTTAAATCACAAGATCTTGGAGGCCAATTCACAGGTTCAAAACGTGAAATTAGGCGGTCACCAAACGTGTCTTTCAATAAATCGATTGTGGCACGAGCTGTGTGACATGTTGCGCCGTCTTGTTGGAACCACAGCTCCTGGACATCATGATTGTTCAATTCAGGAATGAAAAAGTTAGTAATCATGGCTCTATACCGATCACCATTGACTGTAACGTTGTGGCCTTCATCATTTTTGAAGAAGTACGGACCAATGATTCCACCAGCCCATAAAGCGCAACAAACAGTCAGTTTTTCTGTATGTAACGGTGTTTCGACATACACTTGTAGGTTAGCTTCACTCCAAATGCGAAAGTTTTGTTTGTTGACGTAGCCATTCAACCAGAAGTGCGCTTCATCGCTAAACAAAATTCGCTTATGAAAATCAGGAACAACGGCAATCTCGTTTTGGGCCCATTCGACGAATCTAAAAGCGTTGTTCAGGCGTGAGTCAATTCATGATGAATTGCCAAACCAAACTGAGAATAAATCACTTGACAGCTGTTAAATCGGTCTTCCTCTTGGAAAGTTATGCCAACTTAAACTTCTATACCTGAAAAAAAAACACTCTTTACAAGCCTTTTTCAAGACAATATGCTTGTTAAGATAGCTTTTTTTCAATAATTTCATCAAAGCATAAATTATTAGATATCAGGATCTAATAAGCAGAACACGAAAGAATGAACTCGGATTTTATCATGGTATTAAATAATTCAATGCATATAACAATATTTCACAATCCCAGCCATCTCTACTCGTACCTTCAAATCAGTCCATTCCAAAACTGTTTCTCTTCCATTGTATCATACATTTTTATTTCGACAGGTGTTTCTTAAGAATATTTGTCACTGAAATATCTGTGAGATGTGCAGGATGTTTTTTCTCTGCAATTTTTTGGTTCGTTTCTTCTCATCCAAATAAGTATTAAAAAGCACTAAAATGCTTGTTTTTTTTAGCAAAAATTACTTTGACTTTTTACTATTAAAAAATACATAAATTTTACTCCCCTTGTGTAGTAATTAAAATATTTTTTTTTTTAACATTTCCATTTATATAATAGAGAACATCTTTTTCCGCATATGGAAATGTCTTAAATTTCTGTAAGAGAATATTTCATCTGCTATATAATGCATATTTTTTTTTTTTAGAATTTAAACTTTCTTATACGCTGAAAGAAACTAGAAAAATTCGTAATTAAAAAAAAGAATAAATCATGTGATCTTACTTATTTGTAGGGATCATTCATGCCTTCCTACAAAATAATGATGTTTAATTAAAAAAGGCATCATTAACACAAACTCTATTATCACTCTTATATTGAGCAATTAAAACTCGTATAAATTCAAGCGAACCTTTTAAAACTATTTATTAGAACATAACCCTAATTTATGTATAATAATTAGAATCTTAATTGGTTATGAATTGCATCGCGTACAGAAGCGTATTGGAATGGTTTTGAAGTTAGGTTCTAGCCATCCATTCATTATTTATAGATGATTCCAAAAGTAGAAAAAATGGTCTTTAATTTTATAAAGATTTTATAATTCAAAATTAGTTTTCTTTTCGGTATACATCTTAAAATCTAATTTTTATTATTTCTTAAATTATACTTTTCATACCGCCACAAATCTACATGTTTATATATATATAAAAATATGTGTGGCTTTTATTTAAAAATTTCAAAAAATGTAATTCAAAGATATATGTGTTAACTAAACTTAAAAACGAGAACAGTTTTTTTCATTTATTTTTTATTATTGAAATTAATTAGATATTAAAATATATTTATATTTAAACAATACGTATTTGTTATTAATAATTTTGGAGCTAAAATGTTCTTTGAGAAAACTTTTCATCGAATACATTTAAAAGTAATATTCATCATTGGCAAGAGCAAGCAGAAACAGTGAAACACACACATTAAATTTTTTTTTTAAACCTGCCTATATTCATTTTTGTATTCTCTTTATTGTGCAACATAACTTCAAAAGACTTTTAAGTATCTTCATATTTTACTTTTATCCTTTATGCTTTTGCGACTATTTAAAATGTCTGAAAAATAACAAGAAAGAATAGATATGATTTCATTTAAACCCGTATTCTTTAAATTTTTACTTTGATCACACAAAAAAATAGTCTTAACAAAAAATAATGTATTCGATTCTCTTTAAAAAAATCTTTTATTTCAACCAATAAAAACACTATTGTACTATATATGTATAAATTCGCTTACAATTTAAAAACCTTTGAAATAACCTGGTTTAGTAAATATTCACAAAAGCAATTTATACATTAGCTCTCTCAAAAACAACTTACCACTTAAATATTCCGATTGTTGAATTTTTAGCTATGTAAATAGGGTATACGAAAAAAGAAACAGCAGATACTTACAACGAAGAAATTCCGTAATATTTTCTCTGTCGTAATGTTTGTATAAATAGTTGAAACCCTCCAGACGCAAATTCTGTGTGATACGATTTGGAAAAATTTCCAGGCGGTTGAAAAAACAAGTTATAAGTCTGGTTTGTGTTTTGTCTAGGAGAGAGGTTTGCAATGAATCTAATTTAGAAAAGATAAAAGGTTTATTTTAAGTTTCTTACAGACAAAGAAGTATTTGAAAAGCAAGCAACAAAGTAATCATTTCTTTTTTTACTTGTAAATTTTCTCTATTGAAATTATCACTTGGCTAACTAAAACAAAACGCAAATTTGATTACCTGTTTCAGCTCTTTTTTTTAATTATTTTTTCTGAATGTATTAGGAGTTCTATTTTTTAGTAATGTTTTCCTGATAAAATTATATTACTTTTTGAATAACTGAAGCTGTTTATATATTAAATATCAGATTAATAACTGACGCTTTTTTAAGCTTATATGGGACTAATATTTGACTATGTAAAAATTTTATATCTGAGTATGTGATACATTTTACAAAAGATCCCTCAGCTAGAGCCTCATAATTTACGTCGAATTTAGGGGACTTATTTGAAACAAAGATCCAATTATATTCGCTACAAATAAGAGTTAGAAAAACTGAAGACAATTTGCAATTTAAAATTGCAATACTGTAGAACACGTCATTCATCCGAATCATTTGAGACCAAACACTGTTCGGATAACTGAAAACTGAATGTTATCCACACACACACACACACACACACATGCAGTATATTAAACCGGATACTACAAAAATATTGAAAACCATCACATACGCGAAACGTGCTTGAAGAAAAAACAAAATAGGGGCAAAATGTCGCAATTTAACCTTTATTGTGAAAAATAATTACTTATCTTCGTTTTTTGCAGCAAAGTTTCTGACTCTCTTGAGCAGCATTAGTTGAGTAGGACAGCACTCTGATTGTTGTTCGTACCACTCCATAGCTGTATCTAACGCAGAAAATGCGTCAGCATTTGATGGACCTTGCTACTTTCGCTGTTGTTGTCCTCGTCTTCATCCGTTTCATCGCCAACAGGGCCGGATTCTCCTTGCACGGAAGTCATAATCTCTCGTCATCATTTAGCATTTGAAATCCACAACCTTTTGCATCACATGCCATCCAGGTTTTTGCATCTTCTTCATCGTATTCTTGAAACCCTGGGATCGATTGGACAATGTCGGTAATCTCCTCCCTGAAGTCGTCATTGAAGTATTCACCTTCCACATCTGGCTACAGATTATTCCATGCATGTCAACATTATAAAACTGTGCTAGAGACGCTCCAATTTCTCCCCTCACGAGACGGGTCAATATTTCAAGCTTCGTCTCTATGTTCAAGACGTTGCACTCCCTGACCTTGGGTTTTCTCGTCATTTTTGACCTCACGCTAAACAACTGTTAAGCACTGCACTGTTCGAAAACATATTCACATACAGTACATGTAGCTGACAAAAAAAAACGGGGCCGGACATTTGACGCTCCGGATAATAAATGTTCGGATAAATGACGTTCTACTATATTGGAGTTTATGTTGATCTTGGAAGTTTTGCGCTGCTTTTTTGACAAGATTGATTGCTTGCTTGATTGATTGATTATTAACGTCGCACTGTTCAGCTACTCGAGGGCTTTTGGCGACGGACCACGTAATTTTGAACCATGGTCAAGTGACGTGGACGACACCTGAGCTGGCACCTCCTCTCTCCTAACTCCTCCACCACACCAACGGGAGGACGTTTCAGCTTTCGACAGATTTAACGTGCATCGCTGCCCTACACGACGGGTTTTTAATGGTATTGCGCTCGAACTCGTGGCAAGGCAAGCCACGATCCGATACCTATACCACTCGGCTACCGCGGCAGTGCTTTTTTGACAAGAAGCTCAACAGTCATGTGTTCTAAGCTGATTGTTGATTGTTGAAAACTGCACATTAGAAAATAATTTATATTCTTTTTATTACAAAATCATTTCTGTTTGAGCCCTATTGTAGTACATAGGGGTCTTATATGGCCAGTCTATCATTGTAAGGAATCCATTCACTCAAGGTGATATTCGAGTGAATGTTTATAAACACCACACCATAAAGCAACACATCAGCTATAGAAATAGATCTCATAATTTTTAACCACAATAAATGAGGGTGCACGAGAATTAGCATTCCTCTTTCCCACACCACAACTTGATTACTTAACTCCTCAAAAGATTTAACGTGTTCATCCCTGCCCTTCTACACGGCCGCTGTTCAGGGACACTAAGGCTAAAACTCATGTCACATCGACCAACGTGCCTATGATCACTAGGTGACCTTATCCACCACAGTTATTTGAAGTCATTTATTCATTTATGCGTCGTAATATCATCTAAAAATAAGTTTTCTTAAGAATTGTAATTGAAAGAAAAATTACAAGATAATTTTTAGCTTTAAAAGATGATGATGTGTCCATGAAAGGAACAAATCAGACAGTACCCTGAGACCAAATGAGCGTTTTAGCAATCTGTTCAATATTGTCCACATAGTGGTTTGTTGACGAAAAGAAGACCCTTATTTCTTGTAGAGCAGCAAGAATAGCTGAACATCCAAAAATATGAGGCTCTGTATATAAACAGTTATCACAATTCCTATGAATTCTACTATCCTTATGAATCGTCATTCCTCTGTGATGATCTGTTCTTAGTCTAGCAATAGCCTTTGTTATAAGGCGCGATCTACACTTAAATAACATAGTTGACGTGCTTTACAGGAATTGTCTTATCTCTCAGTTTGAAATTTGTAGAAGCATTTGCGTCTAATAAGGTAACATTGACAAAATTATCATTATTCAGATTTCGCAAGTTTGTCCGCGTTTTCATTGCATGTAATGTCAACATGTGCGGGAAACCATTGATTGGATAAAGCAGATTTTACCTAATTCTCTCCCGTATTCTAAAAAAGCGAGGGTAAATATCTTCTGTAATCCATATGCCTCCATTTAGAATTACCTGGAAGACAGCCTTTGAGGCACAAAAAATCTGTAACCCGTTTTTGAATAAGGAAAGCCTCATATAGATTAACAGTCTCGATTATTGTCCGAAGTTCACAAGTGAAGCATGAGTAAATGGCTTATGAATCGTCATTCCTCTGTGATGATCTGTTCTTAGTCTAGCAATAGCCTTTGTTATAAGGCGCGATCTACACTTATATTACATAGTTGACGTGCTTTACAGGAATTGACTTATCTCTCAGTTTGAAATTTGTAGAAACATTTGCGTCTAATAAGGTAACATTGACAAAATTATCATTATTCAGATTTCGCCAGTTTGTCCACGTTTTCATTGCATGTAATGTCAACATGTGCGGGAAACCATTGGATAAAGCAGATTTTACCTAATTCTCTCCCGTATTCTAAAAAAGCGAGGGTAAATATCTTCTGTAATCCATATGCCTCCATTTAGAATTACCTGGAAGACAGCCTTTGAGGCACAAAAAATCTGTAACCCGTTTTTGAATAAGGAAAGCCTCATATAGATTAACAGCCTCGATTATTGTCCGAAGTTCACAAGTGAAGCATGAGTAAATGGCATTAGCACTGATTATTCTTCTGAAGGTAGTTTTAAAAAATTCCAAAGATTAAAGGAATTTTTATTCCAAGCAATAAAATTTCAAGTCATGAATTTTCATCACCCATAAACTGCAATCATTTGCAAATGGAGTTTCGGGTTGATCGGAAAATTTTGAATAAAATATTTCAAAATGTTAGCTTTATTTAAGAGGGACATGTTTAACTATAATGCGAAAATCAATACGAAGGTTTCTTCGGGAAAAACTTTTAATGATAAATTTGAATCAATCGTTTTTGATGATAAAAATACAAAAAAAAGAGTTTATTAATACAGCGTAAGGAGGGCCAACCCCCAATGACCTTGCGGGCTACTTCTGAAAAACATTATAGTCTCGCAGACCGCACTTAAAAATATGTACCTTTATATCAGATTTGGAAACAAAAAGGCATCTCTTAGAGTGAAAATTAAAAACAGAATGAATTATTATTATTATTTTCATTATTTTTCATGTATACAGACATAGATAATATAATAATGTTTGTATAATACAATAATGCAATGATCAAATAATGTTTAAAATATTACAGAGTGTGTGTTGCCATTTTCTTGAAAATTACGGGGTTCCTTTTGAATTGATCTTTCGTTATTCATTGTTGAAATTTGATTGTGTTGTCATTCGCAAGCGATTAAGTATACATTGCCATTTACCTTAACCACCCTGAATATTTTTTTTAAATTTTATAAAATATCTCTGACTGCCTCTTGCTTTTTGGGTACTCCAAACAGAAAGGGAGAAGGAGAAATGAAAGTCGCACACAAAAAAAAAATCTTGTGTAGTAAAATATATGCATAATGCAATTCGGAATTTATTAAAAAAAGTAATTTATTATGGTAAAAACAAATGTAACTGATTAACAAAATATAAATCTATTTTAATCTAAACGACATTTCTACTATCAAAAAGGATTTATTTTAAAACAAGAACTGGCAACAGGCAAATACATTGTAGATTTATATATATGTATAAATTTCCTCTCACATAAATTTCAAAATGAAAAAACTTTAAAATCCTGATATTTAAAACTTTCTGAAAAAAGAATCGGCGGGTCGCATCTTACGTACTGGTGGGCCGCGTGTTGGACACCCCTGATATAGCAAATGACTGAAATTACTTCACGGTTAATTTCTTTAATGTATAAACGTAGAATTCAGATATTTCTCTAAATCTGTATGAATGTGGTTCTCTATTATGAATGTATTGAGAAATCATGTGTAACATTTTAATGTTTTAAGATTTAAATACTACGTGATATTTCTAGACTTTTGTTAGGATTGTTCCGTTTATGTCCTCGAAATACATATTTATCATTATCTTTAAAATTCAGTTCCTCCAGGTAGCACATCAAAAGTCAAAGTGCTTTGTATTAATCTTTGCAAGTTTTCTCTTAGCATGGATTCGGAAAACGCTTACTGTATTAAAAGGTGAGTTCTAAAACTTTTTTATTTAACCTTTTATGTCAATCATATTTTTTAAAAAAAAATATCTACTCTCTATTTCTACAAAATTAATTTATCTTAAGTTTTGGCATAGCAGGAATTAATATTTTTCTAACACAGAACTTTTAAAATAAATTCAGATATAACATTTCACCACTACTTTCTGCTTCCTTGCTAAGATACGTCATCCATTTAAGAAATGTAACTATTATTATTATACTCGTATATACATATAAGCTATGAAATTTTTTACAACATTTTTTTAGTGCTTTTTTTCCTTATTTGTTTGTTAGCGGGGTATTTCGTCATTTGTGACTGATAATGAATATATTTATTTTGTCAACCTTGACTTTTTGTCAATAACAAAAACATATAAACTTATTCAGTTATTCAACGCATTTTTAAAAACTAGGAAATAGTTTTACATATTCATTCAAAAGCTATAGTCAACTATAAAAACTACGTTTCTTAGGCATCAAATGCTTACTTCAATTGATTTATTAACTTTTAAAATATTTTCTGTGGAATTATATATTCTTTTAATTACAAAACATGTAGAAAATATGCAACTTCATTCCGACAAATCGAAGTTGAAATAAGAGTTAAGAATATAAATTTTAAGGGTGTCGCTATAGCTAACTATTTTATTAACAATGCATGTAAAAAAATAAAGAATGTATTTTTTTATTCCATCTAGATTTCGTATGCCTTAATCTCAATAAGAATTATATTTTTTGACTTTTTTTTAACATATGTTATTATAAAATGTGAACGTTTTTTTTTCCATTAAATCAAATGAGATTAATTTTTTTCCCGAACTTACTTGAACATTGCTTAAAGAAAAAAAATGGTAGCTATTTTCTTTAAAAAAGAACATCAGTCCGGTGTTTTTCTTGAGATGTACTCAACTTCTAATGCTGCCGGCAACTTCATCCAATAGTTCGAGTTCGTTTTTTAAAAATAAAAGCTTTAAAGACATTTGTGATGAAAGATTTTTTTTCCTGTATTTTCTTTATTTTGTAGCCTTTATACCATAGCAAAAAAGTATCTTTTATTTTTTCCAACACAAAAGGAAAGAGCAACTTCTTTTTCTGCAGTTTTTCAAGTATGGACGAATTTTATTTTGTGATTTTTAACACAAAGCTTTTAGGTAAATAAAGCAGTAAAGTCTTACATACAAGGCGATTTCAAAAGTCAAGACTGATTCAAATCAAATTAAACAAAGCTAATAGTCTTCAATAGCTTAATTTTTTTAGTTAAGGTTTTTTTTTTCAATTTACGTCACTTAGGAAAAGCAGAAAAAAGCATTTGCATATTACAATATTAAGTAATTTGCATATTACAATATTAAGTAATTTGCATGTTACAATATTAAGTAATTTGCATATTACAATATTATGAACAAAACACACAATTTGATGAAGTTCCTTGAAGTTATTCCTTTGACAGTCATCAATCAGTAAGCAGCCCCTGAAAGTTTTTGATGTTCAGCAGACAAAATGGTACAATATTTACATTTTTATGAAGATTCACAAACTGTATAAAATATGGCTTATAATTTTCAATCATGGTTTTCTAAGGTTTATTATTTTATACATTTAGAAAAATTAAATCGTTTCCAAAATATCGATTGAATATTTCCAGTATTTAAATCCTGCATTTAAGAAAGATTTCAAATTCATATATGAATAAAATCAATTTTTAAATAAATGTATGAATATTAATTTGATAGAGGAATATTTTCAATTATGAAAGAAAAGTTGCATATTTATATTACGTATTTAGTAATACATAGATGTATCTCCAAAAACTATAAAGTTGTAAATTTTTGCGCAATACTTCTTTATATATGCATAAAATAATTACTGAATTACAGTACATTTTCCGAGATCTTTCTACGTGTGGATTACATTACGATAAGTATAACTTGGGAGAAAAACATCTATTTAATTTCTTTATTTAAAAAACTTATATAATTCACTCTTTATTTTTTAATTTCCTTATAAATAACCATTTCTTACATTTTTTTTCCTCTGTTTGCAAATATGTTTTAACCATTGTCAGAATTATTCAAATGAGTCATTTACTTAAATAATAGTTAGTATCAAATTTACTTCTTATCAAATAAAATTTTATAAAAGTGCGGTTACCTGCCTTTTTTATATTGCTTCTGTAATAAGCTTTGTTATATAAAGCAGCATTTCTCAAACTGTGGAGCACGTCCCCTAGAGAGGCGTGAGCAAATTAAAAAGTCGAAAACAAAAGATTATTTAAAAAATTATTCATTTACTGAAAGTAAACAAACAAAAATCATTCTTACATTAAAAAAAGAGAAATACATATTTACACTTATATAATATACTTATAAATGTATCAGTACTGCACAATATGTTTTATAATTAATTTAACAATGCTACGTTAAGAACAACATTAATAATTACCAATGAACCCATGGGCTTATGTAAAAATATGTACAAAAATTAACACTTATCTTGATAATTTGTACGGTTTACAATTAATCCTTTAACTGTCGATTAAAAGTTATGTGATTCGCTCCCTAAAGTCACCATTTTCCACGTACGCATGCATATGTGATGCATTTGGTGGGGAAGGGGAAGAAAATGAATAAGTAAGCAAATTCTCTGAAATAAGTAAATCCTTCGCAAACACTGACAAGGTCGTTTTATTGCATTCCAAAGCATTCGGAATGGTTTTATGCTTAGCCATGTACAAAAAAGATCATACTTCAGAAAGGCTTACATATACGACCGGAGTAGTCAACGCTTTGGCTGTGCGAGACGTTTATATACTCCGATGACACGTGAGAGGTTAAAGTCGTGTTGAAGCTTTAGCGTCAAGTTAGTTAGTTAGGGAATATTAGCATTGCACTGTTCAGGATACACGAAGGCTTTTGGCGACGGATCTCGTAATTTTGAACCATGGTCAAGTGATGAGGATGATACCTGAGCTGGCATCCCCCTCTCTTAACTACCACACCACACTAATGGGAGGACGTTTGAGCTCTCGACAGATTTAAGGTGCATCGTTTTCCTACACAGCGGGTCTTTAGTGGCCCTGGGCTCAAACTCATGGCAGGCCTGCCATGATCCGATACATTGAGCACTGGGTTACCACAGCCCTAGCTTTAGCGTCAAAGTATAGTATTTTTGAATTAAATATATTGTTGTTGTAAGGAGCGGAGGAGCGTGATGGGAAAATTATTATTGAATATTGGGTCGCAAATATTGAAGCGTTGAGAAGTACTGGTACAGAATATAGAAGCTGCTGTTAAACTCTCCAATATTACCTCAATATCTTTGTGCTGTTTTTAGAGTGTGACGTGAATAAAAATAATCTGTCATTCCCCTTTCCCAATGAACTAACCTTTTCCCTTAAGTATCTTAGTAAGACCCCGATAATTGGAAAAAGTCATCATCAATCTAAACGAAGCTAATAAAGGAGGAATAGAAAAATGTTTCAACACTACCTAATGACACTTGAAAACTTGTTAACAGTGGAGTAGCGACTGTTAGAAAATAACAGAAACATGGACTCCATATTATTTTATCTGGTACATTCAATTATTCTTATACTCAACAGTGTCACGGTTGATGAAAGTTTCTGAAAAATAAATTTAAAACATGGGTTTATATTAATTCTTTAGCTTCAAGTATTTAAATTGAATTAGGTTATGAAAATTCTCTCTGTGTGTGTGTGTGTGTGTGATTTTCTCTCTCCTTCAATGAAATTAGCTCTAAAAGAATGAATCCGTAATTATCCAAAGTAATATTAACAATATCATTTTAAAAAAAACGAATTTAGTTCCCTATTTTTTAAAAAATGAGAACAAAGAAGTATATTAAATTAGCTTTAATTTTATCGTTCCTTAGTACTGAGTATTTGGTGTTATTCTTTGTATTTTTCAGCTAATATATTTTCGTTTATCATTTAGCTTTTGTGAAGTTCAAGATTGACATCAGACCTCTTTTTTTAAATCCTTATTTCTTATTTTCATCACCAAGTAATCATTTTATTCGTGGATTTGTTCCTTTAGATTTTATTCTTACTCACAATTACTACTTAAATATTTAAGTTTCATATAATTATTGATTTATTAATTTTTACTTAGCAGCTATAAATTATTCTAAAATAAAAGTAAGCAAATAGATATCCAATCAGAATGCAATATCATGAAGAAAAATATATACCAAAGTCAAACTTATCACGGATGTAGCATTAATAATTAGAATAAAGTAAACTTTTTGAACTATTCTAAATCCATATAGCTAGCTTTTAGTTTTTCCGAACAACGAAGGAAAGATATTGAACATGAGAATAAATAAATAAATAAAAATAAAAACTGATTCGAAATTGAAGTACGAGTTTTGCTCTCTTTCGAGCAATACCCGCTAAAAAAAGACATTTCTTCTTAATATTTTTGAGCACTTTTTATTTTATCTCGGATTATTTCTTTGGTAGATATATATTCCTCTTCCGTAATCTATATAAAACTAAAACCAAAACATCAATATAGGAACTTTTTGAGGGTTTGATTAGAAGGAAAATTTGTTTTATTACATACAAAAAATAAACAACTTTCTGCATGAGTGTTTTTATCAGTGTCTCCATGAGTGAACGTAATCACAAATTTCTCCGTGAAGTAAATGTTTCTTATGCTATATTGTTCGAATTTTTAGCTCATAAATATTTTTAAATATTCATAATATAGATTCACATTGAGCACATTTTATTTCTTTTGAAACGTTTGAAAGTAAACAGCGTATCTTTTCTAAAATTTAATTTTTATTTAATACATTATAAAATCGCCTGACACGTTTCAAATAGTTAAAATTGCCTTAACATTAGCCTGTTACAAAAATGATATTTTTTAAATCTTTAAATTAATTTTTCTTTTGCTTAAGGTTAATAATATTTAATAAAATAATATTAGTCATTTTTGTTGGGGTGAGGCGAGTGAACTATTTTTTCTGGCGGAAGGATAACTGAGTGATCCGCCCACGCGCTCTTTTTCCCGCCTTCACTCCCGCGCATTCCTTCTACGAGGTTGACGGGCTGACCGTTCGCTGTGTGCTTCTGGATCAGACTTGCTGTGTGCAGTATCCGCGATCAATATTTTCGTATGTATATAAATAAATGTGATGTCCCAAGATACCGTAGTAGAAGTGATTTCACAAAAGAACAACAAGTGGTAGCAGAGCGTGGTTAATCTGTGTGACGAGTTAGTTGACTTTGTGAACGTTTAAACCTTTCTACTTACAATGGATAAAATAACTATTCCCGATTTAAACGGAACGAACTACTTCATTTGGGAGCTTAAGATGAAAGCTGCCCTTAGCTTAAAAAGATTGGCCCCTCTAATCTTAGAGGATAAGCCTGAAGACCTTACCCGTAAAGATGAAATGGACTGGATTACGAAAACTCAGATGCAATAGCATACATTAAGTTATCGCTCGCAGATGAGCAAGCCTTACAGTTCGCGGCGGAAGACAACGCGAAAGTGCTGTGGGATAAAATTAGAGCGACTTACATGGGCGAAGGTGAAGACCGAAAAATTGACGCGGGCAATGAACTCAAGAACATCCGAATGAAAAATGGCGAAACTGTAGCAGATTATATTGCAAGAGCGCGGGGGATTTCGACTAAGTGTCACTCCCTTGGACTGGATGTGTCCCCGAGGGAATTGGTCTACCATACCGTTAGAGGATTAAATGGAAAATTCTCCAAAGTGCGGATATTCTGAAAACGCAAAGAGGAAAGAGCATGGACGAAATATTACAAATTTTAAGGGAAGAAGAAGCAACTTTAAACTTGCCAATTAAAACTCGCATGGATGGATTTAATGAAGCATTTTATTGTAAGAGAAAAAATGAAAAGCAAACGAGACTGTGTTATATTTGCAGAAAATCAAATCATCTAGCTAAGGACTGTTATTATAGAAACAAGAACTCTCCAAGTACAAGCCAAAGAAACAATTCTTCTAGAAATGGACACGTATTTACAGCTTCCCATCGAGAAGAAAAACCTTGTGACAATATCTGGATTCTGGATAGTGGTGCATCCTGTCATATGGCTAAAGAACCTGTGTGGTTCAAAAATATTAGTCCAGAAGTGATGGACATTTACTTAGCCGATAAAAATTCTAAAATGATGAGCCAAGGAACTGGAAACGTTTCAGCTAAAACTGTGAGTACAAAACATTGTAATTCTATTAATCTAACAATTACTGATGTCAGTTATGTTCCTCAATTAAGATGTAATTTACTGTCTGTAACATGTTTAATGGATAAAGGTTGTAAGATTAAATCAGAAAATAATTGTGTATTGATATATGATAAAAATGATAAGTTAATAACTAAAGCATTTAAAAATAATGGTAGATTAGAAATTAAATTAGAACCTATGTATAATTCTGAATGTTTTATTTCTGACCAATCTACTAATAATTATGAAATTTGGCATAACAGGTTATGTCATTTAAATTGTAAATATATGCTTAAAATGAAAGATTATATTGATATTGATAATGTAAATAATTTCACATGTGAAACTTGTGATATAAGTAAGGTAACCAGAAAAACTCATCATAGTATTGATATATATCAAAGCTCACAAATTCTTGAGTTGCTCCATGCCGACCTGTGTGGTCCAATTAATATCGAATCGCATGGTGGTGCAAAATATTTTATGGTAATTGTAGATGATTTTTCTGGCATGTACTTTACTTATTTCTTAAAAATAAATATGAAGTGTTTGATATATTTTCTCAATTTAAAGCTAAATATGAAAATTTAACTGATAAAAGGATTAAAAAGATAAGAACTGATAATGGGTTAGAATTTGTAAATGAACAACTAGATACTTACCTGGCTAATTCAGGAATATTTCATGAAAAAACTATTCCATACAATAGTGAATCAAATGGCAAGGCAGAAAGAGCCAACCGTGTTCTTCTAGAAAGGGCTAGATCTTTATTATATGAAAGTAAACTTCTTTTAAAATTTTGGGCTGAAGCTATTAATTGTAGTACTCAAGTATCTAATGTTACACCACGAAAAGGGAAAGAAAAAATCCCGTTAGAAATTTGGACAGGTAATAAACCAAAATTAAATTATCTGAAAAAATTTGGCTGTGTGGCCTATTTTCACGTTCCGAAAGTATTGAGAAATAAATTTGAAGTTCCAGGAAGACGTGGAATTATGCTAGGATATGCTAGAGAAAGGAGGGGATATCGAATTTATGATATTAAAAATCAAAAAGTAATTGAGGAGAGATCAGTTAAATTTAATGAATATTTAAAGGGTAGTAATTATTTAGGTGAGATAGAAAATGAAACATGGGATATTGACTCATTTTTTGAAGTCTCTCCCGAAAGAAACGAAATTAATCAAAATACAGAGAATGGAGTGTTGTATAATTTTGATATAAATAATGGACCTGGAGCAATTGAGAATGATAACTCAATTCCCTTCAGACCACGTCATCACCTCAGACAGGCAGAATCCAAATTCCGGTACTTGAATTGAATGATGTGCAAAATCAAATCCCTGTTAGAAGATCGGAAAGACTAAAATCTAAGCTGATGTCTGTCCATTTGGTGAATAATGTACCAAACTCTTATTTTGAGGCAGAAAATAGTGCTAATTGGAAAAATTGGAAATTAGCAATGGAGAATGAATTAGATTCGTTAGATAAACATAAAGTTTGGGAAATTGTACAAAAACCTGCGAAATCAAAATTAATAAAAACTAAATGGGTATATAGCTTAAAACAAGATGATGCTGGGAAAAATATAAAATACAAAGCAAGGCTTGTAGCAGCTGGTTTTAATCAAATTAAAAACATAGATTATTCAGAGTCGTATTCAACAGTTGTAAATATTGAATCTTTTCGATTGTTAATTGCACTTGCAGCTAAATTAAAGTTAAATGTTAATTTCTTTGATGTAAAAACTGCATACTTATATGGTGATTTAGAGGAGACGGTGTATGTGTTACCCCCTCCTGGTTATGAAAAATTAATTGGAGATGATAAAGTTTGTAAATTAAAAAGGAGTATTTATGGTTTGCCACAGTCTGGTAGAAACTGGTACATGAAAATAAAGGGTGAATTAGAAAATTTTGGTTTAAAACAATTAGCTTCTGATAATTGTGTTTTTATTAAATCTGTTAATCAAAGTGTTCTTATATTATGTATGTATGTAGATGATTTAGCTATTTTTTGTAACAATGATAAAATGTATGAAGATATTGTTAGTAAGATTAAAAATGTATTTGAAGTGGTTGAAAACAAAACTAATAAGTTTTTAGGCATGGAAATTGAAAAATGTGAAAATGGTATTTATTTATCCCAGTGTGACTACATTAATTCATTATTAGTCAAACATAATTTAGAAAACTGTAAAAGTGTGAAAACTCCAATTGTGAAGGGGGAAGACAAAATTTTTCCCTCTACAAATGAATTTATTGATATTACTATGTATCAGGAATTAATTGGTGAACTTTTATATTTAGCTAATAGAACTCGACCTGATATTTCTTTTGTAATATCTTATTTATCCCAATTTAATCATAATCCAGAGAAGAGACATTATAATTTGGCTAAACGAGTGTTAAGATATTTGATGGGCTCAAAAAATAAAAATTGTTTTATGAAAATGAATTTGGTATTTTAAATGCTAGTTCAGATGCTAGTTGGAAATGCAGAAAATGGAAAATCATTTTCTGGAGGTGTAGTTTTACTAGGTAATTCATTAATTTTATGGAAATGTCGTAAACAAAAGAGTGTTAGTTTATCAACATGTGAAGCAGAGTTATTTTCTATTTCTGAAATTTGTAAAGATATAATTTGGACTGTAAATTTGTTAACTGAATTAAAATGTGAACAATTTATAAATAATGCTGTAACTTTAAATTCAGATAGCCAAGCAGCAATTCAGTGGATTAAGGGTACCCGTTCTTCAAATAAATCAAGGCATATGAACTTACGTTTTCATTTTATAAAGGATTTAATTGAAGATACTGTAATTAAATTAGAATATGTCCAAACAGAATTTTTAATTGCAGATTTCCTTACGAAAGCCATGAATGTAGAAAAGTTGGAATATTCAATGCAAAAAATTGCATTACTCTCTTGATTTTATGTCACTGTGTTTATTGTTATATTTTATGTGTATTGTGTATATGTCTATAATGTTTGTATTGTTTGAAAAAAATGTATCACTCGCAGGAGGGGTATGTTGGGGTGAGGCGAGTGAACTATTTTTTCTGGCGGAAGGATAACTGAGTGATCCGCCCACGCGCTCTTTTTCCCGCCTTCACTCCCGCGCATTCCTTCTACGAGGTTGACGGGCTGACCGTTCGCTGTGTGCTTCTGGATCAGACTTGCTGTGTGCAGTATCCGCGATCAATATTTTCGTATGTATATAAATAAATGTGATGTCCCAAGATACCGTAGTAGAAGTGATTTCACAAAAGAACAACAATTTTTATTAAAATCGATAGGTTTTTGGAATTTTGAATTAAAATTTTTGTTTAAAAATTAATTTAAAACTAGTAACCCTCACACAGGAAAGTTTGAAATAATTTAATATTAAAAATAATTTTTATGTACTTGGGATTTTTTGTACAAGAATTATATATATAATTACGGAAATATTCAGTTAAGAGAGAATATCGTCTGCGTTCTAGTTTTCCCGATAAATGACAATCTATAGAAATCTATATTAATTATATTTACCAAAGAGTAAGAAAATTACAGCTCCAATATTTTTTCAAAAGTGTATTTATTAATCAATTCTATTTTCTTGAGATATTGCAGGATTTCCATTGAAACGAAATTTGATGTCCATCCTTTGAAATTTGATGTCCATCCATTCCTCAGTCCGTGTGATAAGAGTAGGTTTTATTTACAAAATTAAATAAAAAAAATTCAAACAATAAATCGTCTTTTGTCAACCTTTATACTATTCACTAACTATAACTACATATTTATAAAAGCTATATTTTTATATTCACATAATTTCCTTTTTTATTTATTTCCATATTAAGGAACTGAATTTATTTTAACTAAAAAAGGGATATTCCATCAAAAATAGAATTATTATAAGAAAATCTTTCTGTCCTAAAATGTTTGATGACTTTTTGTATCTGATCTTTTACGCAAAGATGTTGTATTTTAAATCGGTATACTTGCTGACGATTAATTATAAAGAACAATAGCTAGAAGTTATTTATAGTGAACAGCAATTAGTTCCCATTAAAATCATGTTTCACTTATTATGGAAATAATTATTTAAAACATGATTCTCCTAGAAATTGGTAATGTATCTCCAATTATCAAAAAACGATATTCACATAAACCAATTTTTATTTAAAATGAATGTGTGTTGCCTTAAAGTGGAAATCAATTTGTATTTTGGTATATCATTTTGTTATCAGTCTTATAACTTTTTTTACGATAAATTAATTTAAAGTGAATTTTGTGTGAAAAACTCACACACACGTAACAAAAAATGAAAATGGTTTAAAATTAGAAGAAAAATAATAATAATCTAAACTAGATTTTTTGCGTTAATAAAAAAAAATTGTGAGGCATTTTTTTTCTTTTTTTTTATAATTTGTTTCGAAAGAAATTCCTTTTTAACATTCAGAATTAAAACACAAAAAAATTAAAGAAAATCTAACTAGGGAAGGGCATTGTAGTGTTTCCTCCCTTCACCAGGAGGCACACTGTGTTCCCCTCCGGTAAGAATGTGTTTTTTTTCTTGTAGTAATAAGAGAGAGAGTCTCTCGGCACCGGCGCGTTAGGTCGGAGGCCATTTTGAAACATTACCCGCGTGGGTACTTTAATATTAAAATTTACATGTTTATATTGAATAAAAGTGTTGTCCGTAAAATACGTCTCTCTGTTGGGGAAAACGGCAACAACATTATACATTTTACCACAACGTATCACATTGGCGCATCACGACAGGATCTAGAACGCCTGAGGGAGTCAAGACATCAAAAGGAACCACGAGGTAGGCAACCCTTTTGTATCGTTTTGAGCGAATTCAGCAAGGTTTTTTTTTTTCTTTTCTAAAATTTCTGGGTTAATTAATTCATTCAGTATACTTCTAGTCATGTTTCGGGGAGCTAGAAAGGAGGAATTAATTTTAGTTGCGGATGAATTGGGTGAGGAAATAACCCCAGAAATGAGAATGATAGATTTGAAAAATTTAATTTTAGATAGCGACAAATATAAAAACAATAAAGAGTTTATTGATGACTATTTAGATTCTATTATTTCGGACAGAAAATCAAAGGAAGAGCAAGCGCGTGTAACGGCAGAATCGCAGCTTGAGTTTGAAGGAATAAATCTGGAAAAAGTTAAACTGGAAATAGAATTGGGAAAAATAAATTTAGAAAGGGCAAAATTGGAAAGTCAAAGGGATAGCAATGAGTTGCAGCGTACAAATCCCGAAACAAAGCAAACTTCGATAGAAAATTTTATTCTAAGTGTTCGTACTTTAACTCTGCCGATTCCTAAAAAACAAGAGGGGTGGAATTTATTCTTCTTTTAGAACGTTCATTTAAAACCAAAATGTGCCGGTTGAATTTAAAGGAGAGATTCTTTTAAATTTGCTAGGAGAAAAGGCCGAAAATATTTTGGTTTATGTAAAAGATGAAGAAATAAGCGACTATAATAAATTAAAAAAGTTTAGTTCTAAGAGAATTTGAGCCAACACCTTTAATTTGCTTGCAAAATTTTGAAAAAGCGAAACGAATGCCAAATGAAACGCATGTTCAGTTGGCATCTCGTTTGTTAACGAATTGGGATCAATACTGTAATTTGAGAAATGTAAATGATTTTAATTCTTTAAAGGAGTTAATTGTTAGCGATAAACTATATGAAACATTAGATAATGAAAATGCCGTTCATATAAATATAAAACAGGAGCAAAATTGGTTCAAACCAATTGAAATGGGAAAAGAGTGTGACATGTTTTATGCTTGTAAAGGAAAATCATTTTCGAGTTTACGCATAGAGCATGTCATAATCAGAATGACTCACGCAAGGATTTTAAATATATCCCTCCTAACGCGAGACGGGAAGTAATAAAACTCAATTCGAAAGAAAACAAATTTATTAACTCAAAACAAAGTAGGTTAAATAAAAAAATGGAATGCTACATTTGCGGTGAAAACCATTTAGCTCGAGATTGTAATAGAAAGTATTCTAAATTAAAAATGAGAAAAAAAGAGACTTCTCAAGTGCAATATGTACAACCGAAAGTTGACCTTGAGCCTTTGAAATATGTAATTGTTTATATTAACGGGAAAGCAATAAATTGTGTTTTGGATAGCGGAACGCAGATTTTTATATGCAATTCCGGTACCTTTCCAGATAGTTCTAATGATGAATTCGGAAAAATTACTTTAAGCTCTGCATTCGGAGAAAATGTAGAAGCAAAACTAATTAAAACCGCTATAGCTCTCGATAATAATTCTTTGAATCATCCAATTGATTGCTTGGTAGCGATCACAGATAAATTAAATGCTGATGCTTTAATACCTCCTGCTTTATATGAGTCTTTGTGTTCAATAAATGACAAAAATAATAAAAAGGAAAATGAGATTTTTGCCGAATCGGCTGATAGTTCTATTGCGTTTTCAAATGATGAAAATGAAGCAGAGTGTGGGAAAGATATATTTTATGTTGAGAGTGACTCAGATAACATAAATTTTAATTCGGATTACACTAAAATGAAAGATGAGCAGAATACTTGTGATTCTCTTAAAACGGTTCGTGAAGAGTTAAAATTAAACAAAGGAAATTTTTATTAATTGATGGATTAATTTATCACAGGGATAAAATTCTAAATGAAACAGTTATGCAATTAGTTTTACCGCGTTGCAGAATAGATAAGGTAATGAAACTAGCCCATGAGTCAGTTTTTGGAGGTCATATGGGGGTTAAGAAAACAAAAGAGAGGATAAAATATAATTTCTTTTGGCCAAATATGTCTGGCGAAATTGCTGAATTCGTCCAGACATGCAAAGGGTGTCAGCTTCGGAAGCCTGAGAAAATTGGAGATAGATCTCCCATTACACCTATTGTCCGTCCTGAACTTCCCTTTGAGATTGTTAACATAGACGTGATCGGACCTATTCAACCGCCATCTGGTAGAGGGCATAAATACGTTCTTTGTATGATGGATCAACATACACGTTGGCCTGAAGCAGTACCACTTAGATCCCTAACAGCCAAAAATGCATGTGACTCTCTATTACAAATATTTTCGAGGACTGGAATTCCGAGTGTAATTGCCAGTGATCAAGGCACAAACTTCAAGTCAGCTTTAACCCAAGAATTTACGAAAAGGATTGGATCTAGTCCTAGGTTTTCCTGTTCTGGCTACCCGGCCAACAATGGACTAGTTGAAAGATGGAATAAGGTATTGAAGGACATGATTCATCACGTTATTCGTGAAGATCCACGAAGCTGGGATCGACAATTACCTTTTTTGTTGTTTGCATACCGTGAAGTACCGAACACTACCACTGGTGTATCACCATTTAGGTTACTTTATGGCAGAGAAGCTCGAGGGCCGTTAGCCATTCTTAAATCATCCTGGGCAGGCGAAATACATCTTCCGACGAACATTTCCCAGTCAGTTGCTGATTACCTTCAGGAAATGAAGATAAATATGGAAAAGGCTGCTGAGAGTGCCTCTTTAACTGCTGCTCAGAAACAAAAGGGCTTATGGAGATTACTTCAACAAGAGGTCATCTGTGAAGAATTTTAGCATCGGAGAACAAGTTGTTTTGCTGATACCAGATTCTAGTAATAAGATCTATGCGAGATGGACTGGACCTGGAGAGATAATTCAACACCATCCACCCCATTCATATAAAGTTAAACTGCCCGATGGAACTGTAAGACATGTTCACGTGAATAAGATCAGGAAGTATCATCCTCGTACACTTGCAGTTGGGGTCATTTTTTGAAGGTGACCACGAATTCGGAGAAATCCATCCCACTCTAATTTATCGAGGTCCACATCTGAAAGAGTTCTACATGAAATCAATCTGAATCATCTGAAGGAGAGTGAGAGGGAACAAGTGCTAGCGATTGTTCTAAAACACCAAACACTATTCACAAGTGATGTGAAAATAGCCAAAGTAGGGACTCATCGAATTCGCTTAAAGCCGAACATTGAACGTAAAAAGCCGTTCGTATATCGCATACCAGAGTCCTTGAAGATTAAAGTTGATGAGCAGATAGAGGAGCTTTTGCGACTTGATTTAATTGAAGAATCTGACGCAGAAATAGCCTATCCAATTGTTTGCGTTAACAAGAAAGATGGTACCCTACGACTTTGCGTTGACTTCAGAGCTCTGAACTCGGAGAGTGTGTCTGATGATTTTCCGATGGAAGATGCAGTGGAGCTCATACATTCTATTGGAAGAGCCAATATCATTACAACGTTAGATCTCTTGAAGGGGTATTGGGCTATACCCATGGCTGAAGACAGCAAAAATCTTACATCTTTCAAGACTCATCGGCAACAGTACCGTTTCAAGGTGATGAGTTTCGGTTTGAAAAATGCCTCTGCCACATTTCAGCGAGAAATGAACAAAGCATTATCGTGTTACAGAGAATTTTCACGTGCCTACATCGATGACATCGCAATCTTCTCCAAAAATTGGGAAGAACATCTTCTTCATCTGGATACTATTTTAACGAAACTTTCAGAGTTAAATTTCTCTGTGAACCTCAAAAAGTGTGCCTTTGGAAAAGCTCAAATTAAATATTTGGGTCATCTTATCGGTTCTGGTAAGCATGAACCAGATCCCGAAAAGACTGCAGTTATCAACAACTTACCAGTGCCTAAAACGAAGAAGGAGCTTCGTAGTGTACTTGGACTGTGTAATTACTATCGTGAGTATATTCCTAAATATTCAGAACTTGTGTACCCATTGACGGAACTCACCAAAAAGAGAGTACCTGATTCCATCCCATGGACTGAGAAACATGATTCCTCATTTCATCTTCTAAAAAGGGCTTTAGTGGAAGCACATTCGCTGTACTCTCTAGTTCCTGATAAACCGTATACCATTCATTCAGATGCATCGCAAATTGGCATAGTTGCTTGCCTGTCACAAAAATGTGGTGATAAGTGTTACCCAATTGCTTATGCAAGTCAAAAATTAAGCAAGACCCAACAGTCATGGTCAACTATTGAACGAGAGGCATTTGCGATTGTGTGGAGCTTAAAAAAGTTTGAAGTATGGGTATTTGGGACTGAAATTGAATTTTATACTGATCATAACCCTTTACCCTACTTAACAAAAAGTGCACCACAATCTGTGAGGCTACAACGATGGGCTTTTGCTCTACAAAAGTTCAATGTGACAATCAAACATTGTCCTGGTGTGAAAATGCCTCATGCTGATGCACTCTCACGATTAGTGTAGCAAATGTGCTTTTCAATTTTAAAAAGAAAATTTTGGATTTAGTGAATAATTATTTTCTTTATCTTATTTTGTGTATCTCATTATATTATTTGTGTGTCTATTTACATTTAAAAATGCTAGTGTTTCTTTTAGAGTAACAGTTTTTTTATATTATTTATTATTTATTATATATTATATATTATTATATTTTATTATATATATATTATATATATTATATTATTTTATATATTATATATTATATATTATTATATATATTATATATTATATATATATTATTTATTATATTATATATATATATATATATATATATTATATATTATATATATATATTATATATTATATATATATATTATATATATTATATATATATATATATTATATATATTATATATATTATATTATATATATATATTATATATTATATATTATATATTATATATATATTATATATTATATATTATATATTATTATATATTATATAATTCCTTAAATTTCAATTTTCTTTACTATTATGGTATAATTAATCATATCAAAATTGTATTCTTAATTTAGTTTTGTGTAATTTGTTATGTATACTTATTTTTCATATTTTTTTAAAGTGTGAGGTAATGCTAATTACTTGTATTTTAGTGTATTATATGAATGTATATTATTTTATGCTTTATGATCAGATTGAGTATCATGTGTGACACATCAATCTTGTGTGGGGGGTGTAGTGTTTCCTCCCTTCACCAGGAGGCACACTGTGTTCCCCTCCGGTAAGAATGTGTTTTTTTTCTTGTAGTAATAAGAGAGAGAGTCTCTCGGCACCGGCGCGTTAGGTCGGAGGCCATTTTGAAACATTACCCGCGTGGGTACTTTAATATTAAAATTTACATGTTTATATTGAATAAAAGTGTTGTCCGTAAAATACGTCTCTCTGTTGGGGAAAACGGCAACAACATTATACATTTTACCACAACGTATCACAGGCATGATATGGGATAATCATTTAAATTCAAAACACCGTAATATTAGTACTCATTTAGGATGTTCAACCCCCAATGTCATAGCGCCGAATAGAGAATCTATTCGGAGAAAATAGCCTTCGAAATTTATCTTCAGCTGATATGCAAATCAGTTTAAACAAGCTTCAATGGCACAGTAGCTTAGGTGTATACGTATATGCGCACCAAGCGTTCGTATATGGCTCGTGACATACATATTCCTCTGGACATAGTTATAAACTTCATATAATTATATTTTTAATATAATTTTATATAATTATATTTTTAATAAAATTTTAATTAATTATAGAAATTATTTCACATTTTAAAATACAAAATAATTTTACAAAATATCATTTAATATTTAAAAACATTTTTTAAAATAAATTTATTTAATTTTAAAAATAATTAAATTAATTCGGAAAAGAAATACCTGGTTGATCGCGGAGTTTTCGCAAGTACCTTACCACTTAACCCATTGCATGACTGGTGCTGATTTATACTTATTTATATATAAGCTCAGTATAAATTTCGAAGGCTATTTTCTCCGAATTGATTGTCCATTTGACACAATTAAATTGAAGGTTGAACACACTAAAGGCGTACTACTATTACGAAAAGTCTCGTCCTCCAATAAATTTACCGAGTCTTCTCCTCTTGAAAAATAAAAACAAACATGCAACATAGAAAAACATGAGTTATCTTGAATAATTATAAATAAAAACTCAAAACATGGCATAGTTATAAATATTTTTTTCAAAAAATTTATTTATATAATTAAACATTTTTAATGCATAATAAATTCATGCCGCCTTAAATAAGTATATAGTCACCTATATATGCAAGCAACATTATATCCAATTAAAATTTACAACGTGTCTAAACTTACAGTAGTGTTGAGATCAATCAACAGCGTAAGAAATGAATTTGAGGAATCGCTTCAGGCAAAGTTGAAGTGTAGATAATGCGAAATAGAAACCTCCAGTTTTACTCACCCGAAATTCAACCAAATGCGTTTAATATTTTAACTTCTAATTGAAGACTTTGACACACACATGCCGCTCTAACTGTAGAGATAGGATCAGGAATAATAAACTTTATATGTAAACTTTACCCGCCCAAACTGTGTCACTGTTTGAGAAGTTTTAATGAGATAAACAACGGAAATGTCGTTGGGAATATTTTGAAGTTAATTAGGAGCTAGGTTAGGAGGCCAGCATTATATATATATAACACAATGTAGAATTTTTTTAACGTGTAATCGTATTCTTTTTAAAAGATTATAACGAACATTTGATTAAAAGGCATATAATTTTTAATGAAGATATCTTAATATATAGTTATTTATTATTTCTGATTATATATATATATATATATATGTATATATAATCAGAATAATAAACATATATAATCAGAAATAATAAACAAAAATTACTAAACACTGCTTTAATCAGAAATACCCAATTAATTTTATTAATAGTTATATGAATAAAGCTATTCAAAATAGTAAGGATTAAAAATTCTGAGATTGATAATAGTTTACTACTATAAACTTACATATTTCATAGTTATAGTTACCTCCATATTCTAATGTTAGATAAAATTACTTATTATTATATTATTCATATATACTCCAGTGTTACTTAAGTTATGGTAATTTGTAACTCTTATTAATTTTTATTTCCATTCTTTTTACACTTTTGTTAAGTGCTACATTTAAACTATTCATATGATTTAAATCTGCATTAGGGTCCAGAATATTGCAATAACTTTTTTATTGCACTCAGATTTAGCGCGGGCTCTGCATTTTTAAGTGCAATGCTTAGGTAAGTTACCTCTATCTTGTAATGGATTTAGATATTCCTATCCATTACTTTCAATAGGTTTTTGCTCAGTATTATTTACATAAAGAGGGAAGGTTGGCTGGCCGAAAAACATATTAAACCCCACTTTTATATAAATTATTTTATATATTAGCTGTCCTAAGTCAGCTATGTTTATAATACTGCAGCATCCATTTTATAATTTTTAATCTCGATTTCTCATGTGTCCTTAATTGTGTGATTTTCCTACTGTGTGTTTTTCGAATGTGATTGTTGGATAATATCTCTTTTTTGTAGAGAATGAGACTATATATATATGTGGGAGACAACAAGGGGTCCAAGACGTGTTTGTCTTACTTCACATTTATTTTAAAACTTTAACAAAAATTAATTAAAAAGGTAGATATTTTTACAGATAAGTTTGACGATGATATTCAGAAGGTAACGCCTGCTCGCGCACCTCTCGCGTTCTCTCTTCTCTCTAATTCTGCTCTAATGTCCAAGAGTTTTTGTTTTGATTTGCTGCGCCTGCGCGCGAAGACTGCTTGGCTTTGGCTGCCACAATCGGCCAGCCTGACTGCACGCTGTCCGCAGCGGTACGTCCATAGAGACCAAAGGAGAATCTGAAACACAAAAAAAAGACGGAACAGACAAGGACTATACGACAAATAAACAAAGATGTAACATATCTTAATTCTGCTGAACTAGACATTTTCTCCATCATGTGAAGGCACCTCTTCGACATCCGGAAGGTTCCACAGAAAAACATTGTGTTTCACAGGCATAAGAACGTCTTTTTTAACAAGTTGATCTTTGGTTGAACGCATCGATATTTTCCTCTGTAGAGTTCTGGACGTCTGTTCAAAACGATTTCTCTTTTTTCTTCGTTTCCACTGCCAGGGCTGAAAGATCCTTCGGAGCAACACAAACCGTCTATAATTACGTTCCATAGGTGAAGGGGTAGGTGAGCGGGAGATGAATTCCACGGAACTGGTTTTCATGGCACCATTGGCTTTCTTACACAATACTATATCAGAACATTTTTCTCTTACAATACTCAATTTTAACTTAGTACTCTTAATTTTATTACATTTATAATCCTTAATTAGAGAACTCGAATCATTTCTAGTATTAAAGTTTTTAACATATGGCAAATCATAACTAGAGTTTTCTATCACATTTGAAACAGAAACAACATTAGGATAAGCATAAGCATGAGCACCTAAAGAGGATTCACTTTCATTCAATAAAACATCGCTCTTTGCGTGGCCTAGTTTCTTTATTTCAGAATATACACTGGGATGTATAATAAAATCTTCGGTCAAGGTCGGTGATATCGCCGTTCGCACACTTAGACCGGGCGAGTGTTGATCAAGAGAAATATTTATGGGTTTAACTTCTACCATTCGCTTTTCGCCAAAACATGAGCTTAATGTTATGATTTCTTCGGAAGTTGTTTGCACTCTAATTAGTGAGGAATTTAAAACTGGGATCTGGCAACCTGAATCGATCAAGGCTGTTACGGGTTGATTTTCCACAAAAATGTTTACATATTGAAGATTTTCGAATTCATCGCTATTTTGTTTTTCGCTCTCGATTTTCAAAGTATTCACGTTTATTCTATTATGGATGTGGTCGTTAGATTCTTTAGGTTTAAAACGCTTCTCACAGTCTCTTGCGCAATGAGATGAATCACCGCATATATAGCAATTTTTATTTTCTCTTTCAAGATATTGGGGATAGTTCTCTTTAATCTTTGGTTTAAAGTTTTGTGATCTATTTTTAAAGGGGTCTTGTGTCTATCCATAAGTAATAGGAATTTCTTTATGTGATCCGTTTTTAGATGAAATATAAATATCACACTCTTTAGCTAAATCAATAGGTCTAAACCAATCTTCTGCTTCTCGAATGCCAATATGAGTTGCAGTTTCCTTATTTAAAGTTTCAAATAATTTATCAGAAATTGTAAGATCACATAGAGATTCAAAGGAATTAACTTTACTTAACGAACAATAATATTGGAAGTTTGCCGTCAATCTTGCAGCAAATTGGATGTATGTCTCGCCTGATGATTTTACAGCATTTTTAAATGAGTTTAAACACTCGCGAGGGGTTAATTGGAATTCTCTGAGTACTATAGATTTTAGTTTTTCATAGTCATTTAATTCCTCTTCTTTAATATACAGTAAGACGTTATGAGCTCTTTCGCCGAGAAGATTTATTAAAATTTCAGATTTATATTCATCATTTATTTTCTTGGTTAAAAATGCGCGTTCTAATGATTGGAAGAACAGATTAAAATTTTCAGATCTGGTGGGAACAGGAAGAGATAAAGTCCTAATACTTGTTATCATATTTTCTATGTTAGTTTCGAACTGTTTTTCTTCGACTTTAGCTGCAGGATTTAAACTTAATGCTTTATTTTTAGCCCTTTGAAGTTCGACTTCTTTTTCTAACTGTGTTAACTGTAGTTTTGCGAGCTCAATTTTCTGTTTTTCTAAAGTTACCTCTCTTTCGTTTTGCGATACTCTCTCATCTATACAGTTTTGAATTAAAGTTTTAACGAAATCTGGATCACTTTCAAATGTACTACTGTTCTCAATTTTAGTCTTTAGTTTAACTATGGTGTCAGTACTCTCCACAGTACCGTCTAGATTCTCAACAACTCTTATGAGATCCTCTTTAAGAGCGTTTTTATACATTTTAGAAAAATATGGGAAGGTCCTACCTTTTTTTTTTTCTGGCTCCCTTGTTGCTCGCACGTACGATGTATCCAATAAAAACGTTGATTCCACTGATTTCACCTCTTCGCAGGTAATATAGTTGAAATTGTTCGAATTGACACCTCTTCGCAGGTTATATCTTGAAATTGTAGTTCCGGCCTCTACACAGGCGGATTATTCACACTGAGTTAGTTCCAACCTCTACACAGGCGGGATTTTGAGGGTTCGTTGAAAAATACACCTCTACACAGGTTATTTTGTTATTTGTTCCGACCTCTACACAGGCGGAATGAAGTTGAAAAATTCAACCTCTACACAGGTTGAACGAAGTTTCCCGAAAAATGGCGGCGCGTCTCCTCCACGGACGGCTTTTTTCACGTTCCAAATTTTGATCAAAATCGAAATCTTTTTTCCATCCCGGCCTCTACACAGGCGGAGTATTCATGCTGAGTTCAAACCTCTACACAGGTTGAATATTTATGCTGAGTTCAAACCTCTACACAGGTTGAACGAAGTTTTCGAAAAATGGCGGAGCGTCTCCTTCACGGACGCTGTTGTTCATTGTCCAGACTTTGGTTAAAAATCGAAATTTTATCGATCCCGGCCGAGCCCCATAATTTGTAGGAGACAACAAGGGGTCCAAGACGTGTTTGTCTTACTTCACATTTATTTTAAAACTTTAACAAAAATTAATTAAAAGGTAGATATTTTTACAGATAAGTTTGACGATGATATTCAGAAGGTAACGCCTGCTCGCGCACCTCTCGCGTTCTCTCTTCTCTCTAATTCTGCTCTAATGTCCAAGAGTTTTTGTTTTGATTTGCTGCGCCTGCGCGCGAAGACTGCTTGGCTTTGGCTGCCACATATATATATATATATATATATATATATATATATATATATATATATATATATATATAAATATATATATATATATAAATATAAATATATATATATATATATAAATATATAATATATAAATATATATATATATATATATATATATATATATATATATATATATATATGAAATAAAAAAAATGAAGACACACTCACTCAGTGACTCATTATGAGATCACCAGAGCTATAAGATATACAGTTTTGAAAATTGACAGTTATTTTCCTTTTATTGAGTAAAGAACCACTAAGTATTTGTCGTACGGAAATTGACTCCCAAGTGTGGACGTTATAGATGATAATTCCTGCTTTTGAACTATTTCAGTTACAGACAAGAAATACGGCAAATATGTTTGTTTTTTAGTAGAGATCTGTTATAAACACATTTTGAAGGAATCGACTTCGAAAGTTCAATTTTTCAATTATGTTTCTTTTTTGGAATAGAGACCTGCTAAGAACATAGCTTTAGAATATAGACTTTCAAGAGATGGCGGGGACATCCTACACAAAAAGTCGCTTTTTTAAACTATCGGACCAAAATAAATGAGCTAGATATGTTTATTTTGGTGAGTAGAGGTATGGATTGGACGAGTCTTGCACAGAAATTGATAAATTACAGGGATCGCGGAAACATTATTCACACTAAAAAATGTAACTCCGTTTTTGAGCACTTAGACCTCTACAAACTTAAAATTTGGCAAACATGTTTCTCTTGTTGCGTAGAGATTCACTAAAAATGGGTTTTACAGCAACTGATTCTGGAGGTGGGAATTAAGGAGACGTAAATAATGAATATACTTCTGGCTTAGAAATTTATATGTAAAGGCGATAGTTATAAGAATATTTTAAAATACATTTTAAAGCTGAATACTTAGATGTAGAGAACTAAGAACAATATATGATCATAGAACAACATGAAATACCTAGTGAAGTGGTGAATAACGGCGTATGTAATATGTATTTTATCACGACTCCTGCCCTTTTTTATATATAAAAATATATTGACTTAATATGAAATTACAACCATCTCCACCAAAAGACCCATTTCCTGTTAGGGAACTAGTCACGTCTCATAGGTCACGTAGTTTCACGCTGGAAAGTGCCCAAGATCGGACACTCTGACGCTTATGTTGAAAGGCAAGCCAACCTTTGATTTACCTTTATCCAGCCAACAGAGAGGTTACCGGTGTAGTTCCTACTCCAATCTCCGACTTCAAAGCCTACCGCGTGAGAGGTGACAAAAATCACTGGCTGAAAAGTATCCAATCTACGCTTAAACAGAAATGATTCTGCTTCACGTTTCCCTTTTGTGGGCGTGACGTATTTCCCCCTTAAATAGACACCAAAAGTGGAAACACATAAGCTCCACAAGCGTTTGAGAGCCACTTCTACAGACTTAGATACCCAACGATGCTTCTACACTCTTCGGCACTCTACAACACCCCTACGCAATGCAATCGACTCTCTCTCCAATCGACTTCAAATTCACCTAAGGTATCCGACTACGTCGAGAACCGTGATTTTAAAAATGCACATAAATGGATAATTTTCATTATATTTATCGTCACTTTGATTAGAATGCATGTCTAACATTGTTTTAAGGACATTATGACAAAACGAATTATTTGAATACAATATTTTAGCAAAAAATTAACTTAGAATAACCTTTTTTTTTTAAAACGTTCTCCTTTTATGAAAAATATTTCTATAAGAATAATATTTTGCTTATATAAAGTAGACTTCTCTCTAGAGAGTCTGAACTAGGAGTTTTGAAAAATTCACATTATTTTCATAGTTACCACCAATTGAATTAATTATCGGCTTTTTTTTCTTAAAACTTCTCTCCTCTGTTGTATTAAAATATGGATAAATCCACTTCTAAGTATTATATTTCAAAATTTTAGTTCAGCCTCTGTACAGAGGTCTGAGCTACATACAGACAAACTATTATTATAATAGAAGCATTCTTCATAACAGGATAATTTTTTGAAAATTGGTCATTCTTGTGCTTAAGTAATTTTTTATTGCAATAATATTCTTAAAACAATTGTATATACGTTTGCTGATCATAGTTACGCTAAATATCATAAATATTATCTATTTATAAGCTTTTGCAAAATCATGGTTTCGAACGTAGTCGGATACCTTAAACTATCTTACACTTACAGTAATCTATCAAGGTTCCTATGAATGAGCTTACGAATGCAGCCTTTCACACGAGTGAAACAAGCTTAACAGCGACCTCAACAGCACTGCACCTGTAGTAAAGTACCATAGTAAAATATTGGTTTTTTTTAATTAATGAATCCATTTCAAAAGTTTTTGCAATAAAACAAATATTTAAAAACTAGACATTTATAGCGAAAGTTAAATATGGAAACTGTATTCTAATGGTGCTAAAGGAAAACACATGAAATAGTAATTATTCTAATAAGCCTTTGGATTAAATAAACCTTTATTATAATTTCATCGCTAGTTTTCTGAACATAAAAAGCTAATCACATTTTAAAATGCTTATAAACTAGTTATAAGCTTACTTTTCAGGCGGCGTGATCCACAAATAAAATTAGCGCTAAAAAGTTTAAATACGTTGATACACCTCGTATTTCTTAATCTTTTTTAATTTTTTTTTTACTGTATTCTTATTCATTTTCAAATAACATACATAAATAATTGTATATGATATTTTAGAAAATGGAAAATAATGCATTTTTGTGAGCAATATCTTGCCAGATTTTTATATTTCGAAAGCAATCCCCAAACTCCACTCTTTAAAAATAACAGTTGTTGATTTTGAAATTTAGTCAACAGCTGGAAGATTACTAGTAAAAAAAATAATAATAGTGATTTTCTTTTGATATAATTTAACATGCTCTGTATCCAGTAACTATAAATTAGACATATATCTATCGAAACATCTCTTTATTATACTCATATACACAGAAATCAATTTGATTACTTTTAATGTCTTTCTATTACTAAGGGAAGATAGCAATATTAAAGACGTAATTACGGGACAAACAAAATTCCCCTAAATAAACTTCAATCAAGAAAGAAATCCTTACAACTAGAATTTGAGCAACTTCAGCTGCAAATTGGAAGATTTTGTTTTCTTTGAGACGTGGACTAGGTTAAGTAATCGACAGTTGTGCTTAATGTGTATTGGTGAGAAAAAACTTTAGTTATTTGTTGTTCTCTTTTAAGACTAATATTGACCTGAATCCCCTGTTATTCGTTTTGGTTCTAGTAGACAATTCAGTTTTATAGGGCAGAAAGTTTTATTATTTGATAGCTAACATCTCAATGAATTGCAGTAATCTGCTGCAATTTACTTTATGAGATTCCTTATTGCAGAAAAGTAATTTTCTTGTTTTTAGCACTTCGGATGTAATGCTTCGTGATGTCACAATTGTGTCGTATTAATATCGACACAGAGAAGGAACTTTGAAATTATAAGAAAATTGAATCATTTTCAAAGAAATTTTCACTAACAGCCTTTTCAGTTGAGAATAATATATTGTGTATGGGTATATAGATATTTTCAGCGTAATATATAAAATAGGAACTGAATTCCTTGATTTAAATATTATTAATGTAATGTAACAAAATGAAAATGTAATTTCGTAATAGAGGATTTTTAAACGAAAATTGATTTATGAAGGTAAATTATGTGGTTGACGTGAAACAAACAGGAAATATGTTCAGGTCAATATTTTAAACGTTTTAGTTATTTGAAAAAGAGATGATACATGTAGATTAATGGCTGTGCATAAACATATACCGAAAAAGGCAAGCTTTAAATAAACTACACTTTTCTACAGTTCAGTGATTCAACAAATGATTCTTTTTTACCTATCTACATGAAAACTAACTTTTTTAGTAGACAATTAACATCCGATTAATTAAATAATTCAATTACCTCTAAGGCTTACAATACTTATATTTTCAGAATAAATATTCAATGTCTATGCGTTATCTTTTTGACTGTTTTGTTTGTAGTGCTCATAGTTTTCATATTAATAAGTAATTAAAATGAAAGATGAAATGTGTGTGTGTGTGCCAGCATCTCCCGTTAATCACTAAGTTATATATAGTTTTTCGATTTCTCTGAGTTGTTGGATTGAAGCCAAAAGTCCTATTCTATACGGTTCCAAATTTTTCTTCTAGTCTGGTTTACCAAACTACATTGCTTAAATGTAAGAAGGTTAATATTTTTTCTTATTCAAAACAGTTGACAAAGCATTTCCGAGTTATTTATTTGCCCTGCCTTTCTTTATTCAGGAAACATGATCTGAAAATGTCAAGAGAAAAAGGTTCATTTTTCAAATGAAGAAGTTTTGGGAACTCTTATTAACTTCCAAAACAAAAAAAAAACTTGTTTTGGGGATGTGCATCACATAAAATGAAAGAAAAATTTATTCAGAAGGCATTCCACAAAATTTCATTTGAAACAGCATAGTCTGTGCTGAGTCAAGACGCAAAAATTTTATGAAATATATATCCAAAACCAAAGAGTTTAACATCTTAAACAGTCAACTATTTTGACCAAAATGTATAAAAAGATGCAGTTTTTTTTACTGCTTATAACCAAGCATAATACTTAATACAATAAGAAAATGGAAAATTTTTAGTTTATTTTTAAATTTTAAAGTTTCACATCATTTTTTTATTTTATAATTGTGGAACACAAACCCCCTAAATATTCGCTTTTTATAGTTACACTGCATGCTATGAAAACTGTTTCGTACATCTTAAAAGAAGTTCTCTCATACATGCAAAAAATGATCATGTTCACAAAGAGTGTTTTTTTCCAGGTATAGAAGTTTAAGTTGGGGCTTTACTTTCCAAGATGGCGACCGATTTAACAGCTGTCAAGTGATTTATTATCAGTTTGGAATGGCAATTCATCATGAATAGACTCACGCCTGAACAACGCGTTCAAATTGTGCAATTTTATTTCGAAAATAAGGGTTCTGTGCGCAATACGTATTCCCGATTTTCATAAGCGAGAATTTTTTTAGATATGAAGCGCACTTCTACGTCAACAAACAAAACTGCCGCATTTGGAGTGAAGCTAATCCACAAGTGTATGTCGAAACACCGATACATCCAGAAAAACTGACTGTTTGGTGCGCTTTATGGGCTGGTGGAATCCTTCTTCAAAAACGATGAAGGCCACAACGTTACAGTCAATGGTAATCGGTATAGAGCCATGATTACTAACTTTTTCATTCCTGAATTGAACAATCATGATGTCCAGGAGCTGTGGTTCCAACAAGAGGGCGCAACATGTCACACAGCTCGTGCCACAATCGATTTATTGAAAGACACGTTTGGTGACCGCCTAATTTCCCGTTTTGGACCTGTGAATTGGCCTCCAAGATCTTGTGATTTAACACCGCTAGACTATTTTCTGTGGGACTATGTAAAGTCATTGGTCTGTGCGGATAAGCCACAAAGGCTTGACCATTTAAAAGACAACATTCGCCGTGTTATTGCCGATATACGGCCACAAATGTTGGAAAAAGTCATCGAAAATTGGACGTCCAGATTGGACTTCATCCGAGCCAGCCGTGGCAGTCATATGCTAGAAATCATATTTAAAATGTAATGCCACAAGATTATCTTTCGAATAAAAAAAATTCATGTCAATCGAATAATACATCGTTGTTTTATTGCAATTAAAAGTTCTATACCTCTAAAAAAACACCCTTTACCAAATTTTTAAACGGTTGATGGTTCTGTGCGTGTGTACATTTACACACAATTTGAAGCATGGCGCAATGCAAAGTCTTAGATTGCAATCAGGACAGAAATTTATCGGATTTTCCTTGGGTGATTTTTCTTTTCCATTTCCATTTACTCTCAAGCAACAAACAGCACATTTCCATGCCAATCTCTGATCTTTATTGAAATTTTTAACTAATATAAAATCCTGCTCTCAAGAAAATCCCGCTTCACCACAAGGAAAATTCCGGTGGAAAAGCATTTCTGTATCATGGTCAAAGGTCATCGCATTTTATAAAAATACTAGCCCTAATACTCACAATTTATGAATAATCCCCTTATGTGACGCCTGAATTGTATGCACGGCTGAATTGTATTAGTGCCCGGCACGTGTATAATTGTCCTTTCAATGGACGACTCTGCATTGTACTTATCTGTTTTAAACTAGCCCCATGGCTTTTAAATATAATAAAATGGCATTGGCAGTGCTTCTAAAAAAATTACTTAGTTCGGAAAAGAGGTGGTGAAGGAATTTGAAATAGTATGTTCCAGGAACGAGGAAATTCATAGCTAAACAGTTTTTAGTACCGTTAATACTACACAGTACCCTAAAAATTTCATTTTTACCGAAAAAATTTTTTTACATGTTTTGGTGGCCCATATCATTGAGATGCTTGCCACGAAATTTCATATCTGTTAGCAAATTAGGTTTTAAGATATTTGAAGTTTTATGAGCTATGGTTTGGGTTTGGGTTTCCTTTTAAAGCATGTTTTCACACTTAAGTTGAATTAATTAAAAATATTTTTGAGCTTTTAGTTTGAAATGGTTATTAATTCCAATTTTCATTACTAAAATCATTTCTGCTTGATTATGTTTTGAGTTTTTTGAGTTCACATAATTAATTAATAAAGATTAATTTCATGGCCATTTTTTGCTTTAAAAGTAGTTTATATAACTTAAACGCTTGATCATTAATTTTTTCCTGTAGAGAAAATGCGTTCTGGGTTTCGGTGAGAAGCAATATTTCGAATAGATGGAATACTACTGAAAATGATGTATCTAAAAATCAGTCCTCAGCTGATTCTGCAATTAGATTTCCGAATACAAGTATTCTGAATTCAAATGCTGCAGATATAACTGAATATATTTCCTTAATGTACCAAACTACATTATACTAAACATATTGTAGTACTATATTTAAGTATTTTAAAGTCGTACGACAAGAGCTAAAATTTCCTAAACTGCCCCAATTTAAAACTGAAAAAAATTAAATTTTGTGAGCAAACCTGACTATTTTGAGCTTAAGTTAGTATCATTATTATTTTTTACATAAATGCTTCGTGTTTCAAAACTTTTGTGAAATATTAGGTTAAGATAAAGCTGAATAAACTGACGTCTTAACAAATGCTATCAATATTATGCAAAAATATATTTTCAATTAAAAATATAATTTTCATTCATATTTAATAAAAATAGTATTTTAATGTAGAACATACATTGGAAAATAACATATTAAAAAATTAGGGTTTTACGGGCATTATAAGTTTATGTTTTATGATTTTACAAACTTTAAATGCGTTTTTCTCAGACTTTTAACTTTGCAGGCATAAGTGTTTTCTAATCCCTAACACTTTTTTCCTGTTCAATATAGAGCCTTGAATTTTTTTTATATACTCCCAAATGTATGTTCTATAAAAGTTAGTATGGATTTAGGGCTGAGAACTCTAGTTATTTTTCTAAAAAATGCCAAAGTTGATATTTTAAAAATTTTCATGTTTTTCCAGGTTTTTCTAGAAATATAATTATTAAAAATCAACAAGGGAATGGATTTTCAAATCCATACTAAATATTGTTTGTAATAATCTAAAAATCATAAATGACTTAAAATCACTAAACAAATTTAAAAATTGAGTATTTTATAAAAGTTTGAAAAAACTTCAAAAATTCCTAGTTTTTTAAAATTGTAAAATAATGGCTGGTCAAACTGACTTTTTGCTTACAGAATCAGCTTAATAATATAATCTAAATATAAAACATCAATTACTTTTACTGTAACTGTCTACAAAAATTGTTTTTGAAAAAGGGCACCGTGTAGCCTTAACGTCTTATAAGAAAAGTGTGACGCAAAAATGTATTGTGTGTTGTTGCAAGAAAAAATATTTACTGTGAATCTCGCAATCAATAGAGTGAATGAGATGCTCGTTTATGTTTTAAACCATATTTCAGAATAAATTACACAGCACATAAAAAAAAAGTTACACACACAATTTTTTTTCATTATATTGTAATTCTAGACATTAAATTCAGTATTTTTATTTATTGTTTTAACCTTTTCCAAATTTTTTTAAGTGAAAGTAAACAAACCCAGTGGCTGAGTGGTAGTTTATCGCGATTCCATGTCACAGGCCCGGAGTTCAAATCCCGAGCTGGGCAAGATTGAACTCAGCATTTCATCCCTTCAATGGGTCGATAAATAATTCCCAAGCCTGTTTTGGAACTGAACATGGGGTTTTCGCGTAAGACTGACCACTTGTTCGAAACCTTTCCACATGCATCCCAGTGCCTAAGATGTCGTAAACTGAGATAGGCACAGTAGAACCTGATCCTCATGGGCTGTGGCACCACTGAGTTCAGTTCAGTAAATAATTTTTAGGTTGACAAACAGACACTTCTTTTCCCCCAATAAACCGCGTAAAAAAGCGTGCCATTGGGGGAAAAGTGGCCCAGGGGGTAATTTCATAGTTTTTCCTTGGAAGTTAAGGGGTTAAAAACGTGCAAATCAAAGACAGAGAAAAATATTAATGCCTGTATGCAGCGTACGGGCAAACCAGTTGCCGTCAGCTTTCGGTAGCCTGTACGGCGTAAAGAAAAACCGGTTTAGGGATTAATAATAGAAGTGGCGTAACTAGATACAATTACTAGTTTATTTAAAACAGCAGTTGAATTTAGACAGTAATTTTGGTCTTTACAAGCTTCATGCGTTTAATTTTCATCTCTATGGAATAATTTATGTACAATAAAACTTTCAAATGTCATATGTAGATTACAAAAGCATATGCATAAAAACTGAATTACTCACGAATTGACTCGAAACTAAAGATGCAGATTGAGAGCCTAAATGACGTTACTGCGATTGCTCTGAAAAATAGCATTTAGTATAAATATTAGAATCTAAATAAGTTGAATTGTAGCTTAAATTCAGTCTTATATATAGAGAGAGAAAAATTGTAATTTTTTAAAAAAAATATTTAAAAAAAATTGTGGGAATTGTGTTACATTTGAATACTATTATTTAGAAGTTTAAATAGAAGTACCACTTATACAGAATAACTGTGAAAGTCTTAAATAAACAAAAAATTCCAGAGAGGCAAAACATTTTATATTGAAATTTAGACTAAATTTTCTTATTTTAAACTAATCGCATCACAAACTTATTAAAACGACTTTATTAATATTTTTACAGTAATTAAATGATTTTCATTAATTTTTATTTTAATTATTTTATTATTAATTTATACATCTATCTTTTAAATAACTATTTGAATGTGTCCGTATTAATTTTAAATTTTGCATATAAATAAGTAAGTTTGACTGTCCTATTTCTATAAAAGATTTAATGCAAATAAATTAATATTTCCACTGAGTATGAACGCTATAAACGAGATTTGTGTTTTCATCATTATATTTGTGTACGTAATACAAATCAAAACATAAACATTATGACAACATTTAAAGCATACTTTTCTTATTAAAAGAATGACTGATTATTTTACTTGTGAGAAACAGATGTTAACAAATGCTCTTTTTTATAACTCAACAATGAACCCTCATTTAGTAAATGCCCTATTTAGAGTTCCGAATGAAATTTGATATTCTTTGCGGTGGATGCATTGCACAGTAACATTTCCATGAATGATGGCAATCAACAACTTCAATAGAGAAGAAAAAAAAAAAGAATTCGACTTTTTTTTTCCTTTTTTCTATTTAAACTTCGCATTTCATGGACCATAGATATTCAAATAGACTTTCCATTCAAATAACGACCTGTTTCAGAACAAGTTTTCGGGGATTTTTTTTTCTGATGATGTCTTTTGACTTAGCGTTTTTACTAACTTATATCTGAATTCACTTTTTACAAGAGTAGTGAAAATAGTTCATTTAGCATTTGAGTTACGTATACCATATCTTAATTCTATGACATCACAGAACATCGTATTGCTCCTCGTTCTATTAAATGATGTGTAAAAAGTAATGACCGAGATTATGTAAAAAATAAACAACTAATATAAACACACTTTATCTGTTCTTCGGATAAATCGATAAATTACTGGATTGCTATTTAGGATTTGAATTACAATTTATAGCAATTTATTTCCCAAGAAAACACTTAATTTAAGGATAGTGTGAATATAAATTCACAATTAGAATTGTAAGTAATCAAGAAGTATAATGGTTTATTTGAAATACATATATTTTGACTTAAATTCATAATTGTGAAATCCATCAGCATTTGAATTAATCTAGAACCTTGGTTCTCAGCCACTGTGTTGTGGCCTTCTGTGTGGAACTATTTTTTTTAATTATTATTGATGTTCTGAGAAAAAAATAAGACAAAATTCCGGAACCGAATTATTTAGCCGTTTTATAGAGATAAATTAAATGTTTAAAAAACTGTTATTGGGGCTATTTGTCTATATTAGAGTAGAGAGCTACTAATTACTTCCCTAATTTAGATATAAAAAATTTGATTGGGTTTGCTATCCCATTTGGGATAACGGATATATATGTATATGAATTAAATTTGAACGAAGAGTATCTTTAAAAAATCGAGGTTAGTTTCAAACTTTCGGAAGAATCAATTCATTTTGGATTAAAATTAGAGGCTGTTGACGCCTGCGTAATGATGACTGCGAGTATGACGTATGTGTGAAGATGCCTGCGTGCGCACCTGCCAACTGGACTATATATGGTCGGAGAAGCTGAAAGATTTAAGTATTGCTGACGTGGGTAATAACTTGTTTACATCGAAACCCACAATAACTTCTGTTACCTTTTGGTTTTATTAAAATTTTAGTCTGAAAGACTTGGTCCGTCATATTATTAAAACTCGTGACACTCACGAACATTTTTTTGGTCCGTCGAGCCGGAGTCACGAACTAAAGCGATGGATATTTTAAAATTAAACAAAGCTAAAACTTCCTTAAAAGGAAGTATTACTAGAATATCAACCTTCATGGACAACGTGTCCGAACATGTTGACATCACCGAGCTGGAGGTCAAACTCAAGAAAATTGACCAACTCCAGAGGAAAATTGAAGAATTGAAGGAGCTACTTTTGGATTAGAAACCGCAAACCCAACAGAAGAAGCGGAATTCGAAGAAGATTTATACAAATGTGAAACACGTCTGGACGATCTGGAGGTAAGAGTTAAAAAATTGATTAACTCAATTAATGTATCATTGTCTGTGACTGCAGTTGAAAAAAAAACAAATAAATACGAAAATGGAACTTTTGCTCAAACAAAAATTCCACCTATAATACTTCCCACCTTTTCGGGAAAATATGAACAATTTAGTAACTTTAAATCCCAATTTGACGATTTAATTACAACTAACGAACAACTGACTCAGTCACAGAAATTGTATTATTTGAATTCCTGTCTATCAAATGAAGTTAAAGAATTTGCCTCCACTTTCGATACATTTTCTTCGTTGTATGAAGCACTCGAATCCCGATATGATAACAAAAGATTGATTGTCGATATTCATGTGCAACAAATATTAAATTTTAAGAAGATAGAACGTGAGAATCCGAAAGAAATTCGTGAAATGATTGATTGCATTAAAAAAAACTTACGGCTCTAAAATTACTAAACTATGAGCAAAATAATTTATTTAATGTATTTTTATTAAATATTATGCTAAAGAAATTGGATAATGAATCACGAAAAAATTTCGAACTGAGTTTAAAAGCAAAAGATGTTCCCACATTTGATGAATTTATTGCATTTTTAGAACAACGCGAAACCATTCTTTTATCCGTAGATAAAAATTGTATTGTCGAAACAAAAACGATATTAAGAAAATCTAACTTATCCTTTAAGACAAAAACCAACCTTTTAATGAATCGATCTGTTGAAAACAAGAGTTGCATAGTTTGTAAGGATAAAACTTTGCATCCGATATTTCGATGCAAAAGGTTTCTAGAATTGAACCCCGAAAAACGATTAGATTTAGTCCGTCTGCATAAGTTATGTGAACTGTGTTTGCGAAAAAACCACAAAAAGGATGCAATGTACTTCGACGTATGTGTGCCCATGTGGCAAAACATTCTCGCTCCCTCTGTACTGCGGCAATAGATGACCGAAAAAATGGGTTATTCCCTCTGCCGAACTTCCAGTACTAACTAACCCGGAGGACCGGGAATCGAATGTGGTGGATTCTTCCACACAGAACACAGTTTTGAGTAGCACTGCTTCTCAACATAGAAAGAACGTGTTAATATCGACTGGTAGCGTTTTCTTACGAAATAATGAAGGCCGAGAACTAAAAATGTCCCGTCATTTTTGACTCAGCGTCTAACATTAATATTATATTCAGAAAAATGTGTGATTTTCTTGGTATTGCAATAGAAAAGATAAATTCCTCAGTTTCAGGACTCAATTCATTAAAACAAAACTTAAAGGGAAAAAACTAATACTTTAATTTCTAATAAAAGTGGTACTTTTAGAGAAAACGTAGAATTTTTGTGACTGAAAAAATTACCGGGTTGACACCAAGTGTTACGTTAGATGTTTCGGAAATAAAAATTCCTGAATTTTTTAGAATTATCAGATCCCTATTTTTACGAAGCTAAGGAAATTCACGCTTTACTGAATGCGGATATTTTCTTTAGAATAATTAAAGATAACGTATATAAAGTAAATAAAGAATTGTTGTTTAGGGAAACTGAATTTGGATGGATTGCTGGAGGACGACTCCAGGGAACCAATACTAATAACTTCTCATGTTACTTTCTTAAAGATAATGATTCGGTTGATGATACATTAAAGCTGTTTTTTGAGCTCGAATCCCTTGGCATAAAAGATGACCCTTGCTATCGGAAAGATGACCAAGCTATGAATATTTTTAAGGAAACTGTACAATATAATAATAATCGGTATGTGGTTGAATTACCCTTTCGTAAACATTGGAACGAATTGTCGAATAACATTTCTGTGGCAAAGCAACGTTTCCAGAGTTTATGGGGAAGGTTACGAAGAGATAAAACCCTTTACACTCAATACAAAGAAACGATTCAAGATTATTTGAATCAAGGAATCATAGAAAAGGTCAATGATACTGAAATTAATGTACACAAACCAATGTATTACTTACCACACCAAGCGATAAAAAGGAGGGTCGTGTTACTACTTCTACTCGTATTGTTTTTGATGCAGCTTCACACCAAGCTAACGAACTATCACTGAACGATTGCTTGTGGCCTGGACCTAATTTGAATCCTAATCTTTTAGATGTTTTAATTAATTTCAGGCTAAATCGAGTTGCAATATCATCGGATATTCGTCAGGCTTTTCTTCAAATTTGCTTGGCAGATAAACATAAAGATTTTGTACGGTTTTTATGGACAAATAGTAATCCACGTATTGGGGAAAAGCTCACTTTGCAAGTTTATAGATTTAACAGGGTGATATTTGGAGTTAATTCTAGTCCATTTCTACTAGCAGCAACAATCAAATATCACATTGAGAAATATAACGAAATTCATCCCATAACTGTACAACATTTAGATTCTTTCATGTATGTGGATGATTGGATTACGGGACAGGATACTCGAGAGGAAGCTCTTTTCATGTCTCGCCACGCTAAGAATATTATGAAAGAAGCAGGGATGGAGATGCGAAAATGGATCAGCAATGATACCGTTTTAATGGCTCAGTGGGCGGCTGAAGGTTTCGACACACATCCTATGGATGCATCCATCAGGTTAGGAACAAACAAAACAAAAGTGTTAGGCATGGCTTGGCAAACTCTAGATGACTGTCTGACGTTGAATACTAAAGGTTTGCTGGAATTCGTTTCGATAAACGAAAATACTAAAAGATTTATGTTACAAACAATAGGGAAGATATTTGATCCCCTGGGATTGCTCTCACCCTTTACTATAAGAATAAAATGTCTCATACAAGAACTTTGGATAAAAAAAAAAAAAAGTAACTTGGGATGAAATTTTGCCCCCAAAGGTAAAGTAAAAGTGGTTAATTTGGTGTAAAGAACTGCCCCTATTAGATAATCTTAGAATTCCAAGGTTAGTTCTTGATTCAACGAATGATGAGGTAAGTGACCTCATTGAAATTCACATATTCTGCGATGCCTCTAAACTCGCTTATGGTGCAGCAGCTTACGTGAAAGTAAGAAAATGAAGTGCTCGTAAATCTCATCGCTTCAAAAACGAGGGTGGCACCCTGAAAGCAGTTACTTTGCCTCGACTTGAGCTCCTGGGAGCTTTAGTAGCAGCTCGATTGAGTTCAAGGGTTCAAGAAATCGTCCGCAAGAAAAAGGAGTGCAAAGTGTTCCATTGGACAGACTCCAAAATAGTCCTATTCTGGATTAAAGGCTCTTCTAAAAGATGGAAACAATTCGTGGCTAACAGAGTGCAGGAGATCTCCGAGCTAACTGATCCTGATTCTTGGTTTCATTGCTCAAGACAAGACAATCCCTCAGATTTCTTGTCTAGGGGACTTAGTGTTGATACACTTATTTCCAACAACAAATGGTGGACTGGTCCAGCCTTCCTAAGAACTGACGAACTCCCAAAACTGTCTCTGAGTGCCCGGAACTGAATGAAGTAGATTATTTGCCTGAACTAAAATCAAAGGACTCTAAAGAACATACTGTATTGACTTTAAACTTTAATCAAACATTTTTTGATCATTTACTTTCTCGTAGTAATAAGTTTCTAACTATCGTTCGAGTGTTAAGTTTTCTTTACAGGTTTCTATTTAACATTAGAAATCCAACTAACAAGAAAACGGGACCTCTTACTTCAGATGAGATGAAAGAAGCAGAAATTTATTTAATGAAACAAGTACAGCTTAGCTCATTCTATAAGGAAATTAGAGCTATGCAAAATGGTGATGACATTTGTAATAAAAGTAAGATTTTAAATTTATCCCCATTTTTAGATGATAAGGGAATCATTAGAGTAGGTGGAAGACTGAAACACTCTCGACTTCCTTATTCGAGTAAACATCCTATATTGCTTCCTGCGAAAAGTAAACTAACTATAATTATTGTTAAATACTACCATGAGAAATATTTTCATCTTGGGCCCCAACATTTACTTTATCATTTTAGACTTAAATATTGGCCAATTCACGGGCGAAATATTTGCAGAAAAGTTGTGCATAACTGTGTAATTTGCTTTAAATTCAATCCTAAAATTTGTTCTCAAATAATGGGCGATTTGCCAAAAGAAAGAATAACTCCCGATAAGGTCTTTAATTCAACTGGAATTGATTTGTGTGGACCCTTCTTTATCAAAAATAAATATCAGAGGAAAGGTCCTGAAATTAAAGTTTATGTTTGTATATTTATTTGCCTTGTAACAAAGGCCATTCACTTAGAGATAATCAGCGACTTAACTTCGCAAGCTTTAATTGCTGCATTGAAAAGATTTATTTCAAGAAGGGGTAAGTGTCATAAAATATTTTCGGATAATTGTACTAACATGATAGGCGCTAATCGAGAAATAAAAGCTTTGTCTAAGTTAGTAAGAGATAGAGAAGAGTCTTTATTTGCGTTTTTCGCAGAAGAAGGCATTGAATGGTCATTTATTCCCCCTAGAAGCCCAAACTGGGAGGTCTATGGGAGGCTAATATAAAATCTTTAAAATATCATTTTAAACGCGTTGCAGGAAACTCAAAATTTAGTTATGAAGAATTATTGACTTTAATAACGCAAATTGAAGCAATTTTGAACTCTCGACCTCTTACGCCACTTTCATCTGACGTAGATGATTTGGAGGTTTTAACCCCAGCTCACTTTTTAATCGGGAGACCGATCACAGCTATAGTGGAACCGTCTCTGTTGCAATGCGAATCAAATCGTTTAAATGTTTGGCAGAGAATAACTAAATCAGTTCAAACGATCTGGAAAAGGTGGAGCCTTTCATATTTAAATAGTCTGCAACAACGAAAGAAATGGATTGTTAATAAAGAAAATCTCAAATTGGGAGATATGGTTTTAATAAGAGAAGAAAATCTTCCTCCTTGTAAATGGTTATTGGGACGTGTTGTTAAAATATACATGGGGAAAGATAAGAAAGTTAGAGTTGTAGATATTAAAACTGGTAAAGGTATTTATAAAAAAGGTCTATCAATAGGTTGAGCATACTGCCTATTGAAAATTAAATGTGTATGGTTATTTATGATATTATTAACTTGGAATTTATTGTTAGAATTTTTTGGTATTCTCGTGTATCAAATTATTTACTATGTATTATTATGTATTTATTATTTGAGAACTTAAGCTAATTCTCTCTGCTGAAATTTGATATTCACTTAATATTTATTAGTATTAATTCATGTTTAAAATTTATTGAGTATTTTTTGTTAAGATACAAATTGTTAAGTTCTTGCATGTGGACATAGCAAGGCCGGGCGGGATGTTGACGCCTGCGTAATGATGACTGCGAGTATGACGTATGTGTGAAGATGCCTGCGTGCGCACCTGCCAACTGGACTATATATGGTCGGAGAAGCTGAAAGATTTAAGTATTGCTGACGTGGGTAATAACTTGTTTACATCGAAACCCACAATAACTTCTGTTACCTTTTGGTTTTATTAAAATTTTAGTCTGAAAGACTTGGTCCGTCATATTATTAAAACTCGTGACACTCACGAACAGAGGCTATTATTCCATAAAACCCAAAATGTTTTTAAAATATTGTTACAAATTTCTACATTTTATTTATGTGAATTCGGATTTTCAGCTTTTACAAATATAACATGAAAAAAAAAAGATCAAGACTTTTAAATGTAGATGACGAAAGGAAAGTGGCATTACCATTTTTACGACCAAATATAAACAAAATCTTCAAAAATCATTATAATCAAATTTTGCATTAAATGTGTTCTTATGATTATTTTACAATTAATTAATCAATAAACATTATTCAACATTGACAATTACTATTATAAACTTTTTGCATAGTGTATTATTCATAAACAAAATTATTTACACTTATTTCATTGCTAGTGTGCCGCCAAGTTTTTCAAATTTTTGAAAGAGTACGGCAACGACAAAAAAAAAAAGGTTCAGAGTCACGGGTATAGAGGGATGTAAATTGAAATCCGATATGATAAATAAAATATAAAAAAAAACAATTTATAATACAAGGGCTATTTTTAAGTAAGGTATTTTGACACATATAGTTCCCTATTCCACGCATATGCCGCATCGAGTCTGCGTCACTGACCAGCATCCTTTGAGAACACACTTGTGCCATTTCCAGCACTGTAGCAGTAGTGTAATCTACATTGTGTGTCTTTAAAGTGTTTAAGGTGATTGAATCGCACACCAAGTGTTAGATACGTTCAATAATCCGTTTTTTTTGACCGCGAGAAACATTTCGACTGCAGGCATTTATCACCAGAAAACAGAAGTTTATGGTCCAGAAGCAATGAGTGACAGCAAAGTTCGAAAATGGGTCTGGAAGTTTAAAGATGGGTGAGCAAACATCCATGACGAAGAACTCTCTGGCCGGCCCTCTGTAATCACTGATGATTTGATGCAAGCAGTTGAAACAAAAATTCATGAGAACAGGGAATTCACGATTACCCGTCTTTCATTGTAATATCCCGACGTTTCTCGGTCGGTGATGTATGAAATATTGACTGAAGACCTCAACTTTAAGAAATTGTGTACTCGGTGGGTACCCAGAATACTCCCAGTGGAACTCAAAGAGAGGATGTTTGCCATTTAATTGAACTTTTTGATTCGTTGCGATAAAGAAGGGAATTACATTTTCAGACGAATCGTTCCTGGAGATAAAACATGGGTATCCCATATCATCCCGAAATTAAAGCGACATTCGATGGAATGGTGACACACATCCTCTCCTTTTAAGGTCAAAGTTAAACAAATGATGTCAATGTGCAAGATCATGACAACAGTGTTCTGGGACCGGTGCGGTGTTTTGCTGGTGGACTTTATGCCACAAGAAACAACGATCGACTCAAGTGCCTACTGCGCAACTCTACGGAAGCTCCGAAGAGCATTGCAAAACAAACAGTGCGGCATGCAGTTAAAAGGTGTTTTGCTCATCCACGATAATGCAAGAACTTGAACGACTCGGGAGTTAATCGAATGTTTTGGCTGGGAGGTTTTGCACCATGCACCATACAGCCCCGACCTTGCTCCGAGTAACTTCCACCTTTTCCGGTACCTCAAACACAATCACGGCGGGAAGCGTTTAAGTGACAGCGATGAAGTGAAAGCAGCAGTGAATTCTTGGCTGTCCGACCAGGCGACAGACTTCTTTGAAGAGGGTTTCAACACTTAGTGCTAAGGTATGACAAGTGCATTAATAAACTCGCAACTATGTTGAAAAATAGGCAAAATTATACACAATCCTAAAATAAAGGGGTTTTTTTAAACAAAACATTGTCGTTATTTGTTTAAAGCAAACGGACCTTACTTAAAAAATAGCCCTCGTATATCTAAAATTAGATAGTATTTAGCTCTGCAAAATTAAGAGACTCAACAACATTATTGGTATATATTATTTTTATAATTTTAAATTTAATTTTTATGGAAAAAAAATTCTTGCTTAAGTACCATAAAATTCGGCGTTTAACGCACGCGTGCACGTGCACCTATCCTTTCAAGCTGTATTTTTTTAATTTTAAGGTATAGTCGCCATATAACGTGAGCCCCCTTTTTTACGAATTAACCTGAAATGTATGTGTGTAATGCTCTTATGTTGAAAAAATGTATGATATTCCCCGCTTAATGCACCGCTTATGGAAATATGCAGGTTCAACTCAAGAGATTCACAAGTGCATCATAGTTTTTAAACAGAATGAATTCAGCTCAATATTCGGCTCGGTTGCTTAGAGGAAGCATGCTCACTTCATAAGTTCCAGGTTCTGGGTTCGATCCCGGCTGGAGTCGATAGAATTTCTGCGTATGAAAATAGTAGGCATGCATATCATATGATTATGTGGCATGCAAAAAATCTCCTGAATATCAACTTGGCTCTAGTATACTCTAAGCAAAATTAAATCACAGCACTGTTTAGCATCCAATGAAAGCTAGAATTAAATTTGGTAGTGAGGACCGCCACTAGATGATGCCACCGTTCATCAACCAGCGAGTAGGCTCTTTCTCCTTTAGCAAGCATTTTGGTATTTTTTTCTCCTTTTGGTGGTGTTTTGCTTTTCCGCTTGTACATATAACTATCATGTTCAATTTACGTTTTAATAATTTCCATCGTTTTTCGTTTTATTTATAACGCCCATAATTTCCATCATGTCTAAAGATACTTTTGAAAAAGACATGGGCTCCATGATTAAGAAAAACAAAGAAAGTAAAGACAAGGATGAAGGCATTTTTACTAGCCTTCTTCAGTCCTTCCCGGGGCTGCAGGGACTGATGAATACCTTAAAATGGAGGCTACTCTTTCAGCTTTTGAAAATTTCCTCCAGACAGCCGACGCAAACCGTCTCAAGGGTTCCTCTCTTATGCTTATGGAATTCCTCATTCCCATCTTCCATATCTTTAGTGGCCTCGTAGTCAAGAAGCTTCCATCTTCGAGCGTCTCCCCTTCTGGCCCTCCAACTGAAGACCGTTCCATGGATAACGCCTATCGACACATCCGAGATTTGGAAAAGCAAGTTGCTCTATCCGAAGGAAAAGTACAGCAATCTCAGCGCTGTTTCGACTCGGTCATTTCTAGCCTGGCTTCACACATTGAATCAACCGTTTCCCCTTTCTGCTGAGCAAAAATCTACCCTTTAGAATAACCAGAATTAAAAATATCCAAAATGGTGGAATTGCAATCTGTTTGACCACCGACGAGGATGTAAGCAAACTAAGCCAAGAACTCTTCAATAATGCTGACTTTGCAAGTTTCTCAATATCCACAAGCCAGTCCGACGTAAGCCACAGTTTATATTATTTGGTGTGGATTCATCATACAACAAAGACTCCATTACCAAAGCATTACTTCTAAAAAATGATATATTCAAGGATGGTGGCTTTGAGGTCAATTTCTCTATAAAATCGAAATCTTCCAATAATTGGGTCATATCTGTAATTCCTGATCTCTACCCCGTTATCAAAGATCACGGTTATCTGTATCTAAATTTTGAGATAGTTAGAATTGAAACACACACACACACACTTATATCTGTCATGCAATGCTCTGCTTGTGGTACTTTGGGCCACACAAGGAATCATTGCTCCAATACTCAAGCTTGTGTGTGTGTGTGTGTGTGTGCTTCAGTTGTAGTTCCACGGACGACCATGATCGAATCTCCTGCGAACCTCGATGCATAAACTGTACAAATCATAATGTCAGGTTTAGATCAGATTTTTCTAGAAAATCACGGATGCCATGATAAACACTGCCCAGTATTAATCCAATTTAAAATTGTACAATGGATCACACTGATTACGGACGTTGATTTCTTTCACTTACTTTCTGACTTCTTCACTTTCGCAACCTGTTTTATCATTTTTATAATTAATTATTCCATTTATTTTTGTTTATCAGCATATTTAAATTACTTGTTTAACTTCATTTCATGTTTATTTTGTTGAGCTGCATTTTATGCTTTATTTTTTCCCTTCATTTTTGTATATTATGTGTGTACCTTGTGTTTTAATATTTAATATTTATATTTAATATTTATTTTGTAGTATCTTCTCAACTTTATGTACATATATTTTTTATTATTATTTTGATATATTCTCTCTATATTTTTTCTTAAATTTTCTGATTCACCTCTTATTTTTATGTAATCCAGGCACATTTTTTTGCGTATTATTATATTTACCTAATTAGTTTTTATTATTCGATTTTATTTGTTTTCGATTCGTTTCCTTATTCAAAATTTTTTGAAAGGCAGATTTTGGCCAATAATTTTTTTATCTTAGATATTATTACTCACGTACTTTATTTTTATGTATCCTTCATGCATTTCGTTTATTGTATTTCATTTTTAAGTATTTATATTAGTATTGTATTTTTATTGATTTTTTTATAATATTATATTTGTATTGATATTTTAATTCACTTTATTACTTTTATTTTCATTTTGCATATGCTACTATCTCTATCTTTAATTATTTTATGCTTTCAATTCTTGCTTATCCATTGCAGTTATAACCACTCCTTTAATTCTGGCAGATTTTCTTAGAATTTTACAACTAAATGCGAATCACTCCCGGTCTGCCCATCTTCAAGCTCACTCGGTTGCAGTGGAGATGGGTTTCGATTTACTTCTCCTCCAGGATCATTACCCTAACTTTAATCTTCCCTTAAATTCCCCACTTGGTTCCTCTCAATTCTTTTTAAATTTTCTCAATTGGGCAATTGTTTGTTATAATCGGAATATCATTTGCAACTTTCGCATGAAAACAGATCACACTGTGTCCGTCAACATTAAATTAAATCAAGTTCTTCTTACTGTTATTACCGTTTACTTTCCCCCTCATGGTGATTTCTCCGAGGCCATTAATCAATTGAACCTCTATAAAGGAATTAATAAGAATTGTTTGTTAGCCGGGGACTTCAATGCAAGGTCAGTTGTTTGGGGGTAAAAGAACACTGAGAGGAGGGGAGATATCTTGACTGATTTCTTACTCTCCAACAATTTGCATCTTTGCAATATTCCAGGACTGGGACCAACCTTTCACGGCCCTAGGTCCACGGTTGGGAACCCCGATCTCACCCTCACATCTTGCGACCTGATTTCCTTTGTTGAGAATTGGGAAATTCTTTCCACCGAATCCCTTAGTGACCATAGTTTTATCAGTGTTCATCTCCGGTGTGATCTAACCTTTTCTGACTTTGTCTTTAAAACCAAATATGGCATTAATAAATTCATCTATAATTTTTTTCGCAAGAACTATAATCTTCTTATTCCTTCTTGACTAACATCTCCTCAATTGAACTACTTGATGATTTCGCTAGTCTATTAATTAATACTACAAATGCCTCTGCATTCTCAACTCTTAGAAATCACCGGGTTTTAAATACCCCTTCTTTCAAAGGGTGGAACAATTCCTTAAGAATCCAGCGTAATCAGCTGAATGCATACAAGCGGAGGGTGGTTTCTCTCACTACGCATGGCATGTCGGTCGACGAGATTGCCTCCATGCGCTCCAGGTACAAAGCCCTCAGGGCCAACTATAAAAAGTCAATAATTGACACCAAGAATAAAGCTTGGTAGTATTTCTGTTCTACGAATTCTAATAATTTTGGATTTACTTTTAAAGCAGCGTTCGGAAAGTTATCCAGCCCAACTAATCTTCATCAGATTTCGACTGCCGATCCTGTTTCTTTGTTCCATAGTAAGATTAGCCTTCTTCTTGATTCTCATTTCCCTTCAGGATCTTCTCCTATTCCTCTTGTCCTCAATGACTGCTCTCCTCCTTCATGCCTGAGCCCCAGTGAAGTTGAAGTCGTCTTCTGGAAGCTTCGTGGGGGTAAAGCTCCGGGTATTGATTTCATTGACTATGCTATTTGGAAAGCTCTTTATAACTCCTTCCCCAACTTGCTTTTTCGATTCTTTAACCTCTGCATCCAATTTAATCACTTCCCTTCCATTTTTAAGAACACTGAAATTAAATATTTACTAAAGCCCGGGCGTGACCCATCGTCTACTCTCTCCTATCGACCAATTTGTTTGCTTTCCACCCTTGGCAAAATTTTAGAAAGAATTTTTCTTAATAGGTTTCTCCGTTGGATTTCTAAGAATAACATTCTCCATAGATCTCAGTTCGGCTTTAGGGAAAACCGCAGCTGCGTTGAGGCCGTGGACAAATAAGTGCATCACATTAAAAATACCAGGGTGAATAAACATACTGCGTCTACGTTTATTGATATCAAATCTGCTTTTGACAACGTTGATTGGTCGACTCTCTTCCATATTTTTCATTCATACCGTATTCCTCTTCACTTTCAGAAATTCATTCACTCTTACCTCACTAACAGGGTAATTATCTGGACTGATAATACTTTTACCATTAAAAACAAATTTTTAAAGGCTGCCCACAAGGGTCCGTTCTTTCACCAACTCTTTGGAATATTTATTTTAATCCTATCCTTTCTCTTAATTCTGAACTGTTTCTTCACCAAGCCTTTGCGGACGATCTCGCAGTTGTCTCTTTTGGCCTTTCACGTAGGGAACTTGAGGATAATACTAATAAAATCCTTAGTTTAGTAAATTCTAAGCTTTCCGAGCTCAATTTGTCAATAGCAACTGCTAAAACCGTTTCAGTTGTTTTCAGATGTCCCTTTCTTCAATGCCGTGGTTTTCGAGGGAGCACGACCTTCAGGAGGAATCCCATTTTTAAAATTGGTTCCAATTCCATCCATATCTCTAAGTCATACAAATACTTGGGTGTCAATATTGACAATCGCTTATCTTGGACTCCCCATATAAATTCTATCAAAGATAAGATTCTCTGGATTTCTTCCAACTTTTATCGTGTTTCCAAAAATTTCACAATCACTAGCATATTTCCCTAATGAAACTTTGGTATACTTCGGTTGTTCAACCAATCATCTCCTACGGAGCAAGAGTGTGGGGTGGATCCCTGACCTCTATCCAGGTCCAAAAGCTTAAATCTATTCAGAGGATTTACTTATTAAAAATCACTAAAGCCTATAAAACCTCCCCTACTGACGCTCTTAATATCCTATCAGGCATCCCCCCCATTCATATTGTTATTCGCTCTCTCTACTTTAAATTCCAACGTTGGAACAATAGGAACGATCTCCTTCCAGGTCTTATCCTAGGTACGAAATTGGACTCTTTTATTTCTCTTCATCAGATCCTTCCCGATTTTCTTTCCTTTCCCATTAATACTTTCGAGGGCCCATCTGAGTGGGAAGTGTATACTGACGGATCCAAAATCGATTCCAATGTTGGTTTCGCCGTGTGTATTTTTTATCGGGGCTCTCCCTTTAAAACATATCTCTTTAAAATTCAGGATTTTAACTCGGTCTTTCAGGCAGAGTTCTCTGCCATCGGTCTCTATGTCTGTTGGGCAGTTCATCATAATACTGAAATTTATATTTATACTGACAGTCTCTCCTCTATTCTCTTTCTTAATAATCTTACAAATAAATCCAGTTATCTCAACTCCATTAAATTCAAATTGTTTCAATTCAGAAGCTACTACAATATTTACTGGGTCAAAGCTCATAACAATAACCTTTATAATGATTACGCCGATTTTTATGCAAAACAGGCTGTATATGATGGTGAAGTGTTTTCGGTTCCCGCTCCTCGCTCCTTCCTCTCCAGTTCCTTAAATAAATTTATCCTAGAGTCTTGGACCTCCTCTTGGAATGATTGCAATACTGGATTAAGGGTCAAGCGCTTTTTCAATAATCCTAAATTAAACATTCTTCCCATTTATAAATATCTGGTCCATTTGCTAACTAATCATGGGCCTTTCCCCGCTTACTTGCACAGGATCAATCTCCTTCCCTCTCCAAATTGCCTGTGTGCGTCGCCCGGAGACGCCGACCATTACGTATTCCACTGCCCCTTCACTTCTGATCACCCTCTTGTTAACCCCATCCCGAACGCTCTCTATCCTTGGGTCAACTCTATTATTAATAATCGTGATATTCACAATAAATTAATTTCCTGCTTTGCTATTTCCAAATCCATATATGATAGTTTGGCTTAACTTTCCCTTTTCCCTCTTCGGTTCTTGCTATTCCTTTTTTTTTCCTTCTCTCTTTAAGTCTTTTTTGTTCCCCTCCCATAATTTACTGCAGCTTCCTGTTTTAACCCTTAGTCATCATCCTGGGTTTACATTAAGATTAATTTCTTGTTTGTTTGTTTGTTTTCTCTCTTTTAGCAAAAATGGTATCTTTAATAAAATTCAATAACTTATCTGTTTCCCCCCTCCTTTTCCCCCTCTTTCTCTTTTTAGTGCCTTAAAAATATAATTGGAGGAGGAAATCTAAAAAAAAATCATCTTTCCAGTTCTTTTTTAAAAAAATCTAACGACAACAGGAAGTGTTGGCGCCAACTGGAATTACGGTTCAAAAATATTTTTTTTTGTTTCCTCTTTATTTTTTCTCTTTTTCACACCTCGTGCCCTATGTATGTGTTTCAGGATCTTTTCTTCTCCTTAGAAGATATAACCTGTGTATGTTCTTGTCTGTGTTTGTTAAGTGTTTTTTTTTTGTATTTGCATTGTAATTGTTAAGCGTTTTTTCTGTATTCTTCCCCCAGTTCTCAAGAATTTTGGGGAAGGAACCTTTTTGTACATGTTTTTTTGTTTAATTCGAAAATAAAATACTTCTCGGAGGGTCGGATGCAGCTCTAAACCCTTTGGGTGAGCTCGATTCTCTGGAGTAAGTAAGTAAGTAAGTACTAGATGATGCCACCATGAAATGCCTCTCAGATTTAGGGACTTGCATTGTCTGCAAAGACTTAGTTGCCAGTACGCAGTCCATTGGGATAAAAATTTCCAATTATAAAAACCATCAAACTTTACTTACGGATAATTACCAAGTCATTTCTTGGTTCAAGCTGCATATACTGTCTGTGCCATTCACTTCATTACAGCTTATATTGATCAATTAACCCGTTTTTTCTAGAAATTTCTGAATGCAGGTATAAATATACCCTTTCTCTAATGCATTTAAATCCAAAATAGTCCATTAAATTAAATTAATTTGACTTGGGTTTCCTCAGAATTTTTAAATTTCCTGAAAGTCTTGACAAATACAAAGTGAAGTCACAAATCTAAAAGTCAAAAATAATGTGTGTAATAAAAGTCAGTGCTGAAGGATATCTGATGTTTTGCCAAATCAAAAGATATCACCAAGTGTAGTATTCGGTTTCTAAATATGAGCGGAAACGGTTTTCCACTCTGGGCTGCATATTACATTTGGTGATTCCACATATGCACAAACTTTTCCTTAAGCAAAATAGGTGCTGTTGCCAACTGACGGAGAAGAAAAAAGGGTATTAAAAATTTCAAAAATAAATAATACTTTAAAATACTTTTTTTGCGTCAATATATATTCACGGTCCCCTTCAAACATCAGTGGTGGGAGCAACATCAACACAGTTAGGATTTGTATATGTTCAAAACAAATATACAAACATTTATATTGTATATATAACGATGCGTCGTTTTTTATTTGAATATTTTTGTAAAACAACAAGATTTTTAAGAGAAATGCATTATTTTCATAATTTGCATTTATTTAAAAAAAAAACATTATTAGAGAAATCAAATTTGAGTAGGCTTGAATCACAAAGTAAACAACATAAGTGTTTATACTTTCAATGTAAATTATCTTTTTTTTATGTTTAAATATGAAACACGATTTTTAGAAAAAATTTTTAGGTATAATTTTTTTTAAACGATGTATTTTATTTCTTTATACATTTAAAAATATCTTTCAGTTGTTTACAATTAGCATAAATTTTTGAACTTTTTATTTAATTTGTGTTTTTGAAATAAAAATAATGAATGAGAAAGTTGTTATTCATCGAATTTCAGTTAATTATTTGTTTTCATTTGAACTTTCAATTAAATGTTTTAACGAACACATTGATCTTATTTTCTTCTTTACGCTTTGAGTAACATGTTTAGTATTAATTTTACTTATTTTGAAATAAATAAGTAGATCATAAAGTTATTTATTGTTGAAATAAATTTTTTAGATGAAAGACCAGCAGCATCTTTTCCAAAATATAGTATCCGGTGTTGCTATTTGCTTTTGTTGAACTGTATTTTTATATATCAATTTGAAATAGGATATACAGAACATCATATCTGTTTTTATACAGTGCACCCTATGAAAGATAAATCAAATTTGGAATGTGCATCTTGTATTTTATCGGAATCCCTTTGAAATGAAAAAAAAATGTCAATGATACCACTCTATATTCCATTCGAAAACATTCTTCTTTTTCTATCTTAAATCGATTATATTCTATGTTTTGAATTCTATTATGGGTCTGGTAGAAAAGTGCGATGTGTTTCTCATATGGGTAAAAAGAATACACAACCATATATATATATATATATATACTTTTTAAAAATTGGAAATAGGTTTGGGATATTGGGCAAAAGTAATACCTTCAAAAAGGTGAAGCAACCAAAAAAGTAAGAGGCTTATTTTATGCTTGAAACTGTATTGTTTTAAGAAAATATAATTTTCTATTTAATAAGTATTTTGAAATCCGTGTGCATTTATCACAGCTGTGGAAAATGTACGCTTTCACGTTAAACGTGTATATTTCATATTTTCCATTGCTGGTTATCAAAATTGTAACTTAATCGAGAGGAGATGACAAAAATGTTAAATTCCCATCAAAGGAAGAAAATTCTGCAATATTTTCAATTATTCTTCTGCAAACAGTATCTTAAATCTTATTTCCATGTGTGCTGTTCTGCTGTCTTCTTGTTACTAAAACTAGAATGAGGGTTTGAAAACGAGAATTAAAGAGAAATAAAAAATTTTAAAAAAATTGAGTACTTTTTTTAATATACCTGTGTTAATAGCTCTCTTTATATTTTAACAAATTTAAAACATTCAAACTCATATCAAATGATTAAAAATCGTATCAAAAGCATCTTAAAAATAAAAGTTGTAATGCAATAATGTGGGCAATTCTCTTACTATAAATTAAACAATAAACATTTTTAAAAAGACGCAACTTAACAAGATGAACTGTACATAAAAAAAAATGCAAAACTATTTATGAAACGATGAAATGTTCAGTATTAACTAAATATTACATAAAACACTTCATGAATATTAATACATACAAGTCACAAAATTATCCAACACTAATAAATTTTTCCGGAGACAAAACTAATATTTCACTGCAGATTTTGGCAAGTGCCCAGATCACAAAATTACCTTTAAAACTTATCTTTCTTTAAGGATACATTTTAATATTCATCTAGTATTAACCCCGAAAACAAACTTTACAGTATTTACCGAATAAAGTTTCTTTTTTGTCTTCATATTTGTATAGAAATCTAGAAACTATAGAATCATTTTACTTGAACCATTTTCTATTGTTAATGATAATGTATAATAATAATGGATATGTAATTCAAACTTGCTGTAATCATTCTTCATTAAAATATAATAATAATATCGTAAACAGAAAACTAAAAATTGTAAATGGAAAATCTCTCAATAATTTATATACAATTAAAGATATTATAAAAAGATGAATTTGATGAATATAGATAAAAGCGTACACACTTAACCTTCCATTTTTATATATTGTACATATTGATTACAATGATGAAATTATTTAATTTAACTGTATTCTTTTTAAGCCTAAAAAATAAATGATGGGTTTCACTAATTGTACGGCTATGTAGCAGTGTAAATGAATTAGTCTTCTCCACAACATCAGCTTGCATCGTCTTTGGCACAGCCAACAATTCTTGATTTTCACTAATTCTGTAAAAGACATTATTATTTAAGATAAATTCGAAGTCTTGCCAGCATGTAGAAGCTTCATGTTTTGCTAGATTCCTTTGATATATTCGCTCGTATATTGAGTGTTGGTCAATTTTCACGACAATTCCTCACTGTACACCAGCTTAACGGGATGTCTCTTGATAAATCTATACGCAGTGTATTTGTTTTGCAGGATGATGTGCTACTTCAGAATGATACAGTTAAGAAAAATTGACCATTTGCAACCTTTTGTCAAAAGGTTTTGAAAATACTGCGAAATACGTGTGAATTTTTTTTTTCCAAAATATAATTTTAAATTTCTTCAGAGAATAATTACCATTAATTTAAATTCATAACTGCACAATTTTTCTTCTTGGACAGATTTATTCTTACTAAAGTAAAATGAATAGGAACGTCCTTTCATCATCTTGCTCGTAAAGTACAACACCTAACCGAAGTTTGTATGCATTTGTAAAAAGTTTCAACTTTCTTTGAGAAAGTTGCATTACCAATGACAAAAACTTTGTTCCTATTGCAAACATTATTCAAGAAAACCTATTTATCACCTCTCAAAAGAGATATTAGAGGAGAAGAGTCATTGAATGATTCCTGTTCATTGGTATTTTTTAAATACAGCACTTTCGTGACAAATCAAACAATTACTGATCCGTGTTTGTTTTTCATTACAAAATAGTCAACCTCCTAATCGTTGTGAAACGATTTATTTTCTTCGAATATTTTTCGCTTGAAAGATATGAAAGAGAGATAAAAGTTTCTAGTTCCTCCCATAAAATGGTCGTTACTCCACTGTTGTCTGTTATCACTGATTGTAACCGTTCCAAATAGAACAATTCTCAATTCGAACTCGTACAACACTGTAAACTGGTGAGTTCTTTTCCGACCGTGTTCGAATTGTGACAAGAAAATAATTGCAGACAGGATTTGGTCCCACTGTTTATTCCATACCTTCTATGGGACATTTCTTAAAATCAAGAATATATTACGATGTTACAGGATTACGATACATCGTTCAGCCGTGTCTACTTTTCACGACCCCGGCTTTTTTCGTCACTCTCTCTCTTCTCTCCCGTTCCGACCTTTTTCTCCTCCGTCGTTGCCAGATCCTTTTCTTTATATCGTCTCTCGTTCCACCTGTTGCCAGGTGCAGGCAGCGGTTCCTTACAAACACCAACAGCAAAAAGCAAAAAGATATATTTTATTTCTTGACAAATAATTTTCCACCCAATTTTTAATACAATGTTCTTGAATAAGTAAATTTCTCAGAGCAATGAACCATAGCCGGGTCACTTTAAATGGCTTGGTGGGCTGCCGGGTCACTTTAAATGGCTTGGTGGGCTGCATGTGGCCCGCGAGCCACGGGTTGAGTATCGATGGAGTAATGCATTACAGGGGGGAGGGGGCAAAGTTGGACTGACACCAAGTACGTATTTAATAAATTTATAAAATATTAAAAGCCAACAATCCAACTTAGTGGGGGAGAGGTGACCTAATATTCTCCCGCATCACTCGAGTTAATTTAACATGAGCTCCTTTTTCATCTATAGCCGGGATTCAACGATGTCATCTACATAAATGATGAAAGTAACGTCTCAAAATAAGTCTAAATACGTAATTTATATACTTCCTGAAATAGTAATTGATTAGTGATAAATCAAATGGTATCTTTAAAAGATCGCACTATCCTCTTTTTATTAGAAATGTGGAATTTTTTTACTTGACTATCCTACATGCACAGATGAGTAGCAAAGAGTATTAGCCCCCTCCAACAAAAGTCAGGTTTCGGGCTCCAAGCTGGATCTTACAAAGACCTTGGGAAAGAATCCGGCCTTGGGCTCCCTAGGGAATCCTGGGATTTTGACATATTGAATGTTCAAAAATACAAATAATAGGGTAGATCGAGGTTATAGTGAGGAAAAAAATTTTATAAATTGGAAACTATATATGCAGAAAATATTCTCTACGGTTTGATGATTAGGAAAAAATTATTTTAAGCCTTAATATTGAAATTACGAAATAATGGAAAAAATATTAATTTTGGTAGGATAATTTTACACTCAAAATAAAATTATTCTTCAATAATATAGGTAACCAAAAGCGATGATAATTGATAACTGAGTATTAATAATACAATATACATAGAAACACCTCATAACACCAACTCTCTGTCTCTGACACACACTTTGCACGGTTGACTCATTCCTCATTTAAGCTTTCTCTCGTCTTCTACATTCTCATGAGCAATCATTACGGCAGTAGATTTTCTTTTTAAATTCAATGATAAAAATGCTGCTAAATGTACTTGATAATAGTACTTTTCTCTTAACTATTTAGTGTCTTCTCGTCGCAGTAAATGTTAAAAAGTATTGAAACACCAGTTTTTCTCTGACGAAAATTACTACGACTTTTTACCATAAAAATGCTAAGCACCTAAAGTTCATTTATTTGTGGTACTACTTGACATAAAATTAGCATTTTATTTTTACTTTTCCTTTAACTTATAAACCAGAAAACATCTTTTCAGCATAGTAGGTTTAGAAGTTCTAAAAAAATTCGTTCTATCTTAATAAATAATGCACGATTCGTATTAAGTATTTAGGCTTATTTTCTTGGAATATCTAAGTTATATTAATAAAATCAGCATTTATTTTTAAAAAATATTTCATGGAATGTATTGTTTATTCAATTCAATTTAAATATGATGAAAATAATTTATCTAAGCCTCACTTTATTTAATATTTAATCATTTTCTAATTACACATGCCTGTTTTAATCTTCTTTGTAACATGAACCTAATCGATAATGTTTATGTATAATAAGAAATTGCGTGCACAAAAGAGTACAGTAAATCTTTTAAAAATTCAATAACCCTCCCAGACATCAATTGTGTTTCTTAGGTATTGTTTCCATGCTTCCAGTAAGCTGAATAAAATCGCATAAGATTGAAATGAAAAAGGAATTTTCTATTTAAGTAATTATTTGACCAAAATCCAATAAAAAACCTTCTCTTCGAACAAAAACAACAATATCGTTTATCTTAAAATACTTCCGATGTCAAAGGAAATATTTTTATATATTTATGTACTGTGAACTTTTTTCTCTTTCAGCTTCAGCTGAAAAATAATAAAAATAAATTACATCGACAAAGAAGTCTCCGAATATTAAAGATTTACTTTCGAACTTAATTCTTTTTTTTTATTATTCCAGAATTCTCTTTTTAGAACAAAGGCTGTTCAGTTGTTTTGTTCGAATGGATTAATAAGGGGACAATGCGCGTTGATATGCTTTTTATTTATGATTTCTTTGTGGATTAACAATTTTAATTTATCCTGGTATTGAAATTTTTGTTAATGAACTGCTGTTTTTACTTTGGAGCGTAATACATTAATCATAACGTTTCTTAATTATAGTATTATGTGTAACATGAATAAACCAATGCAGCTTAATTAAACTCTTATTTTTATCTTTTATTTTCTAAAATCTTTAATGTTATTTATACACATATACATCTATAACAGATATATTATGCAAATTTTCATTATTCTAACAGATATATAGTGTAAATTTTCATTATTCGCTTTAGTACAACAGAAAAACTAAATGAAATTGCGACTTACATAAAAAAAAAACGCAATACAACAAAATATAATTGTAATCAATTTTTAGATGCATGCATTGGCTTTCTCTATAAAAAAAGTTTTAAGAGATGCTGTAATAAATTTGTTATGTAATATTGCCACAATGCCAAAATTCAAGATAACTTGCTAAGTTGGAAACCCTGATTGCGCATGTGTCATAAGCGCTAAATCTGCAAATATGTGCTTCGTATCATATAATGTTGTCAATGCGGCTGCGATTGCAAGCTCTTACAGAAAAATATCACCTACACTGGAATTGTTGCGTCAGAAGAAATTGTTCGTCTAATACTAATCAATCAAACTAAATACTCATATTTCAACGAAGCTGCATGAGCTGCAGGTTTATCAAAATCTAAAGACTTTATCAGTGAAGTGTTAGACCAGTGTTCCGCAACCCCCGGTCTGTGGTCCGGTACCGGTTCGTGGATCAAATACTACCGGTCCGCACAAGAAACATTAAATTATTTCTCTTTTATTTACTGTGGTATATTTTTCTTTGGTTTGGGCTACTTTTTTATGAAAATCACTTAATATTCCTTCTTAAATCACTTAATATTCATTTTTTGGTGTAGCTATAGTTTATTCAAAAGTCACGACAAATACAATTAAATTAAAATTATTCAATCAAAACAGTCTAAAATATAAACAATCAAAATGCTCCTCCTCAGAGGGCTGTGGTAAAATTAACAAACGTTGACCCGTCCGAGGCTATAAAAAGGTGGCGGAGTACTGTGTTAGACGATGCAGCTTCAGTAAATTTAACAGAAAAGGGGTCCCAAGAACAAATCTTACGACAAAGGAACAAGTAAGTAGAACAACATAATGCATGTAAATTACAGTTTTACAATTTGAGCAATACATATGAACAATTGCAGAATTTGTAGAATGGGGGTATACCCCCTCCCTCTTAGTTAATTTTAAATTTATATTTGCAAAATTGTTATGTTTCCTTTAAATATAAATTAACAATAAATTAGTTGAATAAGATACTAAAAGTGGAACCCCCAATACATTGAATCATGGTCAAATTAGAACGTACACAAGCTGCTACCACATTATAGATTCCTAAAAACTGAGAAATACCAATTTATTGTACCACGACTCCCAATACTCAGTTTTCGTTAGATTTCTCACTGAAAATAATACTTCAACTTAAAATTTACAGATTTTACAAACCACCAGGACAAATATCAGTTGCAACTTTCTTTTCGTATTTATCGAAATAATACAATCTACAATCATAAAATAATCTGTGGCCCTTAATACTTGCGCACATTTCGTCCTAGTTCAACTCTTTTTCATGGTTTTTATATTATATTTTTTTTCTTGGCTGGACCCACATAGGCAACTTGCTAATTCTTATTATACGTAAATTCTCAAACTTATTGAAGTTCAGGGCAGCCACAACTGAGGCAATGCACATCTCGCTTCCCCACTGCACGCTCGCCGCATCGACCCTCAGTCGATCACTGCTCAAGTTTTTCAACAAACCACAAGGCTATCAAAGAGAATTAAAAAATCACAGATTCAAGTTCAAACCCAAACTTGACACGAGACTGGGGATTACTCCACGATCTATATGCTCGATTGAACATTATCATATTCAAAGCTTTAGTTCGACTAAATTGAATTATATCTTAAAGGTTGAGAGGTAACAAAATTATGGTGTTAATGAATTAATTTAAAGTGGTAGTTTTATATATTCAATATATTTGAAAAATTGCGTTATTTAAAAAAATCAATTTACTTCAAACGAATATAATTTACCATAATAACAAGAACAAAATTTTAACAGCCAAGTAAGAGAAGGAATCCATAAAGATTCAAAACATAGGCATTATATCTCCGGCTTATTGAAGTTCTGTTTACAATTACATCACAATAAATTACAGATACTGGAGGACTCCAAAACACTTCAACATTTAACTTATTTAACCCTTTAAGAAGCATTTTTTCATTGTTAAAATTTTTAATGAAATAATGTATGAAATCATTTAATGCGATCATGTGGATTAGTTTTAATACTTTAAAAAGTTCAACAGTTGACTGTTTTTTGGAGAAATAGGGGTTTTCATCACGAAATCATCGCTTCTCTACTACATTAAAGGAGATGCTACATCCAGAACATCTAGGAGTAGCATTCAAAAACATTTCGGTAAAATAATGGCACAAATCTGTGTTGAAATTATCAATCAACAATTTATAAAATTGTTGATTGATAATTTGACACTTTCATGCGAGTAATTATTTAATTACTCACATGAAAACAGCTTGAAGATACCAATCATGTAAAACCCGGTGTCTTGCGATGCAAGGCATTGCCACTGTGACATCGTCGATTGTTGTGAATCCCCATTTTTTGATTCACGATAAGTTTTATAGTTTCATCAGCTGTTCAAGGACAAGTAGGACGCCTTCGATTGTTGTGAACTCATACCCATCGATTGTCCCTGAATTTTTACGATCCACCAGCTGTAAAATGACCAGTGCACGTGGCTAAGGGTCATTATTTATTGTTTGTCCTTGGATCCATGACGACACTCTGACTGAAAATCATAATACACATCGGGGTTCCTGCACCCATTGACAATAGACGAAGCCTTTCTAACGGAGAACACTGTCGCCTAGGCAGATGATTAGAGAATGGCTCTAAGGAACAAAGAGAGTGCGATGAACAAAATGTCCAGATGTCTCGAACGAGAAATCTGGCGCCAGTACATTCCAGACGAGGCAGAGAGTGTAATTGTGAGTTCCGTGCGAATAGGACTCTAATGAGGTTGTGGGAGAATTTTGTGACCTGCCAATAAGAGGGACGAGGGGCGTGTTGTGGAGACACCTCTGGTGTTTAAAAGGGGTTCTTTTTCAGGAGAAGGGAGAAGACGGGAGAGAGAGAGGAGAGAGAGAGGAGAAAAAAAGAAGGGGAGGAAACGGAAAAAGAGAAAAAAAGAGTCGGGGAGAGGGAGAGGGAAGCCCGCCTTGTATGGAGAAAAGGGCTTAGTCCGAGATTGGAGTGGAAAGACGATGAACGCCGGGGGCGTTGAGAATGTAATATGAACTGACTGTACCGCCTTGGCATATGGACTGAATTATATTACTTCATTAACAAATTGTTAGCAAATAAACAATGCTTTTATTTGTATATTAGGCTGTAAACCTTATTTATTGATGGATAGCTACACACGACGTCACACCGCACAGTCTGTTTCACCTCAGCATTGTTTTGGAAGTTATGTACATAGACGGTTATTTTTAATAAGGAGAACAGGTGAAAGTCCGATGGGTAAAGTTATTTCAAACTTGGATGTGGAAGGTCTGATCATTTTGATCTTCGTGATCAATATTTTGACATCCATCTTTGAATGAGCAACATCAGCGACCAACAGTACAACAAGACATACTACTTCACTGTGTACGGTCTTAAGGTGTTCGTGGACAATAACGCACTGCTCTCACCTGCTTGTTCATACCAGATATCAGCACTTACTTCCACTTTTAAGTTCGGTGTCCGTTCAGGTCTGCTTACCCTCGTGATTCGTATTCGAATAACTTCTGGTACGCCGGTCTACGGCTGTCGCATCTCCTTCAATGCTCTGTACATGTGTTATTTCTTCTACACTGACGCTCCTTCCATCTTTGAACCACCAATGCATGTTTTATGGCAAATGTTTTGTTCACTAGGTACACCATCTTCTCGTTAAAAATATAATGAAACTTTTTGAGGTCATCGGTAATAACATGCTGGTGTTGTTTGTCTATGAATTCTTTAAATCTATTACACTTACACATTACGCTTTCCTACTTTATAGGCACGATACAGTTGAAAAAAAAGATCTACCTAATTTTTATTGCTTTTAAAAGCTTTTTAAATAGTAATATTTTGAATTGGAAAAAATGGCATGTGTTTTTTTAAAAATGCTAGAAAAATTAATATTATCATTCGATTTATTCATATATAATAATGTACAATATTCTATATAATAATCTCTATTTACCTCAACTTTTATGTTATGTTTATGTTTCAAAAATTTGTGAACGTCTATCATAATACACAAAGCATGACATTCTTTTATTTTAGCTGAATTTAGTACATCTTTTGTAACACATAATTCCGTATTACTTAGTCCAAACATGAAAGATTTAATGTGTGTGTTTTGTGTTAAAATTATTATCGAAACTTTTACAAATATCTATACTATATGTAAGTACATTTTTGTCGCTACTTAATCTTTTAGTTCTAGCTCCTCTTGTTTTTCTTTTATTAGTTGTTTTGTTAATATCATTATTGTAATAATGAACTTGAGAATTTTGTTTAATTGCATTTAGAATATTTTTCCATGGTACAATACGTTTAGTCCCTAAGGATAAACTGCATTACAATATTTAATATTGTATTTACCCCCATAATCTTTCTTTAATTCAAGGACAACTTTAATAATATTAAGTGAAACATTTTCAAATCCATGAGTACTAAAGTGTCGTATTTCTATTTTATTTGAATTCTTAATACTATTAAAGTATTAAGTATGAGACCTATGTTGATTAATTACTAGATTAATTTAATTACATGTCTGTCCAATATATTTAAGTTGGTTGGCATTTATATATATATATATATGTATATATATAAATTATTGATACCTAAATCCTAGGATTAAGTGTTCGAATATATTGATAAACATCTCTATAATTATAACCTCTTGATTTAAAAAGGGCAAAAAATTCTGTATAATAGTTTCCGAATTTTACGGTAGAATTATCTTTTGCACACCCGTAAGCTGAAAGAATGAATTTAACAAGTTTTGACTCGAGCTGACGATTTCAAATGAAAATCTTATTCTAGAATGTGACTACCAGTGTTGACGATTGAGCATCATAAACTTGGCTGCTTTATGGGATTATTCTCCATCTACAGTTGGAGAACAAATATCGAGAAACCAATATTCTTTCAGAAAAATAAGAGAATCAGGGTACCCGAACAACATTATTTATGCAGATCGATTACCATTCTTCAAACGTCATTTAGATCAAGGGTACTCAACCTTTTTTCCTGCCGGGCCGCATACATATGATAGTTATTTCACTCGGGCCACAACATGAAGATTAATGGAAAAATGTACTTTAAGACCAGGATACATATAGGAAATTTAAAATGTGGAAAATTGATCAAAATATTAAAACGCTTATTTTTCTTTTACTTATTATAATTTTTATATTATTTTTATTTTTTGCTGAATTCATCAAACATTAAATTGGAAGCATTTAAGAAACAATCCTTCACTTCATATAATTACCAATAATATAATATAGGATCATAAGATACCATAATAGGATGCCTTCGTTACCGCTGTGTCTTATTACCTCTGACAAAACACTTTGTTGTAGTTGCACAGATTATTCAAGAAAGCCTAATTATCGTCTCTTTATGTTGATCCTAAGGGCAAAGTTTCATTGAAATATTCCTTTTTATATTGGTATTTTTTAAATCCTTTTTCTACAAATGGAACAATTATTGATCCATAATTTGTTTATGACTATGAAATAGTCAACTTCCCAATCGTTTTGAAACAACCCATTTTCTTCGAATATTTTTTGTTTGCAAGACACGAGGGATGGCTAAAATTCAGTTCCCCGCTTAAAATGATCGCTACTCCCCAGTTGTCTGTCATCATTGAAAGTTAAAGCAGCGCTTTTTAAGGCTTTCAGTATTCGTGACCTAATATTCAACCATAATTTTCATCGCGCCCCTCCACCTCCATATAAGTAAGAATATTTTGAATTCAATAATACTAAAGTTTGATACTAAAACTACAAAACTTTTTTTTTCCCTAAAGGCCACCAGCGTATATAAATATCACGCTCAGCGATAGCGTTAATTGTCTGGGACGTATGTATACGTCTTTCTGAAGTACGATCTTTTCTGTATGCTGTTGTCCATAAAATTATCCCGAAGGCTTTGGAATGCAATCAAAGAGCATTGACAATGTTTGCGAACCATTTACCTGTTTTAAAAGATTTTTTTTTTATTTATTCCTCCCCAACCCAACACATCACATACGCTTTTCTACGTGGAAAACGTAGGCATTGGAGACTAAATTCCGCAACTTTTGATCGGCAGCTAAGGAATTAGTTATAAATCGTATAAATTATCAAGATAAGTGTTAATGTTTGAATATAATTTTATATATGACAAGCCCTTGGGGTCACTAGTAACTATTAAACTTGACGTTAACTTAGTATTGATAAATTAATTATAAAATATATTGTGCAGTGCTGATACACTTTTAAATGTATTATATCAGTGAAAATGTTGATTTGACTTTTAATTATGGCACAATGTATTTTGTTGACTTTCAGTGAATTAATTATTTTTTAATTTGGATTCAATAATTTGAAATAATCTTTTGTCCTCGATTTTATCCTCGTGCCACCATCGTAGAGCTATAACGTCCCCTTAGGGAACTCGCCCCACAATTTAAGAAACGCTGAGATAAAGTTTGAAATAGGAAATAAATATCAATTTGAGCCCGTACGACATCAGCAACAAAAAGCAAATAATATATTTGATTTCTTGATAAAAAGAATTTCCTGCTAAATTTTTAATGCATTATTCTTTAACAAATGAATTTCTCAGAGTCATGGGACATAATCCGCGATCACTTAAAAAGACCCAGTGGGCCATATTTGTTGAATATCACGGATTCATATGCTTGATTACAATGGACCAAATAGGTCACATCATTTTGTGATAAGAAGTTGAGTGTTACATTTAGCGATAATAAAATGAATTCAAATAGGTTTACATAACATTGACTCGATTACTGAAAATAATGAAGGAGTATATTTTGGAGACCGCATGGTAGTGAAGATGTTAAGGTGTGGGAAAGGGGAATACTTCCGAAAGTCATACGTCCCGTAGCATTCGTTAATTTTCGTAAAACTCTGAAAACTATTCAGATATACTTGTCAACTATATGCTTCCTGTTTGTAAAACGTTAAGTGGACAGAATTGAATTTTTAACAGAAAAAGTTTCGATCCATATTTCGAGCTCGACGTCACAGTGGCATAATGTTGAAATAGGAATCAATTTTAAAATATCCAACACTTAGTGTTGACCTCAAACTCATAAAAACATAACATGTGTTAAAATGTAAAGGGTGTTTTTTTAGAGGTATAGCACTTTAAATTGCAATAAAACAACGATGTATTATTCGATTGACATGAATTTTTTTTATTCGAAAGATAATCTTGTGGCATTACATTTTAAATATGATTTCTGGCATAGGACTGCCACGGCTGGCTCGGATGTAGTCCAATCTGGACGTTCAATTTTCGATGACTTTTTCCAACATTTGTGGCCGCATATCGGCAATAACACGGCGAATGTCGTCTTCCAAATGGTCAAGCGTTTGTGGCTTATCCGCATAGACCAATGAATTTACTTAGTCCCACAGAAACTAGTCGAGCGGTGTTAAATCACAAGATCTTGGAAGCCAATTCACAGGTCCAAAACGTGAAATTAGGCGGTCACCAAACGTGTCTTTCAGTAAATCAATTGTGGCACGAGCTGTGTGACATGTTGCGCCGTCTTGTTGGAACCACAGCTCCTGGACATCATGATTGTTCAATTCAGGAATGAAAAGTTAGTAATCCTGGCTCTATACCGATCACCATTGACTGTAACCTTGTGGTCTTCATCGTTTTGAAGAAGGATTCCACCAGCCCATAAAGCGCACCAAACAGTCAGTTTTTCTGGATGTATCGGTGTTTCGACATACACTTGTGGATTAGCTTCACTCCAAATGCGGCAATTTTGTTTGTTGACGTAGCCATTCAACCAGAAGTGTGCTTCATCGCTAAACAAAATTCATTTATGAAAATTGACCATAATTTTCGAAATAAAATTGCACAATTTGAAAGCGTTGTTCAGGCGTGAGTCTATTCATGATGAATTGCCAAACCAAACTGAGAATAAATCACTTGACAGCTGTTAAATCGGTCGCCATCTTGGAAAAAAATGCCAACTTAAACTTCTATACCTGGAAAAAAACACTCTGTATTAGCATTATTTTTTTTCTATTCACAGACTTCCAATTCACCAGTGGGAATATTCGATTTAAAATCCAACCGAAAATAATTCAGAACACTAATTTCTGATAGATTACCAAGTACATGAATTTATTTCATTTAATGCTGCATATTTGTACATTAAACTTTTGTTTTTGATTTTTTTGAAAATAAATAACTCTTGCTCTTAGACTTTTGATATTTTAACTAATATTCATTTGTTTGATTATAGGGTTTGAATGGCAATTTAAGGTATGTGACTACCTTTCGAGTACCTTTTTGTAAATATATAAATTTCAATTAAATAAGCACTTTTTTATTTGAAATGGGGCATGAAACTAGGAATTCAAGTAGCAACAATAATTTTAGATGTATTTTAAATTAGGAGTGAAATTTTAGAGAAAAATTGCAGTTATGGTACGGTTGTATTGAAAATTCTAATTAATATATTCGAAAAATATTTATACAGTACATAAAAAGCATCATTATCTGTGTTTACAGCTATAAGATTTGTAATAATTTTGAAAGTTTTTGAAATATGTCATTTTTTATGCAAGAACTCAGTTTTTTAAAAGAAACTAATGCTGTTTTCTCACAAAAGTGCAATAAAATACATAAATAAATACATGGATATTAAATAATAGTTCAGACTGCAGATAAAAGTAAATAAAACATTGTCTGAAAATTTCAATTCAATATCTTAAACAGAAAAACTATATTGAACTGATTGTACGTATCCACTGATTGTACGTTTTTTTATACTCGCCATATTTATATGTCAAAATCTCTTTAGTTTCAACTTTTACTGTTTTCTGGAGACTTTTATATATATATATATATATATATATATATATATATATATATATATATATATATATATATATATATAGGGAGAGACTACTGTCTGGTTTATCACCCATGTGTGTTAGAAATAGGCGTAACTTTTCAAAATGGCTCTGTCTTTTTCTACTATGTCGAAAATTTCTGCTATACCGGAAAGGTAAGTCTATGAAGCATTGCTTATCCCTCAGCCACTGGTATAATTCAGGGACAGATCTAGAAATCGTAATTGGTCACCATTTTAGTCCGAAGACTCTATTTGAAACAACCTTTGTTGTGTCTCTTGGACTCCAATTTATTTCTTCTTTGGCATTGTAGGAAAAACAACTTTTTCACTTGGTATCTTATTTATTTTATTATACTATATTTATATATCTTGTTTGAATTTTCAATCGTTAATAAAATACTTTTTATTCATCCTCTGAATTCAAAATACAGTTGAACCTTTTTTGTGCGGTAGACAGGGACCACACAAGAATAAACGCACAAAAAATATTCAAAATTTTCATAAATTCTTGCATAAAACAAACTAATTTGTGGAAATACTACATAAAATTTACTTTATACGGTGGATAGAGACCGCATGAGAAAAGTAGCATTAATAAAATATGTCAATTATTCACGAAATTTATGTAAGAGTACTTCCATAACAAACTAAATAAATAAATATTAATAACCAAATAAATAATTAAATGGAAGCATTTTAAAAACATTTAGCATTTCATTGTATACACGAATAAGTTTTCAAAATGCACGTACATCCATGTTTCTCAAACTGTGGGGCACGCCCCCCTTGGGGCGCGATAACATTACGAGGGGGGCGCGAGCTATCGAAAATAAAACATTTAAAAAAATTTAATTTACTGGAATGAATTAAAACAAAATGCTTTCAGACATAAAAAAATGCACTTTTACTCTGATATAATTTATAGGCGCGTGCGCGCGATATAAAGTCATCAAAAATAAAAACTTTTTCAATACCTAATTAGCTATCTTTGATCCTATAACCAAACAAAAAACTTTTATTTGATTTGCTGTAATCCCATGATGAGAGATTTTTTTATTACTCTTCCTTTTTAATCCTAACATACTACTCATTCAGAGAAAAAAACGGAATCGAAAAAATTTAGGAACATAAAAAATTCATCAGTGTCATTTTATTTTTGAAATACTGCACATTATAGCTGTAATCTGTTTGACCTTCTATGTTATTGGTACTGTTAGTTATGACCCATCTCTTATGTGTTTGTTTCTCATTTAGGGAAGTTGTAAGTAATGTACTTCTCTGTTGCATTTTTTTCCATGCAAAACAGTTTTATGATATTTGGAAAACCACGGAAAGTATTTAAGAGTATTCTAAAATATATAAAGCACAACGAAAAACGTTTTACAAAAATTTTTATTTATAACATATATATTATCATAATGAATACACTTTTTACCCGGAAGTGGTCACGCAGGACACACAGATTAGGAAATCGTTAATTCTGGCAAAACTGTTTATTTGTTACCAAAGAAAAATTGAAAAGTCCTTGAAAGTAGGTAAGTATATTTTCTCATAATTAAATTATTCACTGGAATTACGATTTTTATTATGTACTATAAAAATAATTATTAAAAAAGGATTGGTGTGACTCAATAACCCCGCTGGGCCATTAGTATCGAGTGCGCGCCTACTCCAGGGTTAAAGCATGTTGAAGTATTTTTACTTTAAGTATTAAAAATAATACAATTATTCTTCATCTGAATTTTTTATATTATTGTTCATTATACAACATCAATTCTAAATGATAATTCTGTAAGGCTTAAAATTATAGTTCGCTTTAAACTAATTATACTTTGAGCAATCATTTAAAAAAAATCATTTTACATTTTTGTAAACATTGTCGCGCACTTGGCTTTACTCTCCTTACAAAATTTAGCGATTATTTCAATAATGTTTTATTTTCTTATAAATGAACTCGTGCAAGCGGGTACTTCAGCCGGTATACTTTTAATGTATCAGTGCTCCATAGTAGTTTATAACTAATTAATTAATACTAAATTAAGAACAAGTTTAATACGTATTAACGACTTCCATGGGCTTGTCTTGCAATGCGAAGTTTTTATAAGGAATGCTTATGATTAGAAATTGACCCTCTGAGTTATTTTTCTATATTTAGCAGATATCTATATTTTGTCTTCTAAGCAGCCAACGCATTTTGCAATATGTTCAATTTAAAAATTAGAGAAAGGAAATATAACACAAAATAATTATCCTATTATTTTATTTATTTATTACTTAAAAGTAGTATACAAAATTTAATACTTATGTTACTAATTTGTATGGTTTATAATTAAGATCACCTATTTTAGCTTTAGCAACGAAGTTCATTATTATTACATTCAGTACATTTTTAATGTATAAGGGGGGCGCGATAAAAATTGTGATCGAAAAGGGGGGCGCCAGTATTGAAAGTTTGAGAAGCACTGACATACATAGTTCATTGCTTCCCATTGCAATCCAAAACGCTGTAACGAATAAGTTCAAAATCGCTTTCGTCACTTGAAGGTACAGTTTCATTTGATTTATTTTTTAGCAACATGAAGTAAGGGATACGCTTTTGTGACGAAGGTCGGGTGGACAGTGGCTTCTAAATGTCACGATAACCATATATACATGATTGAAGCTCTTTTTGGAATTTTATACTCCTTTCTTAATTTTAGAAAATGCTTTTCCAAATTGTTGGAAAGCTGGATCCCTGCATATTTTTATCCACTCTCAAAGAATCCGGTTCTTCTTGTCCGTCTTTATAATCTATCAAATTATTATAATGTCACTGTCATTGAAAGTTTCCTCTTCAATCAAGCGTGGGCTGCTGGAGCGTTGAAAGAAAGCAACTGAATGTGCATTGTCTGGAAACTGTTTATTACAAATGGTCTTGAAGTGTCTACATTTCAATGGCGTAACGTACACCCACGCATCACGGGGAGGTGGGGGGGCGGTTCTAGGTGCCCAAAGCTTGACTTAGGCTGAATGCGTATTTACCCAATTTATAAAATATTAAAGGCAAAACCTGACTTTCAGAGGGGGGTCCTAACATTTTCCGTTACACCTATGGTAAATAGATAGAAAACATTACAGGGGATCCAAAGCCATTTAGTCCTGCCCTTGGGGGTAGAACTCTAGGAGCGCAAAGCTTGACTAACGCTAAATACATATTTACCCAATTTATAAAATATTAAAGGCGAAACCTGACTTTCAGGGGAGAGGGAGTCCCAACATTCTCCGTTATTCCACTGGTAAATGAGTATAAAACATTACAGTGGTGCCACAGCCATTGAAATTGATACACCGCATGAAAAGAGATGGAACATAAAAAAATCGCGCAAAAACAGGTTCTACTGTACATTTTTTTTAAACTTGCTGTGGATGACACTTGAGGCTTACGCAGCATTTTAGTTGTTTTTTTTCAAACATCAGTTCATTAATTAAATTTTATTTTTTAATTTTAAGTTTATCCTGCGTTATTTCTTACGAGAAGTTAGATTTATCTACAACAGATGGCGCCACAAGCTTTTCTAAAGAAGTAGGAATTGACTTTAAAAGCAATTATATTATTTGTTCTTAAATGTTTTTCTAATATATTTCAGTGAATCTTTTATCTACTGTTTAAAAAAAACACTCACTGGAGAAAATATATTTCAAGCTTTACACAGATTAAATACATATGTGGCACGTTCTTCAAAAAATTTACATCACTTAACGAGAATAGCATAAAATATTTGTAAAATAATTCACAGTTAATTGCACAATGCTTCCCACATACCAGACAGCAGTTTTATTGTCTGTACAATTCAGAGCATTCGAAATTCGATCACAGATTCTTTGACACAATCAGAGACTTGAACCTTTCGGTTAAATTAGTCTTACCTTTGATTGGGAATTGTATTGCGAGCCTCTTTCGGTAATTTGATTAGTAGGCACGATTTGCAATTGTTCTTTCTTACGGAGACGTTGAATAAGAGATATTCTAAGTAGGAAATTAATAGAGTGCAGTGAATTGGTTTGTTAATTTCTTCATTTGCGAAGGTTGACTGACTGGAAATTGAATTGAATTGAATTCATTTGGTATGCACTTTGTTCTTAAATTAAGAGCATTTTCAAGCTTTTAATGAAAGACCATGAAAATGCTTCGGAAAATACATATTAAATACAAGAGAGATTAGGGGTTCTTTTAGTAGCTTATTCAAAAAAAAAAAATCAAAATTCATTCAGATGATTGGCTGTTTGATTAGAAAAAGTACAATAGTTCCATTATCTATGAATGATTTTCAAAGATTCATCATCAAATATGAAATGAAAATCGTAAAGTTAGTACAAATGTATTGATTTTTCATAATATATAGTAATATTTAAATAATGATTTAAGAATTTTGCTATAATTTTTTGCTACTCGACGGAAGAAAAAGAGGAGGAATTAAACTATTAGATTCTTTTTTCACAAGAGTAAGAATTCTTATAGTCAGAATGATTTATCGCGGAATAAGTAACATAAATAATTTTAACTTATTATTTTTTTTTGTAAAATATAGTTATGCGAGATTAATAACTTTTCAGGTAGGAAAAATAATAAATTTATTCCAATTATTGTGCCCACAGAAAATTGTTATTTCAGGTCATTTATGAATCTATTGCCAGCATATATTATGCATTATATACATAATATCCTGTTCGGAACCATGATCACACATATGTGATCACACATTTCTTTCTCCAGGGTCCACGGTACCATATATAAGATTGCGCATTCCCTGCTCTGAGGAATATGATCACACCTGTGTAAGTTGAGTTTGGAATGTTTTATATTAATTTTTACAAGGCACTAGATAGTGGGTCAAGTCCTTTTTTTTTCAAATAATATTTCACAAAACTTTGAACTTCAATATGTACTTTCGGCTCCAAGTTTTTATTAATTATGACTGGGATATTTATAAATAAAAACAACTACACATATTTAGCTCTTTCGAGAGAATTGGGCACTTAAAGGTTCGTGATTTATTGCACTCTGGATTTCTGTTTATATTTTGAATACTTTGAAAAGGATGGAAGGCTTATTACTTCATTGGGTCTCAGACATTCATTATAAAAGTATCAGTTTTTATTTTATTTTTGGTTTGTATTTACAACAATCGTTTTGATTCCCCCAAAATTTCAAAATCAGATATTGATTGAACAAACGCGACAACTCATTTCTAACGAAAAAAAAAATCATTTGTTCTTTTAGTGATTCATTTTTAATTTAGTGAGAACAAAGATTCTTTTTCATTGCTATCGTGAACAGAGTTGTCATGAATATAAGAACAGAAAGCATAATACAAATGGGATATGAACAAAGCTATAAAAAACATAAGGATTAATTAAAAATTAAAAAAAGTGTGTATGCTTATGACGACACGATATAAGTGATAAGTTCACATTTTGTAATGTTATTTCAAGGAATAGTTAGGTGAGAATAAAATACAAGGGGATTTTAGTATTGTCATATAAAATTATTTACTCATGTGTCTGTACAACTAAGGGTAAAATTTTTTGCGAAATATACAATCATATTTGTGAACTAATTGTAACCTAAGAAGGAAACAATAGGTTTAGGAATGCTGAAATAGGATATAAATACTTTCGATTCAGAATTATTTAAGTATGTACAAAAAACTCTGATAAACATTGTTCCGTACTTCGCCATGCTTTCATTTGGATCATTTGACATAATAAACTGAATTTTAATTTAAAAAAAATCCACTAAAGGTTTTTTTTTATTTGTCTTTTGAAAATAATCTACATTAAAATCCCGATTTAAAATTATAGGTAATTTATTTAGAAGAGCCGATCCGGCTTGTAAATTTTGGTTGCAATTTAATAATATTCAATTTTTTATCCATGAATTAATTTAAGCAAAGACAGATAGTTGATAGGAAAGAGATGAATCTAGGTCAAGACCTTTCAAAAAATATTTAATCAGAAGATTTTTATCACATAATCTCTAGTTTATACCAGCTATTTTCTCATTGTTTTGTACAAGTGTATCCGGTGCTGCTGCAAGGTAAATCTTCTTAAGTAGATTTTGCATTCTTGTATTTAAATTATTTAATGTAACTTTTTCTTAATACTTTTAAACTTGATTTTGTTATTTTTAATTGTTTTTATTTTCTTTTTAGACTCAAAATTTACTTTAGTAATTATGTGATTAATAGAACTATTTGTTCATTGGTATCCTGATTCGCTTACAAAAAAGATTTTTATTCTTAAATTCACTACAATATTGTGAACGATAATTATACTATTTACTTAGTTTTAAAAAAAAATGTCCTTTTTCTAGATTTTAAGTTTAATTTTTGTGTAGGATTTTTCTATTTCTCTAAGCATACTTTTTAAAAATATTACATGTTTCATTTTCAAGCTTCTACTATGGTTAGAAAGAATTCTGGCATTCTTTTTCACAGAGAGGGTGACGGGGGGAGCCCCACTTAGATCGAAGCTATAGATAAGATATAAGATTATAGGAACTTCACCTTTACGGCACTTTTGGTGGAGGAGGGGGCAGACTACCGCGTTTCCTCTCGTTTCGGAGTGTTGTGTGTGTGGGAGGGGGTACGTCCTTCCTTTGGCCACATGTCTTTTTAGGAGTGAGTATCACGTGGACGACCTTGAGCAGTATTTCCGGCTAAAGACGAAAAATACTGAATGAGCGTTACAAACCCGAGCGTGACGTTCATTCAAGTTTCCTTTCCAGCAAAAAGTGCCTAAAAAGTTGTCACATCAAAAAAAAAAGTTACATTAGCTGTTATTTAAAAGATTTAAATCAGTTCAAAACACAAAGAGTTTATGTGAGTAAGCTTATCATTTGTGATTTTCCGGATAGTATTTTGTAAGTTTTACGTCTATTTATTGTAATCATCATGGCGAAAAGAGTACTTTTTTAATTAAAATAAAAATATTTTCTTTAAAATTTGCAATTTTTTTTAAATACAGCGAAAATTTTTGTACTGCATATTCAGATATTATCAATGAATGTAAATTGTAAATTTTATGGTAATTGATTGCATTAAAGATTTTATATGAATTTTTAAATAACATTAGGCTTATCAGTGAAATTCGGCCGGTCCCATGCTTGCGTATACTTTCGGAACGTGCGAGTCTGAGGAGTACACGTGGGTATACTTGGTAATGAACAGGCTGATAACGCTGCACGATCCATGTCTGATCACATGCAGCAGCCTGTCTGTTACTAGGATGTAAAAACTTCTATAGAGCACTATATCTATCATATATGGCAAGAGACTTGGGATCAACAGGTCATCAACAAACTACATAGCATTCATCCTCCCACTGCTCATTGGGCAACAGTACTAGTACGAAGACACATGTCCGCTTGCCTCGACTTCGTATTGGACACACCCGTTTAACGCATAGACATTTGTTGCTAGGAGAGAGTCCCCCAGTTTTCGACTTTTGTCAATGTGACCTTTCCATTTTACACATTTTAATAGAATGTCCAAAATATTCATCTAAAAGAAACGCCTTTTTTGAAACCAATTTAACTTTGATTTGCTTGGGGAAACTCTACCTTCAAACCTTTTTGCATTTTTACACTCAAATGACCTTTTACATGAAATATAATTTTCTTAAGGATTTTATTGTACCATTATGTTTTTTAAAAGAGATATCTATAAAATTTTACATTTATGCATTTTTAAATACTTTGCTCAATTTTATATTTTTCTTCTGACATTTTAAAATTTATTTTTATATTTATATATGTATATTTATTGTGTGTATATATTTTTAAAAGTTTAATATACTAACAAATGTGTGGTGCAGTATAGCCAAACTTGGCTCTTGCGCCAAAAAAATCAACAATCAATCAATCTGGGGAAACGTTTCTTTCTCCTTTGGCCGATCCTGAAAAGGATATATGTACATATATAAAATCAAATAATTTTCCTCTCTTCCCGAAAATCAATTATTAATAACATTACGTAATTCAATCACTATTCTAAATTTCAGAAACTTTTAATCTTATACTTTTTATTTTTCTTGTTTTATACAAATAAAGTTTGTTGACGTAGAGTTGAAGTTTGAAAAGTTAGGTGTGAAAGCTAAGGTGTAATCCTGATCACTTGACCGTGGGTGAAAATTAAGAGATCCATTTCCAAAAGCTCTAGTATAGCTTCAGAGGGTAACAATAAATGATTACTCTCTACGAGCTTTTGTAAAAAATGTACGAATTCTAATTTGCCCAAACCCAATTTCTTTACGGCTTTGCTGAAGCAATAAAAATCCTCTGATGCTGAATTCAATTATCTTTAATTAATGAAATGTAATAATTGAACGAGCTCCCTGTAACGTCTATATAATTCATTGTTATTCGCTTATTAAATTTTTACACTGATATAAATTTCCTTACAGCATGGAAGTTTTCCATGTAAGTCGAATAACTTTTTATATACAATAATGTTTTCAGATTTCTTATAAGTCTTCAGATTTTTATTCCGGTTTTTTATGATGTGGATATTTCTAGACTCTCATTTAGCTATTCATGTATGTCGTTCAGTAATGTATTAAAAATATTTCGTTTTTGATGCAAATAAATATGTGTCAATCATTATCCATGTGGTTTTAAGTATACCAGATATAAATTCATGCTAAAATCTCGGAGGACCTAACGCATATTTTTTATTATATCTATTTGCCTTGACGAATCAACTTTTGAATGGCAACTCAAGAAATATTGCACATAGATATTTTTGTGTTGAGAAACCTTTTACGCATAAAAATGTCTTCATATGGGAAGTAACTACGCACGCGATTAAACATAGATACGATAATATCCTGAAGTTTTATAAGACCATTACAATGTTAAAAGAAAAATCACACAAAGCAAATTAAACTGTGACTGGTGCACTTTAAACTAAAACTGAATACATTAGAAGGGAATTTATATTTCCCTATCTTTGATTAAAAAGTCCTATGTAATATTTCTTATTATTTCACGCTTAGCTTAAAGAAGAAATTATTAATATTATACACATGTACACTATTTCTCTAACTATATACATATTTCGAAACATTGATTTCTGTGTTCATGATAAGAGGAAACACATTTCTTATTTTCAAACTCATGAAGTAAATATTTTTTTACATTAAAAGATAAGATTAGAACCAGCAAAACCTATTGAAAGTGACTCTATTTTCATTGAACTTTTAAATTAGGAGTAGTTTTTCCCAAATAACACTCAATAATTTCGAATTTAATTCTGAATTTGGTATAGATTGTTTAAAAGCCACTTAAAATGGGCTAAATTCTTAACTGTCACATGTTAAAGTATCCGACTACGTTCGGAACCGTGATTTTTGCAAAAGCGCATAAAAGGATAATTTTCATGATATTTAGTGTCACTGAGATTAGAATATATGCATAAAACTGTTTTAAGGACATTTTGACAAAAAAAAATTATTTAAGTACAATATTTTGGCAAAAAATTAACGTAGAATAATCTTTTTTCACAAATGTTCTACTATTGTGAAAAATGCTTCTATTAAAATAATATTTTGCCTGTATATAGCTCAGACCTCTCTACAGAGGCTCAACTAGAATTTTTCAAATATATAACTTAGAAGTGGGTTTATTCATATTTTACGGCAACAGAGGGGAGCAATTTTAAGAAAAAAGTGCCAATAATTATTTCAATTGGTGGTAACTCTGAAAATAATGTGAATTTTTCAAAAAATCTAGTTGAGCTCTGAATAGAGCTCTGAGCTATATACAGGCAAAATATTATTATAATAGAACCATTTTTCACAAAAGGAGAACATTTGAAAAAAAAAAAAAAAAAGATTATTCTAAGTTAATTTTTTGCCAAAATATTATATTTAAATAATTTTTTTTTGTCAAAATGCCCTTAAAACAATTTTACGCATGTATTCTAAACTGAGTGACAATAAATATCATGAAAATTATCCATTTATGCGTTTTTTCAAAATCACGGTTCCGAACGTAGTCGGATATTTTAAATACAATTACGTGTTTCCCGTTCAGTTCAAAACTGACAGTGACACTAGTCGGTAAGAACTTTTGTTATGCATAAATAACGAGAAACTTATTATTTAATTGTAACTAAAGTAACTGCTTAGTTGATTGTAATTAAACTGCTTCATGTGAGTGAATTGTAAGAAAGTACCAGAAACAGTAAGCATACGTCATTTCTCTCTTTATTTAAAGAAGTTTTTCGTGATGCTGTAATAAATTTTTGATATATTTAAGATAAGCAGCAACATATGGTGCCAGGATATTTTTTAAAAATAAATTCGTTCTTAGCTACGAATACTTTAGATAAACATAATACATGTAAAGTAGAGTTTAAAAATTTGTACAATGAGTATATATGATTAGTTGTCTAATTTGTACAATTTGGTTGACCCGCCGTTAAGTGAGCTCTCTGTCCTAGTAACTCATAAAAAATAATTTCGTAAAATATTTGTAATAGAAACACAACTGTATTTTACTTCTGTGAGACGGGTTTCACATATCCTTTAAGACAGGGGTGTCCTACCCAAAAACCTTGCAGGCCACTTTTGAAAAACAACATAATCTTGCGAGCTGCACATAAAAATATATACTTTTATATCAGATTTGGAAACAAAAAAACATTTATTGAGTGAAAATTTAAAACAGAATGAATTATTCTAATTGTTTTCATTATTTTTCATGTATACAGACATAGATAATATAATAATGTTTATATAATATAATAATGCAATGATCAAATAATGTTTAAAATATTACAGTGTGTTGCCAATTTCTTGAAAATTACGGTGTTTCAACTAATCTTTCGTTACTCATTGTTGAAATTTGATAGTGCTGTTATACACAAAAGATTAAGTATATACGTTGCCCTTTATCCTTAACCATCCTGAATATTTTTTAAATTTTTAAAAAACATCTCTTGCTGCCTCTTGCTTTTTGGGCATCCTAAAGAGAAAAGGTGGAGGAGAAATGAAAGTCGCGCACACATAGAATCACGTACCATCCGTAGTAAGGGATATGCATAATGCAATTCGAAATTTATTATAGAAAAATCAAATGTAACTATTTGATAAAATATAAATCTATTTTAATCTAAAGGACATTCCTATTATCAAAAATGATTTATTTTAAAACAAGAACAGGCAACAGGCAAATACATTCTAGATTTATATATATATATATATATATATATATATATATATATATATATATACACTCGTGTGCAAAAAATTAAGGACGAAATCGAAAATTAGCATATCAGCTGAACAAGAGGCAGAGCGGAAAGAAAGACCAATCAGGATTTTAAGTAAGGTGATGTACGGTAGCACATGCGCAGATATGCAGGTAGACATAATGGGGGAGTGTCTGAGTAGCATAAAGCATGTTGTCGGTGTAAGATCAGTATTTCTGGCAAAGAGATTGCACGCCGTATAGCAGTTAAAATCACATCGAGTTGCTTCCTCAGCGAGAAATGGCGAATAACCAATCTGTTAGACGACATCTGGATGCTTTTACCCGACGTCGAATCATTGGGAAGTTGGAGGAAGGCCGCAGTGTGACAAGTGTGGCTGCAGAGTTCGGAATTGCTCACTGCATTGTTTCACGACTTTGCAGACAATTTCAAACTACAGGAACAGCTATCCGGGGGTTTAGTAGTGGTCGTCCACGAGGAACCACACCCGCAGATGACCGGTACATTGTCTTACAAGCCAGAAGAAACAGGCGGCAGACAGCGGGAGAAATCGTTAGACACACGACACAGGCGACTGGACGACCGATATCGCGTTTTACCGTGGCCAGAAGACTGCACGGTGGTGGTCTGTTAGCACGACGCCCTGTACGGTGTGTACCTTTAACGCCTGCCTATCGGAGAATGCGTTCTCTGTGGTGCCGGGAACACCGGAATTGGAGAGACAATGAATGGGGACGAGTACTCTTTACAGATGAGAGCAGATTCAGTTTGAGTAGCGATTCTCATCGCATATTCATCTGGAGAGAGCGGGGAAGCCGCAATCATCCCTCGAACATCATTGAAAGGGACAGGTATGGAGGTCTCGGTGTTCTCGTTTGGGAAGGCATCATGCTTGGTAGTCGTACAGACCTTCACATCTTCGACGCAGGTTCAGTCAACGGGACCCGTTATTGTAACGAGATTCTTCTTCCATATGTTCGTCTTTTTAGAGGCGCTATGGTCTGCAGTTCCTTTTCATGGACGACAATGCACCATGTCATCGCACAGTAGCTGTCGAACAGCTCTTAGAGAGTCAGGATTTTGAACGTATGGATTGGCCGGCACGATCTCCGAATCTCAATCCCATCGAGCATGTATGGTATTTTCTAGGCAGACGCTTGGCAGTTCGTACCTTACCACCAGTAACGATTCGGGAGCTTCGATTGGCGCTACAAGACGAATGGGCAGCAATTCCTCAACAACTCATTGACACCCTCATTCTCAGCATGGGCAGACGCTGTGAAACCTGCCTAGCAGTCAGGGGAGGTCATATCCCCTACTAAAGACCGGATGTTTCTTGCTGGACACCCATCACAGGGATGTTTCGGCCTTTAGTCGCATTGCACTCCATGCTACTTTTTCAATAAAGCTTCTTTTTATCCCTCTGATTTCTCTTTTAGTAAGTGTTGCTTACATTACACATGACCTTACGTATTGGGGATCTTACGGTATTAAATGTGTTGATTTGGAAAGCTTTTGTACAAAGTTATATTGAAAAAACCGTCTCGTCCTTAATTTTTGCACACCAGGTATATATATATATATAGGGAAGGTTGGCATCTTCAAACTAGTTTAACCCCACTTATTCGGTCCTAAGTCCGAAATTGCTTTCTGACTCACTAGGTTCTTCTTTTTTGTAGTTTCTTTTTTTATTTCTCTATAATTTTGTTCTTCATGTTCAGCTTTTATATTTTTATTATGCTATTTTTGTTATGTTATTATCTATTATGTCATTATAATACATATTATTTCTTGTTTTGATATATAATACATATTTCTTTCATATATATATATATATTATATATATATGTAAATTTCCCTCAAATAAATTATTTCAAAATTAAAAATTTTAAAACCTGATATTTAAAAAACATTTTTAAAGACTCGGCGTGCCGCGTGTTGGAGGTGCTTTAAGGTACGCAAAAATGAATGAAGCTGCATTCATGAATACATTTTCATCTGAGGACTTTTTGAATATTCAGTGATGCTCATCTAAAAATCAATCATTACAGAATTCATCTATATGTTTCAACCATCGTTAAGATAACATTGTAATAAATAATATTTATTTCTTATTGAAGTTATTTCCCTTCTATCTCTAAATATTCTGGTACAGCATTATTGGGTTGCCGACTTTATGGTGACAATGCTTAAATAAGCATAAACTCTGCATAAGATTGCAGACTTCCTATATCTCTCAGTTTCTGCGAATTTCCATAATTTTATGGCATCCAACAGACATTTTCCGACTCACGAGATTATTTCGAAGCTTTCCAAGTAGGCGATTTCGCTGTGATTTGAATTATGTATCACATATAAACTGCTTCAAACTAAAATTTCATTTTGCGTTAAGGTATGCGATTACCTTCTGATCGCTCTTTTTGAAAAATATAAGTTTTCAACTAAATAAACACTTTTTTTTAAATGGGGCATAAAACTAGGAATTCAAATAGAATTTCTACAAAATAATTAAAAATAATTTCCGATGTATTGGGAACTTTGAGTGAAAAATTGCAGTTACGGTAAACCGTATTTTGAAAATTCAAATTAATATTTTCGAAAAATATTTTTAAAGTACTTAAATAACATTATCTGTGCTTAGAGATGAAAGATTTGTAATACTTGTGAAAGGTTTTGAAGTATGAGAATTTTTATGAAAGAACTCAATTCAGGAAAAAAAAAACTAATGTTATTTTCTCATAAAAAGTGCAATAAAATACATAAATATATACACAGGTATTAGATTGTAGTCTATACAATAAATAAGACTAATTAAACATTTTCTAAAAATTTCAGTTCAATATCTTAAAAAGAAATTCTGTATTGAACTTTACCGAGAAGCAAAATTTTTTTACTTACTTACTTACGCCAGATAATCGAGCTCACCCAAAGGGTTTAGAGCTGCATCCGAACCTCCGAGAAGTTATATTTTATTTTTTATTTATTAAAAATACTTACTCATTAGTATAGTTGAAATTACTTAATAAAACTAAAAATATAATTAAAAATTCATTTAATATAATTTTATTGAAACAGATAAGAAACTTAATTCATCATGAAAATTATTAAAAAATAGTACATAATGAAATTTAAAAGGAAATAATAAATTCTTTATTCCTTCGGTTTCTGTCAATAAGCTTTTGAAAAACACAGCTCGTCCAGCTGTTGACTTCTTAATTTTGTTGCAAATTGTCCAGCCGAAGAAAATGTTTGTTCGAATTCTATACTAGTAAGGGTTAAGGTAATCATAAAGGTAATCACCAAATCTCTCTCTGCTTTTTGAACTTTTGATGGCAGGATCTCAAATCTAATGGACTGCATTGGTGCATATACCTCTTTGATAAATATATCTAGTTCTTCTGCTACACTTAAAGGTTATTTTGTATAAATTGATGCAGTTATTGAATTAGAATGTGAATCAATTTCAAGTGTTTACCTTGTTTGAAATAGAAGATTCAATTGCATGAGTGGTTAGTAATGCAATGAGATTTAAAGTGTCTTACAAGTCTTTAAAGTAGATCCGCTATTAATTAACGGTATTTAATTGAAGAAGGAACTGTAGCAAAATCTATTTTGCTACATTTTGCTTGTATTATTTGCTTGTATTACATACATATTTGCTTGTATTATTTTGTAAGTATTGCAGTGAGTCACTTAAATCTGTGCGACATTCTGCCACACGAGAAATGAGAGCTGCGCATATTTATTTACTTATAACACTTATAATTGCACACGGGGCCGTGGGTAGCCTAGTGGTTAGAGCATCGGACTCCAGACCGGAAGGCCTGGGTTCGATGCTCGATGTCACCAAATACCCTACGAGTGCACACGGAGTACGTGCTCGTTAAATCAGTGGGTCCGTAGTCTTGTGGGCTTATTCACTAGCGCAGGAACTGGAGAATATTTCCCTCCCCTTCAGTTCACTTGCAGAAATTGTGGAGGTGGAGATAGAGGTCGTGTCGCCATCTATCGTCCCTTCGGGGAAGTTTCACTGAGCTTAAATCGCACTGTCACCTGTATGGTGCTCAAGGCCAACGACAGGCGTACCTCTTGCCCTTGCCACGATGAATTTCGTGGGCCTCGTTCTGACTACGTCAGACAGGTGGCAACAACAACATAATTGCACACAAAAATTCTACTTACCTATTTCATAAACAAAACATTAATTTTCTAAGAATTAATTTTCTAGAAAATTTTGACGAGAGAAAAATTTTTAAGATATAATTTAAAAAAAAATTCAATCCCATGATTATTATTTTAATTCCGGGATTGAAAAAAACACCAGAATCTCGGGATCCCGGGGTTTCAAACCGTAATAAAGGGTGTTTTTTTGGAGGTATAGAACTTTAAATTGCAATAAAACAACGATGTATTATTCGATTGACATGATTTTTTTTATTCGAAAGATAATTTTGTGGCATTACATTTTAAATATGATTCCTGGCATATCACTGCCACGGCTGGCTCGGATGTAGTCCAATCTGGACGTCCAATTTTCGATGACTTTTTCCAACATTTGTGGCCGTATATCGGCAATAACACGGCGAATGTTGTCTTCCAAATGGTCAAGCGTTTGTGCTTATCCGCGTAGACCAGTGACTTTACATAGCCCCACAGAAAATAGTCTAGCGGTGTTAAATCACAAGATCTTGGAGGCCAATTCACAGGTCCAAAACGTAAAATTAGGCGGTCACCAAACGTGTCCTTCAATAAATCGATTGTGGCACGAGCTGTGTGACATGTTGCGCCATCTTGTTGGAACCACAGCTCCTGGACATCATGATTGTTCAATTCAGGAATAAAAAAGTTAGTAATCATGGCTCTATACCGATCACCATTAACTGTAACGTTGTGGCCTTCATCGTTTTTGAAGAAGGATTCCACCAGCCCATAAAGCGCACAAAACAGTCATTTTTTCTGGATGTAACGGTGTTTCGACATACACTTGTGGATTAGCTTCACTCCAAATGCGGCAGTTTTGTTTGTTGACGTAGCCATTCAACCGGAAGTGCGCTTCATCGCTAACCAAATTCGCTTATGAAAATCGGGAACAACGGCAATTTCGTTTTGGGCCCATTCGACGAATCTACGCCTTGCTTGATGATCGTTTGGATGAATTGCCAAACCAAACTGAGAATAAATCACTTGACAGCTGTTAAATCGGTCGCCATCTTGGAAAGTATTCCCAACTTAAACTTCTATACCTGAAAAAAAAACACTCTTTACATGAGCTTCTTCAATAAAAATAATTAAAACTCAACAGCAAATAGGAACTATTTTATTGAATATTTCGCGTTTCAAATTCATTTTTCAGAATTCAGAAATAGCTTTGTTAACTTTCACATTTTCTTTTAGAAACTCAATACCTCCCACCAGTTGTGAACACTGGAATTTTGTCAAGAGGTCGGGTGATGGTCGGAAGACCACCACTCTCGCAACATAAAACGCCCCCCAATACACCAGAAAACAGTCTTTTGATTTTATTGATTGCCGTGAACAAAAAGCAGTAAAAAATGCATTATTTAATAAATAATCAGCATTAATTAGTAAAGTAAGTTATTTATAACAAATATATATTTAAATTACCAAAATTAGCCTTATGATACGTTCTATATGCATTGGATTATAATTAATCGAGAAAAAATTCAAAAGCGATGGGGGAGTTTTATGCTCCCTCGAAATGTATTTCAATACAGTGCTCTCACGTAAATTATTTTCCCAACCCTCCTTTTTTACTTTAATTAAAGAGACAAAAGTAAAGAAAAACTTCGTAAATCTTTTTGCATGGTTGCTAAAACTGCACTGCAAATTTACTTCGTAAGCATGGGGAAATGATTTTTATTCAAGTTATGAAGTGCAGAATCAGTGTTGAAATTCCAGAATGTAGTAAGAAAGGTAGTAAAATGAAACTTATGGCATATATATATATATATATATAATACTACCTTGTATACCCGTTCTTCGTACTGGTGAATTGAAAAAGTAAACGGTACAGATTGAAGGATAAATAAGTTTTTAATGATTTAATTTTACGTGTATTGCAAATTAAACTGAAAAAATCTTTTTGCATATCTCAGCTGAACAAAAAAACCATATTTGTTTAATTTTAAGCCCGTAGATCTGATTGCTGATAAAAAGGATTTTTTTGATTTAAAACGGAGCTCTGTAACTCTCTTGTGGATCAATTTTCGGGAACACCTTATTAAGATGTTCAGCAAAAGTAACACATCATTAAAAATTTTGTGTAATGTATGCTTAAAACAATGTAAATAATTTATATTTGGATGTGTAACTCATTAATATTACGTTCTGTTGTATTTATTTTATGTTTAATTTGCAATATTCGCAAGCAACGCCATTCCTTACATTATAATGGCTTTTCAATAGAAACATAGAGAAATGTTGGCGATAGAGCCAAGTTAGCACCATTTTTGGCGACCATGTTGCCAACTTTTCGAATAATTGAACGGTGCAGAAGATGAAATGCTGTAACACCACGTGGTGGGGAGATGCAACAAAGACTATAGAACAAAAACCTTCTTAACAAAAAAATACATATACATGCCAATTTTCATAGTGATCGGTTGAACGATGTTGAAGTAAGGCGAGGTCATATATACACAAACATCCATTTATATATATATATAAAAACATTAAAAAGGCGAACCTATCCAAATCAAATTTCTCTGTGCTTAGCGACATGTTGGCAACTTGACAATTGATTGAACGGTGCAGAACTCGATATACTATAGCGCAACCTGGTGTGAAGTTGCAACAAAGAAAATAACACAAACACCTTCTAAAAATACATATACCTGCCAATTTTTATAGTGATCAGTTGAACGTTGTTGGAGTAAAGCGTTTTACAAACAACGTCCATTTATATATATACACTGCTGGACAATTGCTAAGGACGGATCACAAATTGCTATTTAGCATAACATTAAGCGAGACATGAGGCCTAGTAGGATAAAATATAGTTGTCACACTGTTCAGACATTAGAATAAAGAATATTTATTGTTCTGGAAAGTACAAAAGCTGTGAAACATCTGAAAGAAAAAAAATGATCATTTGATCTGCGTACGGAGAATTGGAACAATGCGTCTAAAAGTTAGCAGGCACCTTAAAGAAAGTTATCAAAACGGGATATGTCCACCGTGGAGTGTGATGCAACATTCCACACGTCGTACCATATTTTGCACAACATTATCCAGCAGCTGTTGAGACAATTTATCCCATTCCACTGTGAGTGCACGGATGAGGGTGTTCTTGTTTGTCGGAGGATAGTTTCGACCAGCAACTTGCCTCCCCAAAGCATCCCAAACATTTTCAATAGGGTTTAGATCTGGAGAACGCGCTGGCCATACGAGACGTTGAATACCCTTGCTGTCTAGACAATCCTGAACAGCGAGTTTTCGATGACATGTTGCGTTGTCGTCCATAAAAACAAATTTATTACCGACAGCACCACGAAAAAGACGAACATGAGGAAGTAGAACTTCATCAATGTATCGTTGACCCGTCATAGTCCCATTCGCAACCACATGTAGGCGCGTTCGGCCATTGATCATGATGCCGGCCCACACCATGATACTGCATGTCGGATATCGGTCCTTTTCCTGGATATTTTCTGGACGATAAGCAGTACCACTCTCGCGCCAGATCCGTTGGCGTCTACAATCCGATGACAGACTGAACCTACTCACATCTGAGAATAGTACGCATGCCCAGTCCTGTTCAGTCCAATTGTGATGCTCACGACCCCATTGGAAACGGGCAGTACGGTGCTGTCTGGTCAATGGAACACACACAACAGGTCTGCGTGCGTATAGTCCTCCTCCGCTGAAACGTCTGGCAACAGTTTTTCGGGAGATCTGCTTTCCTGAGGCAGCAAGAAACTGAATTTCCACCTGCTGAGCTATGGTGCGCCTGTTCCTTTTTGCTGATAGGACGATATATCTGTGTTCTGCAGGCGTCGTACTTCTAACACGACCTCCCCCGTGCCGTCTACTACACATTCGAGTAGTTTTAAATGACTTCCACAGCCGTGAAACAACGCTGTGAGCGATGTCGAATTCCCTGGCAACATCTGTTATTTTTAGCCCTTCTTCGATCTTTCCAATAATTCAGCCACGCATAAAATCATCTATGTGATGTCGGGAAGACATGCCAAAACTTTTAAGTTCGTCTATTAAATCTTTCCTGTAAAACTTTGACTTGAAACAACAACTGTCCACACGCGTCAAAATCTTTAAAGCTCTTATGAACGCTATCACGTGATGAACAGACGTGGAAAAAAATTTGCATACTCATACTTCTTCTTACTAATATCCCGCACTTATTCTAATTTTCCACATTTTGCTTCCTTTCATTTTGTGGTTTCTATGGATGATAGTGTTATCCGTCCTTAGCAATTGTCCAGCATTGTATATATATATACATGTATATATATATATATGTGTACATGTATATATATACATGTATATATATGTATATACATCTTTATATATAAAAATCTTCTGTGCGTGTGTATGTCACTCAACTCCTCCTAAACGGTTGGACCAATTTCGATGAAATTTTTTGTGTGGGTTCAAGTAAATTCGAGAATGCTTTAGATTCCCAATTCGGTCCGATATCGCAATTAGTTAAAAAGATATTAATTAAAAACATTCAAAAAATACAACTCAACATTCACCTGCATTGTTGTAACACCACTATTTTTATAAACAAGTAATATAAAAAAAATTAATCAATTCCTACTTAGATCTACCAAGAAAAATTTATTTCAGCTAATTTTTACTAAACAGTTGCAATTGATATAAATATATATATACATATGACAGAATCACAACTTTAAGTGGTAATTAATTTTTATTAATTAACATTAAAGTATCGTATTGTCATCCAAAACAATCGTGTATATAAAATTTCCTTTCAACTGAATGGTTTAACACGTGAGAAAAATACCTTTTCAAATTTTGACATAAGTTGCCAAAAGGGTCGCTAAGTCGCCAACGTTGCTGTATTTGTAATTTTTTTAAATAATTAGTTTTAATCAATTAATTTTTATTAATTATAATTAAATTATTGTATTGTCATCCAAAATAATCATGCACATTACATTTCAGCTCAATTGAGCGCTTTAAAATGTATTTTATTAACGATTGAAAATTCCACCAAGATAAATAAGTAAATAAACAAACAAACAAATAAAATGTGTATAGAGATCTTGAGCTAATAGTAGGAATTGAAAAAGACGTAAGTTGGCGTCGAAAATTGATTTGGAGCCAAATTGGCCAAACCCGATATTTATTGTTACGAAAATGCAGACGGTTCACGCTTTTTAGCGTTTTTAATTACTATCTTTTCAAATAATCTTTATATATATAATTCTTCTGCGCGTGTGTATGTAACTGAACTCCTCCTAAACGGCTGGACCGATTTTGATGAAAGTTTTTGTCTGTTCCAGTGGACTGCAGAATGGTTTCGATTTATAATTCGGTTTAGAAATGTTTACTTAATTAATTTTTTATTTATAAATTGTTGTTCTTGGAATGTTTTACATTAGATCCGACAGACTGCGCTACGATCGCAGTATCGAATACACAAAAATATTTTATTATAATTCAATTTGGACCCGACAGTTGGTGCTGTGATCATTTCAGGAAAATATTTTGGCATTTCGTGTTCTTATTTTGTTGAAATAAATCGTGTGTTAATTAAATTATTACATTCAGATGTAATTAAATTCACTGGATTTACCGAGAATGCCACCACATAATTTGCGATTGAAGATTGGCTCGTCCATAATTTTGCTTCGAAATTTGAACGCACCGAAATTGTGTAATGGCACGCGATTAGTCATAAAAAAATCATGGTCAACTTTCTTGAAGCCACTATTTTAATTGGAAAATTTCTAGGTTAAGTTGTACTTCTACTGCGGATCCCAATGATTCCTTCAGATTCACCTACCTATACCATTTAAACGTTTACAATTTCCAATTCGCTTGGTATTTGTTATGACTATTAATAAGTCACAAGGTCAAACATTGAAGGTTTGTGGCTTAAATTTAGAAAATCCTTGCTTTTCTCACGGCCAATTTTATGTCGCGTGTTCCAGAGTTGGAAAACCATCGAATTTATTAATTTGTACCCCTCAAGGATTAACCAAAAATATTGTACATCTAATGACATTAGAATAAACTAATTTTATGTACAATTTAATAAATATAACTGTTATAAAATAGTTTGAGTCTCAACTTTTTCACCTTTAATTAAAACACGTTTAAGTTTTTATTCACACAGCCTTTACATTTAACTTCGCTCAAAGTATATACATACTCACACGCTATCGATTGATTGAATTGTAATAACCGTACATGTGTAATGACGTTAGGCAATGTAATAACTTTTTAATACAAATTTTACTCAAAACAGTCTAGATTGTTAAAGCTTATTCATAAAAATTTGGAATGTTTGAATTTAAGATGTGTGTACAGGACAACGTCTGTCGGGTTCTCTAGTATATATATATATATATATATATATATATATATATATATATATATATCATCTCGATATTTATAAATATTCTGATAGAAAGATAAAAATTTGAATATTATGTTGTATTTTTTGCATAACTTATCGAATAAAAAAGTTATTATTTTTCGCTAATTAAAGAACATTAACAGCAAATTTTTTAACCTCACAAATAAACTGTTTTTATCTCATTACTGTTTCTGTTTCATTAATTTTTTTTTATTTTTAACTTTAAGAGACATTTATTATTTTTATATAATTTTGTATATGGGACGCCCACATGGGGTCACTGGAATTATAAACTTGTTCTTAAATTAGTATTGATAAATTAATTATCAAATACATTGAGTAGTACTGATGAATTTATAAGTATATATTATATCATTGTAAATGTCTATTTTATTTTTTATTATATCAGAATGTATTTTGTGTTGCTTCCTTTCAGTAACTTAATGATTTTTTTCAAATAATCTTTTATTTTCGACTTTTTGATGTGCTCACGCCCGTCAAGGAGGAAGGGGATAAGCCTGACTGTTTGAGAATGCTGTTTTAATGTATCCGACTACTTACGAGAACTTTTTTTAAAAAACTAGATATAGTTATTTTTTGTGGTATTTAGATTTTTTTTAGTACATTATCAGAAGAAAAAGACAAATTTAAGAAAAAAATTAAATTATTACTACTAAAATGGGTAAAAATTGACATCAAATTACATAAACGGGGTCCGCTCTATACAAATAGTAAGTGAAATAATTCTCAGATTTTCAATTTTGATGTATGCTTTACTATACCTTTTTGAAATAATCTTCAGGATAACAGATATTTTAACTTTTACAAAAACTAGAGCACTTTATTACAGTTATTATACGAATTTGCTGAAAAAAACAGGGATTATATTCACATAAAAACCTGTAGATTTTGTAATAAAACAATAATTAATAAATCTGAAGGTTAAAACACCTACTGATGTACAGAACATACACATAAAATTTCAGTAAATTATATTCTAAACTTTTTGAATAATCACTACCCTCATTTGAACTTTAAAAAAAACACATTTCGAGTAATACACATTTTAAAGTTTGACATCATATGTAAAGTTATGGCATCTGTTTTTACTAAAACACTTGTAGTTTTTGTTCTAGTTAATGAAAAAATTGTATTTTTATAAATCTAATAAGATGGTCTATAAAATATAACCATGGAAAAATTGTCTATTTAAAAAATACATAGTTTTAAGGAAGTCGGATACCTTAATGGATAAAAATTAAAGATGATTTTTTCCTTTTTTTATAGATATATTGATAGCGACATTAATCTTATATGCTTGTAACTTTTTTGCCTCTTTAATAGAATAAATGTGAATGTAGTACAAACAACCCTAGAATTTATTTTATGTATTTCCTTTAATTATATTAAAATTAAGGTATTTCAACTTTTTTATTTAATTAGAATGAACTGCTTTGAGATTATGCAAAGATGGATAATCCAAGCGCGATTTTTCATTCCTCACTATATTAAACATTAAAAAATGGGTAGTTCTGAGAAGAAAATATTTGTCGGGGGGAGAAACTTTCTACTTCGCCACTTACTTCCACTTTTTTTCTATAAATGATTGATGCGTCGTAGGGGAATGGAAGAAAGATAACCTGTTGGCCACACACATTAGTTCCGCAATGGAAATTTTCACTTATAAGAAAGTCCCTAAAGGCTGAAGATTCCCCCTTTTTTAGGGAAACACGTATCTTGAAGTCGAGTGTCACATAAAGATTTCAGGTCATGCAATTTTCAGAAATGTTTTCTAAGAACATGTAATTTTTATAACACCTTGCGCATCATGTAACCATAATTGGTACATACTATATTTAGGGCAGAATCCCAATGTAACCTCAAGTGTATACATGGTTTATTTAAGGGGATAGCCAGTATAACCAGCACAGGAAACTTTCTACGGTAGATTTTCATTTATTGGGATTGCATAAAATTCCAAAAGTTAAGTTACAAAATGCCTGGGTTACAAAAATTTGAAAAAATAGTAAAATTAGAATTAAAGTTAAAAGTCTTTGGGAAATTGCTATAAATGTTTGTTGAACAAAAAAACTTCTCCACACACGTTACATAAGAGTATTGCCCATTATGTGTTCCCTTACTTCATCTTTTTTATCATAAATACACTGAAATCCCACTGAATTAGAGAGATCGAAAGGTCTATGCAAATTGTGTAGAACTGTGTATTTATGAGCAAGTGAGGGCGCTGTGGTAACTTCATGTATATCGCGTACGTTGGTTGTTCTGAACTAGTTTTTCGAATTCTAAATATGGATAAAGTGCCTGATTTAGTCGCCTCTATCACGAACAAATCGTAGTTGCGCGACGCATAGGTCATTGAATTTCCAAAATTGTCAGAGAGCTCGGATTTTCCAGATCAACAGTGTCAAGAGTATACCAAGTGTACATGAATGGTGGACAAAAAAACAACAGCAAAAATTTAGCGATCGAGCAAACTGCAAAGGACAACTAACCTTGGCAGTGCGTGGCGAGAGACGGCTCAGGCGTATTATACGTAACCAGTGAAGCCAAACATTAGCTCAAATTAATACCCAGTTGAATGACAGAGCCAGTCGTACAATAAGTAAAAGGACTGTGCAACGCTCGCTTCACTGTCTGGTTTTCGGGAGCCGTCGACCTACGAGAGTACCATTGCTCAATGCTCGCCATCGGGCTGAACGTCTTACCTGGGTGACACAGCTCAGAGACTGGTGTATAGAGTATCATGGAGTGATGTCTCGATTCCGACTACTTAACGCTCATGAAAGGTTGAGAATATGGCGTCAGGCCATGGATCCTGCAAGCCAGGTTTGAACTGTACAAGGGCATGGTAGCTCAATCACGGTTTGGGGTGTTTTTTCTCCTGGCGCTGTTTGGGATTTTTGGTGCGTGTACCAACTTATCTTAATGTAAATCAGTACATAGAGTTGCTGGGTGATCACCTCCACCCGCTTATGCTGTTCTGCTATCCACACTGTAATGGAGTTTTCCACCAAGACAACTGTACCTCTCACAAGTCCCGGTTGGCTACTGGCTGGTTGGATGAGCATTTCTCTGATTTTTCTGTCATAAATTGACAACTCAGAAACCAAGACTTAAATCATATTGAGCCTATTTGTGATGTTTTGGATCCTCACACAGCATCACGAACCTTACTGAATTATGTACAGCTTTAGTTAATATTTGACAAGTCATTTCCGTGGAACGTTTCGAAAAACTTGTATTATATGCCTCGTCATATGGCAACCGTTATCAAGGCCATAGGAGGACCAACTCGTTAATAGGTAGGTATTCCTAATTCAGTGGCATTTCAGTGTATATAATTCCATATCAAAATTACTTTCGTATTTGTTGGCTTTCGGCAGTTATTCTCATTCAGAATCACTTTTGTTAAAATCCAACATTGATGGCATATGGGCAAGAAAAAATAAAAATCTGCACTTAAAATGGTCATAAAAACTTAAGAAAGCGAAACGAAATACAAAAAAAAAAACGTGAAATTTAGTTAGCATCAAAAGAAAAAATGAAATGTGTGTTGTAACGTCAAAGTCAGTATCCTCAAAAATCTGGGATATTTGGAAATACTACTGGGGTAGAAAGCGCAGTTTGGTACGCGAGAGATTAATGCCCCAATTAGACTACTTTTTGGGGAAAATTAGGGGATTTTTTTATTGGTTTATTCTAGAAGTAGTTAATAAATAAAATGTTTACTTATCTACATTTTTAATATAAGGTCATTAAATTTTGATATAAAAATTCCATTACATTATGCTATCATCAAATGATATATCTCATTATGTACCAAAAAATACTTCATTTAATATTCCAGAAGTAGAAGTATAATGTTAGCAACCCATTGCTGGAATAAATAGTAAATGATATGAGCAATGTAGCCTATATAATTTTGCTTCATACATTTCTGTGGTTAAATAAATAATAGTTGAACTATAAATGCGCAGAAATATGAAATTAAAGAAACACGTTTTAGGGATGGTATTCTACGATAATTTTATTTTGAATGCATAAGCTCACAAATAAAGTGTTGATAAGTAACAAAATTTGTGTCTCTGAGAAAAAATAGTAAAATAATAAAGGAAAATTGGAACTATTCCATCAGTATTATTTTACTACATTTCAAAGCATTGAATGTCAAATCCTTGCACTTATTATCGATACTACACTAACTATTATATAGTATAGTAGCCACAGAGTGCATTGTTTTTATATGAAGTAATGCGCTAACACACAAGATATTTAAAAAAATATCTATAAAAATTGTAAAGACAGCAGAATTAAACACATTATTGTAGGGATATGAGTGTAGAAATGCCACATTCAGGTATTGGAGGGTTATGTTGAGATTATTAGGTGAAATCGATTTGCTGATATTAATCGTTTCCTGCACAGATTTCGATTAGAATTCGATCTCCACATTGCACAAATTTGAAACTCGCAAATAAGCATGTCGTACATGGGGCTGCAAATGCAAATGGCCGTGCCGGATAGGACGAGGTGGTCAACATTCCCATCAGATTTTACATTCTTTGATTTTCTTTTTCTCGTATTAATAATATTTTGCCAATATACAACTAAGAACAGAGACAACTAAGTCCAGAGTGCCTGGACTAGAAGTTTATAAAAATACACGCTATTTTCAGGGTTACTACCAATTGAAATAATTATCGATAATTTTTTGATAAAATTTCTCCACTTTGATGTGTTAAAAAAAGATAAATCTCCACTTGTAAGTTATATATTTCAAAATTCCTATTTAGGACTGTGTACAGCAGTGCTTCTCAAACTTTTAATACTGGCGCCCACCTTTTCGATCACAATTTGTTTCGCGCCCCCCTTATACATTAATAATGTACTGAATGCAATAATAATGCACTTTGACGCTAAAGCTACAATAGGCGATCTTAATTATAAGCCATACAAATTAGTAACATAAGTATTAAATTTTGTATACTACTTTTAAGGTATCCGACTATACCCTAAAACCATGATTTTTTTCAAAAATCGGCAAAATTTTATGATTTTTATTTTATAGACCATTTTATTAACTTAATAATAACAATACCAAGTACTTTATTTTCCCTCCACTAGAACAAAAACTACAAGCGTTTTAGTAAAAGCAAATGCCATAACTTTACACAAGATGTCAAACTTTGAAATGCGTTTTACGCGAAACGTGTTTTTTTCGAAAAACTCAAACGGGGACCGCGATTGCTCAAAAAGTTTTGAAAATAATTAGCTGAAATTTTTTGCTTATGTTCTGCATAACAGTAGAAGTGTTTTGATCTTCAGATTTATCAATAACTGTTTTATTTCAAAATTTGCAGCTCTTTATGTGAATATAGTCAATGTTTTTTAAGCAATTTCATATAATGACTTAGATAAAGTGCTCTCTAGTTTTTGTAAAAACTAAAATATTTCTTATCATGAAGATCACTTCAAACAGAAATAACAAAGTAACACATCAAAATTGAAAAAATTGAGAATTTGTTCATAAAATCTTTGTAGAGAGCGGGCCCCGTTTATGTAATTTTTCGTACATTTTTACTAGTTTTTTTCCCATTTTAATAATAATAATTTTTTTTCTTTTACCAATTTTAGGGGATTTTTCCTTAAAATATACTATATAAATATAAAAATCACAAAAAGACTCCATATTTCCTTTTTTTTCAAAAAAAAGTTGTCGCAAGTAGTCGGATACCTTAAGCAAAATAAATAAATAAATAAAATAATACGATATTATTATGTTATTTTCCTTTCTATAATTTTTTAAATTGAGGATATTACAAAATGAACATATTACAGAGTTCCCCTTGTGTGCGTCACTGATGTTAAATAATGATCAATAATATAAAATATCGTTTAAGAATAATTGTATTATTTTTAATATTTTTTAAAGCGAAAGACTTCATGTTTTTAACCCCGGGGTGAGGCACTCACTCGATACGGTCGGGGTTGATTGAGTCACCCCAATCTTTTTTTTATAATTATTTTATTGTACGATACAAATCATGGTTTGCAGTGAATAATTTAATTAAGAGAAAGTTTACTTACCTACTTTCAAGGACTTTTCAATTTTTCTTTTTGGTAATAAATAAACAGTTTTGCCAGAATTAACGATTTCGTAATCTGTGTGTCCCGCGTGACCACTTCCGGGAAAAAATATTTCATTTTGATAATATGTATGTTACTGCTAAAAAATTAGTATTGAAACATTTTTCGTTATGCTTTATATATGTTGAGAATATTTGCATAAAAATATGTCTTGGCCAAGTAATCCTTCATGTGCTTGTGTGTGTGTGTGTGTGCTCTCCGTGGTTTTCCAAATGTAAAACTCTTTTTGCATGGAAAAAGCGCAACAGAGAACACATAAA
>BMAU01010534.1:0-38051 GCA_019973935.1 Trichonephila clavipes | reverse complement strand
CCCCAACTAGTACCTGCGAGTTTACAGTCTTCTACTGTATCCACTCCTCAAACATCTGCATCTTCCAGACCTCAAGCATATGCATCTTCCAGACCTCAAGCATCTACATCTTTCAGACCTCAAGCACCTACATCTTCCAGACCTCAAGCATCTATATCTTCCAGACCTCCAGCATCTACATTTGCAAAACCTCAAGCATCTACATCTTCCAGACCTCAAGCATCTACATTCATACAAGCATTTACATTTTGGCAACATTTTGGCGAAAAAATCTCACTTAGAATAATCTTTTTTCAAAATGTTTTTATTTTATAAAAAATGCTTCTTAAATAATATTTCGCTTATATAAAGTAAAGACTTCTCCAGAGTCCAAACTATTTTTTTAAATTCCCATTATTTTCAGAGTTACAACGAATTGAAATAATTGTCGGCGCTTTTTTCTTAAAATTTCTCCCGTCTGTTGTCGTAAAACATGGATAAACCCACTTCTAAGTTATATATTTCAACAATTCTAGTTGAGCCTCTGTACAGAGGTCTTAGCTATATACAGGCAAAATATTATTACAATATTTTGAAAATGGGTCATTCTATGTTAAAATTTTTTGAAAATATTGTACTTAAACGATTTTTTATTGTAATAATATTCTTAGAACAGATTTATATAATTTTTCTAATTTAAGTGACACTAAATATCAAAAATATTACCCATTTATACGCTTTTGCAAAATCACGGTTCCGAACGTAGCCGGATACCTTAAAATACCGTAGAACAATTTCAACTACGCTTGAACTTCATATATATCCTTGAACTAAAATTTGTTTCACAAAAAAAGGAATAATGTTTCTCTATTTTACAAACGCACACATAGGTTCCGCGAAGTCTTGACAACACGTTAATATTCCATTAACAAAATTGTTTCTGTACATATTTTTTGAAACTAGCGCCTGCTTATCGTGCTGAAACGGTTAAACTACTATCAATATGAGCTCTTCAGATAATCGACGGAATACTTATGCGTTTCAAGACATTTTTCTTCTTGTTTGGATACAATCCAACATCAGTAACATTTAACTGCTCATTTCGTATTCAAAAACCTGTCTAATTCTAAATCATTTGACTATTTTTCGTTATAAATCAAAGGTTCTGTGAAGTGGAAAATATTATGAAAAATGATAAAATTTGCCAGTTAGATCAATCTGAAACTGTAACACGTTATAAAAAGATTATCTAAACCCCTCACTAAAATAATGGAACGTTTCCCCATGGAACTTTTTTAATATAAAAACATACTTCTAAATAAGAATGTATTGTTAGTTGTAATGGAATATTAAGGTTACAGTGGGCCTTTAAAACGTTTGAATTGATCAAAATATAGAGAAACTTCTTTTTTAGTTTACTTAAAAGTCATATTAGCTTCTCTTTTGAATATATACAAAGTATTCGTTTTTGCGCATTTTTGTATTGAGTTCGGTGTAGTTTGGATTTCATCATCCAGGGTGCTTCCTCTTTTTGTATACATTCTAGTTTCATACAAATAAAAAAGCTGTCAGTAGATTTATTTTTACAAAGCCTCTCTACTTATATTTCAAATATTAATCTATCAAATTTAAGGTGAGAAAAAGGGGTTTTAATTGTATCTGAGAGTGAAATCGATATTTTATTATAATTTGTTTTAAACATGCTTGTGTGTTTTGGTTTCGAAATTAATGTTAATTTCACTAATAGAAATACTTCTTTTTAGAACTAAAGACCATTTTGGATTTTATGTGCTAAGAAAAAAGTATTGAGTATGGATCTTATATCAGCCAGATGTAGAAAATTCTAAGATTGTCCTACTAAACGGAGAAATATATTGTCGAAATATAACAAGACGCGATGGTAGAAATCATCTGAAACTCTTCCAGTAGTTGATCCAAAATGCAGTTCTGAAGTCTTACAGCAGTTTTGTTTCTTAATTTCTTTCGCGCAATATTTTCTGGAAAATAGAAGAAAAAAACATTCAATGGTTAAAAATAAATTGATGTACACAAGCTAAATTCATTTGACGTCATAGTCATGCGATAAAATTCAATCATGTGTTTGTAGCCAACCAATGAGCTCAATTCATGACGATCTCATGATAAAGTCAATCACGTGTCTCCTTTGAATACAAAACTAGACTTCAGACTAATTTTACTTATTTTTATATTTTTAAAAATAAGTTAAAATTTCATAATTAGGTAAGTATGTCAAAATGTTATGAAAAAAATATTTTTCAAAAGATTTCAAAAACTTAAAAATCCTATTTTATACATATACTTTTAAATAAAATGAATTTTCCCTACCTTTGTGCGTTATTGTTGTCAAAAATTTGTTCTTTCAGAGAAAGTTTCTGAAAAGATCAAAAGTTGGCAACAGTAATGCGCATGAACTGATTTGCTGGAAACACATAACTGCTTTCGCCGTGTGACTATGACGCTACAACAGCTTTTGAATTGATCGACTAAACCACGTGGTAATCATTAACATGTGACTATGACGTCGCATGAATTGTGTGTGTGAGCCATTCCATCATCTCATTGTTGCCATTTTCTTACAGAAACTTTCTTTTTTAAAAAATGCATATTTCTTAACAATAATATGGCATACGGATAAATAAATGTATTTGGTTTGTTACAATGGCATATCATTTTTTTTTATTATTATTTTTAAAATCTTTTGAAGAATCTTAATACTTGGAATTTTTTACCAGCTATCAAATAAGAAAATGTATCTTGATTTTACAAGTACAAGATATACAGGCCCAAAAGCAGCTTTGTTTAATGGAAAACACGTTATTACACATTTATGCATTTTCATCATTAAAACAACTTAATTATCCGATATATGTTAGTTGTAGCTGTCAGTACTTTGTCTCTTAACAAACACCCAAAATAGACTTCATTTTATATAATCACAAAACACTTTTTCAAATATACATGTATAATATTGGTTAATTTTCATATTCCATCTATGGCGGAAAATTGCTCTCAACCTCTATGAACTTGATCCGGCTGAATAAAAATTAAGTGCTATCTCTACCTCTCTACCACAGCTCAACTCAATTCGTCTGCCGATTTTTAACTTTAAATTTAATGTTATTAAAAAATATGAAATGTTTAAATAAAGTCATCAAAAAATATTGTTGCTGATATTTCTGACCTGGTGAAGTTTTAAACTAATTAGGTTACTTCTACATAAAAACAGGAAATCTATGACAGATGTGAAGTGTACTGAAATCTTACAACTGTTTCTTATATCTTAGTTCGTATGTAACACAAGCAATACATAGATATAAAAAATTCCTTGGTTTGAATCATTTTTCTTAAGTTTTATGTCAAAAATAAGAAGAATAACTCTCAAAATGCATTTGACAGCCAGTAAAGTAACTGTGTTATGAAAAATGGTGTATTTCATAAAGCTCGATATTTTCAACGAAATTATATTGTACACTATAAGCCCATTAAATGAAAATATACAGAGTCGTCATTATAAGTAGCCAATTATTATATTTTGTTTAAAAAGAATGCACTTATTCATGGGACATCATAGTCACATAACTGCAGTCGCGTTTTTCCAGCCATTATTTCATGCATTTGTGTGACATCATAGTCAAATGGAAACTGAAATCACTTGTTCCCAGCCAACTAATCCCTGTCCTTCGCTTTGTAAACTTTTGCTTTTAGGGGGTGTCCGGACCCCCACATAAATTCATTTGTCGTCACAATTATGCTATAAATTCAATCACGTGTTTCTAGCCAACCAATGAGCTCAATTCATGACGATCACGTGATAAAGTCAAGCATGTGTTCTCCATTGAATACAAAAAACAGACACCAAACTAAACTAATTTTACTCCTTTCGATATTTTTAAAACTTAGTTTAAGTTAAAACTTCATAATTAGGTAAATAATAGGTGTACAACTTTGCTTCCGCCATTTTTTCCAAAATCAATGCTTTACTGTAAAAATGTGATTATACATTTATGATTCAATAACTGCGTTCAATAACGATCACCTGTAATTGTTTCAGTCGGTTTTAATAACCCATAATACACTACGCCGAGCTGGTCCCACCAAATGCCGTGCTGGTCTTCGACGTCAAAGTCACCGTTCTTGAAGCGTTGAAACCACTCTCGGCACGTTCTTTCAATAATAGCGGCCCACCATACCTATTTGAGAACATTCGATGAGCCTCAGCTGCATATTTCTTCATATTAAAGCAGAAAATTAAAACCTCCCGCAAATGATGAGAATTTGGCTCGTAAGCTGACATGTTTAATCGAGAATAACTTTATGATGCGGACACAAATCGACTAATATTTCGATGGCGTTATGTTTACAAATACCTAACTTATTGTATGACACCTACGATACATTTATTTCGACGACTTACCGCTACAGCAATCTATTGCAAAACGGCGGAAGCAAAGTTGTACACCTAATATGTTAAAATGTTATGAAAAAAAAACGATTCTTCAAAAGATTTTAAAATTAAAAATTGGCTTTTGAATTGATTGACTAAACCACGTGGTAATCATTAACATGTGACTATGACGTCGCATGAATTGAGCCATTCCATCATCTCATTGTTGCCATTTTCTTACAGAAACTTTCTTTTAAAAAAATGCATATTTCTTAACAATAATATGGCATACGGATAAATAAATGTATTTGGTTTGTTACAATGGCATATCATATTTTTTTATTATTATTTTTAAAATCTTTTGAAGAATCTTAATACTTGGAATTTTTTACCAGCTATCAAATAAGAAAATGTATCTTGATTTTACAAGTACAAGATATACAGGCTCAAAAGCAGCTTTGTTTAATGGAAAACACGTTATTACACATTTATGCATTTTCATCATTAAAACAACTTAATTATCCGATATATGTTAGTTGTAGCTGTCAGTACTTTGTCTCTTAACAAACACCCAAAATAGATTTCATTTTATATAATCACAAAACACTTTTTCAAATATACATGTATAATATTGGTTAATTTTCATATTCCATCAATGGCGGAAAATCACTCTAAATCTCTATGAACTTGATCCGGCTGAATAAAAATTAAGTGCTATCTCTACATCTCTACCACAGCTCAACTCAATTCGTCTGCCGATTTTTAACTTTAAATTTAATGATATTAAAATATGAAATGTTTAAATAAAGTCATCAAAAATATTGTTGCTGATATTTCTGACCTGGTGAAAAGTTTTAAACTAATTAGGTTGCTTCTACATAAAAACATAGGAAATCTATATAGATGTGAAGTGTACAATGAAATCTTTCAACTGTTTCTTATAATTTAGTTCGTATATAACACAAGTTTATTCAATATAAAGATATAAAATAATTCTTTTTTTGAATCATTTTTCTTCAAGTTTTATGTCAAAAATATGAAAAATATCTCTCAAAAATTCATTTGACGGCCAGTAAAGTAACTGTGTTATGAAAATGGAAAAATATCTCTCAAAAATGTGTATTTCATAAAATCGTTATTTTCAACGAAATTATATTGTACACTATAAGCCCATTAAATGAAAATATTCCGAGTCGTCATTATAAGTAGCCAATTAATATATTTTGTTTAAAAGAATGCACTAATTCATACGACATCAGGTTCACATAACTGCAGTCACGTGTTTCCAGCCAATCAGTTCATGAATTTGTGTGACATATAGTCAAATGAAAACTGAAATCACTTGTTTCCAGCCAACCAATTCCTGTCCTTCGCTGTTGTCAACTTTTGCTTCTCTATGAGAAGTACATATTTCTCAACAGAATAAAGCATATAGTTAAGCAAAATACACTTGATTTAAGATTACACGCACGTATAATTTTTTCTTTCAAATTTTCGAAAACTTTTAGGAGAATCTCAATGCTTGAACATTTTCACCGAATTATCAGATCTGAAATTTTATCTAAACTTTAGAAGTACAATTCTAATGTCTCTCAGTTTTGAATTCAATAGAGAATACGTGATTGTTTTTATTATATGATGATTGAGAATTGTTTGTTTTATATTGTGCACAGATTGGTTTATAGTCTAATTGTGTTATATTGTACTCAGATTGACTTATAGTCTTACTATACTACTTTGTGTCAGATCGGTTTACAGTGTTATTGTATACAAATCAGCTCGTATACAAATTGCACACTTTTTCCATTGTAGATAAATCAAAGAAGTAGAGTTTTTCTATAACCTCCTCAGACCCGAGACAAAAGTAAAGGCTTGATATTTTGTAAGTACTTTAATAGTTGTTTTGATCAATATGATGTAGAAAAGTGCAGTAATTGTTTTTAGTATATAGAAGCTGGGGGTATCACATGTGATACATCAGGAACAGGACATTACAATCAAAAAATTTTAAGTATCAAGCAAGATTGAAGTAATTAATTTAATCTTAGTCTTTAATCGCACAATACATACAATTCATAAATTCAACATGAAAATTAAGTTTTTTTGGCACTTTAGGTACATATTAGTAATATTGTTACAATAACAATAAGAATTTATAGTAGTTGTAAAGCATAGAAAAATCTTGGGGTCTGTACATTGTACAGTTGTTAAATCCAAGCACTTCTCATAGCAGCCATTCGGAATTACTCAGACAACTGGCACTTGAAGTAATAAATGACATACCCGATCAAGCCTTGATTGCTTACACAGATGATAGTCGTTCGGATACGGGTAGAGCAGGGAGTAGTATTTTAGTAACATTCCTGAGAACGATGTTAAAATCAGCATCAGGAATCCTGACTACTGTTCCGTCTTTAGATCGGAACTCATTGCTATTAGTGGTGATCTCGATCATGCTCTCAACTCTTATAAGGACAGTATCTGGATCTGACAGACCTCCATCCAATATTTGAACAATTTGCCAAAAGTTATGGACAGTACTGGTCTAGATATTTTATCTAAATTAGTTAGGCTTGGTCAGAGGAAACAAGTATGTCTCCAGTGGATTCCATCACATGCGGGTGTGCCTGGTAACGAAGCTCTGCTGGCTGGTAGGGGATGTGATCTCCCTAACCCCAGTTCCACTGTCTTAACCCATACGGAAATTCCTTCCTTCCAAAGAAATAAAATGAATTTGACTTGGCGAAACAATCCTGCTCACCACTGGTACGCAGCTAAGAGTCCTGGTCTATCTATACAGTGCAGGAGTTCCAGGGCTCATCAGACGGCCTTGGCGCGCCTTAGAAGCGGTCACCTGCGTAGTATGACTTGTGCAGGGGGTAAAGTCTTTCTTTACCTGGCCCTGCTCTCTCCTTGCTTCTCCTGCCCATCTTCTGAACTGCTGGGGCATTTCCCTGCGACAGTTGTATGAAGAGCAAGACATGGTGTGTGAGACTATTAAGCGGAAAGGTCAAATGGACTTTGTGTAGACTTTCCTGCTCCAATGGGATTGGAAACAACAACAACAACTTCGATGAGTCTTATCCTCAACCGTTTCAGCAATGTGTCTAGCTTCTTTGTTATGAGCTCCTTAATGTGGAATGCAAGTCGTAACTCTGCGTTTTGGAGGGGCTCATCATTTTCAGTAAGACGTGGAGGAGTGTACTTGCAATACTGAGTCTAAACTCAAAACAGTCCAGAATGTCCTTCTTAAGTTCCCCTAATTCTGTTATACTATTTCTGTACGCGAACCATGGTAAAGTAGACCATATGTAGAATGACTCGCACTGTCCACTTCTTGGTTTGATGCTTCCTTCTGTAGAAGCTAATGGTACGGTCCAGATGATCAATGCCTCCCATGTAATCGCTGTAAATTTCTACAATCTGAGAGCAATCCTACCCCTCCTGAAAATCAAATGAAACTGGGTTGGACTTATCTGTATGTAATCCCTGTTGACTTGGAGCAGAAAAGTCAAAAGTTACATTTTGATCTTCATCATCATCCATTATTGCTTTGTCATCGTCATCTGACAGTGAACTCAAATCAGAATCATCGCGATTCATCAGCTCTAAAATTTCATCTGGTGTAAAATATATTACATATAAAAATACTTATTAAATAAAAATTGTCAGAAAAAAAAGTGGAAATCTCAACTGAAGATTTTAACTTAAGAAATACTTCTATCGTTATTTAAATATCTCCCAAAACATAACTAAAAATTAAAACAAAATTGACTTAAAAAGTATGATCATAAGGGATTGGGTCCCATTGCTTCACAAGTAATACAAATTTCACAAATCATTAAATATGCTTTAATATATTTAAGCAAAAATTTCTTTCTTCTTTTTTTATTGCTGTTAACTAGTAAAAAGTACATATATAAAGAAAAAGCATATTTTAAAAGTCGTTTAATATTTGTACAGAAATAAGAAAAACAAATACTTAATTAGACGACACACAAACATCTTGTTTAGACTCAGAGACACTACTAGAAATCGCTATCATGGACAGGTACTGCCATTTGTTGACGAAGAAATTATATGAAGTATTTCACTTTGCATCTCATCTCATGTAACACAAAGGGTACCAAATTTGTTTTTGCGGTTCAGCCTCCACAAAGAGTTACGAAACTTTCGTATCACATGTGATACAAAGGAGCCGAGAAGGATAAAATGTAAATGCTAATTAAATTTTCCTTAAGAAAAATAACGGTTGGAGAAACTAATAGGATATAGTAATCAGTTTAAAAAACATAGTTATTCACGGACAATAACTATGAAGATATTTTTTTCATTTAATTATAATTACAATAGAAATCTAATGACGTATAACATAGAAATGTATAATGTAATGTGAAATTTAGAAATCAATAAATATATAAGAGCTTTCAGAAAGAATGTAAACAGTTAATTGTACTCATACGCAATGTATTATACGAGGGTGGCCTGAGAAGATTCCGACCTAACAAAGAAACAAGACTCCTTTCTGAATTTTTTTTTTTATTTTTCAACATAGTCTCCTTGTTACTCTACTCGCTTCTCCCAGTGATGCTCCCATTTCTGTAGCCCGTCTAAATAGTACTCGACGTTTTTGCCTGCAAAATAATTGTTCATTAAGGTGATTGCCTCTTCATTTGACGAAAATCTATGTCCTCCAAGCCCAATTTTTAGATGAGAGAACAAAAAGAAGTTGCTTGGGGCTAGATCTGGTGAATAAGGCGGATGATCAAGCAGTTCAATCCGCAATTCATGGACTTTCGCCATGGCAACCGCTGAGGTGTGAGACGTTGCGTTGTCTTGCTGAAACAGGACTTTCTTATTCTGCAAATGCGGCCCTTTTTCGGCAAGCTCTGCCTTCAGCTTGTCAAGTAATGATGAGTAGTATGCTCCTGTAATGGTTTTTCCTTCGTGAAGATAATCGATTGAGGTAACTGCATGACTATCCCCAAAAAATGTCGCCATCACTTTCCCAGACGATAAAATGCTTTATTTTGGAGCCGGTTCTCCCTTTGCAGTCCACTGTTTGGACTGTATTTTTGTTTCGGGCGTATAACGGTGCATCGAAGTTTCATCTATAGTCATTAATCGGCGCCAAACCTCGGATTTATTGCGCCTAAATTGTGCCAACAAAGCGTTGGAAATGTACATTCGAACACGTTTTTGGTCTAACGTGAGCAAACGCGGCACCCAACGCGCGGACTTTCTCATGCCTAAATGTCGATTTAATATGTGACAAACATGTTCTTATGACATGTTCATAATCTCTGCTATCTCTCTCACTTTAATTCGGTGATCGTCTAGCACCATTTGGGGAACTTTGGCAATGTTTTCATCGGTAGTTGCAATATTTGGACGTAACGAACGTTCATCGTCTCCCAAGCTCTTATGGCCACTTTTAAATTCAGCTGCCGAAAATTTAATTGTAGTAAATGATGGTGCAGAGTCCCCATACACAGAATCCAACTCATCTTTGATTTGCGTAGGCGTATTGTCTTTCAAAAACAAAATATTTAGTAACAGCTCGATACTCGATTTTGTCCATTTTTACAAAAACACTCACTCAAACGACTATTACATAACTACGCGTGCAAAAAGGCTGAAACTTTCGAGAGTAATTGCCAACAGATAGACAATGAAATTCACTAGCTTTTATTGATAAGTGCTGCCATCTTCACGTTGAGGTCGGAAACTTTTCAGACCACCCTCGTAATTCATTACTGTTACAATATATTATAATTGTTACTGTTATTATACAAATCAGTACTGTGGAGCGAGTTTATCTCGTTCTTGCGTTCCAAATACTATGCAAACTAAAACTCCGTAAGATATCTTCAGTTTTATTAACAAATTTATTACAATCTTAAACTCGTAATGAAGGAGAAATCAAATTATAATTAAAAATATAAAAGGGTAACAACGTCGTCAAAAAATCTAAAATCTTTCGTAATCCTACTATTCGATAAAGGTATTACAATTAAAAAGTAAAATAATTTGTTATAGTCCTTTTCGGACGCGTTCAATTATAACGTCTTAATACATTTATGTCATCATAACTTAAGGTATCCGACAACGCTCGGAACCGTCATTTTGCAAATGGGTATAAATGTATAATATTTAGTGTCACTTAGATTAGAAAATGTATATAAAATTGTTTTAAGAATAGTATTACAATAAAAAATTATTTAAGCACAATATTTTGACAAAAAATGAACATAAAATGACCCATTTTCAAAATATTCTTTTTTGTGAAAAATGCTTCTATTAGAATAATATTTTGTCTGTATATTGCTGAGACCTCTGCACAGAGTCTCAACTAGAATTTGTGAAATATATGCCTTAGAAGTGGGTTTATCCATGTTTTACGACAACATAGGGGAGAAATTTTAAGAAAGAACCACCGATAATTATTTCAATGGATTGTAACTCTGAAAAGAATGTGAACTTTTCAAAAAAAATAGTTCAGACTCTCTGGAGAAAAGTCTTTACTTTATCTAAGCAAAATATTACCATTTTAGAAGTATTTTTTATAAAAAGAGAAAAATTTGAAAAAAAAGGTTATTCTAAGTTAATTTTTTGCCAAAATATTTATTGTATTTAAATAAATTTTTTTGACAAAATGTCCTTAAAACAATTTTATGCATGTATTCTAATCTAAGTGACACTAAATATCATGAAAATTACCCATTTATGCGCTTTATTAAAATCACGTTTTCCAAACATAGACGGATACAATAATGTCATCAGATTCAATTAATGTGCAGACTTTTTTTACTGAACTGTTTATTGCGAAAATAAGTTAGTTTATCTCGTAACTTTGTATTGATTTACGGTACTTCTATTATTCTGTATTAGCGTAATTAAGTGTGCTTCCTCCAACGAAAAGAGTTTCTTTCAAACAAATAAATTTTAACCTTTAACATAATGAGCAACTATCTTTTTATGTCTTTAAATATTAACGAGATTCACGATATTTTTGAAATAATGAACAGTTAATATATTTTATCTTATTTTTTAAAAAAATGTTTTTCTCTATATATCTTTGAACATCAATTTACACTGGTGTGCAAAACTTAAGCAACAATTTAAAAATTTAGCAGATAGCCATGAAATTGCAGAAAAGGAGGCCTGGAGATCAGTACAGTGAACAAGTAAGTCAGTAGAAACGTCATGCGTATGCAAATATCAGGAACCAAACGTCAGAAGCGACGTGAGCGTACGCAAAACGCGTGATGTCGGCGCGCGCTGTTCAACAGTAGAATAAAATGAAGGACAGAGACGCAATTCAACATATTCATTGCAAGTGCCAGTGAGTCAGTTCGTGAAATATGGCTAGAAGAAATCACCTGGACGACTTCACACGTGGAAGAATGATCGGAAAGCTGGAGGAGGGGCGTACCGTCACCAGTGTATCTGCAGAGTACGGAATCAACAAAAGTGTCGTTTCGCGCACTTGGAAAGCGTTCCAAACCACAGGTACAGGTGTTAGAAAAGTTGGTGGTGGCCGCCCGAGGACGACAACTGCAGGGGATGACCGATATATCATCCTGCAGTCGAAAAGAGGCCGACAGCAGTCAACAAGTGTCATTGCTCAGCAACTCTCTACAGCAACGGGGCGACAAGTGACGCGGTTTACTGTGGCCAGATGCCTTCACAAAGGGGTCTATTCGCCCACCGGCCTGAACGTTGCCTCCGGTTGAAAGTTGGCCACCGACGCCACTGTTTACAGTGGTGCAGAGAGCACAAAAACTGGACAACTGATCAATGGAGTCATGTCCTCTTTACGGATGAGAGACGGTTCAGTACCAGAAGCGATTCTCAACGCGTTTTGATTTGGAGAGAGATCGGGACCCGGTTTTATTCCAGTAACAAGGAAAGACACCGTTACGGTGGTCCTGGAGTTCTTGTCTGGGGAGGCATTATGCTGAACGGCCGAACTGAGCTCCACATTTTCGACAGAGGGTCTGTAACCGGGGATCGCTATTGTGAGGAGGTACTTCTTCCCCATGTACGTCTGTTCCGAGGTGCCATTAGCCCAGACTTCATTTTTATGGACTACAATGATCGACCACATCGGACTCTTGCTGTTGAGGAGCTGCTGGAAAGTGAAGATATCACTCGAATGGATTGGCCAGCGTACTCCCCAGATTTAAATCCCATCGAACATCTGTGGGATACTTTGGGGAGACGTATTACAGCACGCTTACATCATCCGGAGAACACCCAACAACTCAAACAGGTGCTGATTGAAGAATGGGTACTCCTACCGCAAGAAATGTTGCACCAGCTGGTTCTGAGTATGCGCAGACGGTGCGAAGTAACCCTTGCAGTGAGGGGAGGGCATATACCATATTAAGGAACACCTGCTTGTTGTTCTTCCTGTTGGATAGACCATCATGATTCACGATACTATACGTTCAATAAAACTTGTTTTTGTTTAATTCCATACCGTAAGCATTGTATTCCTTTTTCAGCGCCGATGCTTTCGTCATCCTTTACGTACATAACACTCTCCCTTATTTCTGAATTTCATGTCTCTCAGAGGATTTTTCATGAAGTTATGGCAATAAACCCACTTGTTGCTTAAGTTTTGCACACCAGTGTATATTTGTGTTGTGACCTATGCCACCTGCCTGACGAAGTGAGGTCGAGGCCCGCGAAATTCATCGCGGCTAAGGGCTAGAATTTACGTCTGTCGTTATCCTTAGCTTTGAGCACCATGTGACGAATCTGTACGGCACTTTATCACTAATACTCTTAGGCGTCTTTGGGGATAGTAAATTCGCGTATATTTCCAACCAGCTCTAAAAGAAGAAACCGGTACATGCAAATTAGTTAAAGTATTTAAGAAGAGTGTTGTAAGTTAACAGTAAGCTATTACGCCATGAGATAGATTGAAAGTGTTCTAAGGCGATTCAAGTTGATTGTGCGATTAGCGGCTCGTTGATCAATCGGCAGTGGTCTAATATTGGAAAGTTTGATACGCCTGGAAAAGGAAGTAGTAAACGGAAGGCGAGATTTAAATCTAGATTATCGGTTCATAAGAGTAAATACATAATAAAGTTAGTGGTAATTTAATGAACGCTAGTAATTCAAATTGCGTGTATCTCACGATCCTCTTATTCCGGTAATCCCGTTCGATATTGAGTTTAATAGTTAATTAGTATCATATTTCGTGATTTTATTTAATAGTAAGGGTCAATCACATTGACGTAGACATATTGATTAATCTTTGTAATTAGAAGATTGATAATTGATTCAAGTGAATAAATATAATTTGTTATTGTAAAAATACCGTCTGGTCGTTCTTTGCCTCAAATCAATCCTGGTGTCCAGGGTGGAATCCAGGGGGATTCTTACAACCATGCAGGTGACAGTACGTTTTTGTTCGGTTCCACTCCAATTTAGAGGGAGGAAACCCTGAGGGTGGTCAGGGACCATGCCACACAGGCACTATACATTTACAAACATCCATGTCTTCTCCGGGATTCGAACCCATTCTATACGGCATCGCAGTCAGCGTCGCTAACCACTATACCGGTTGGGCGACTAGATTTATATTTAAATTCTATAAATGCTTAAAAACATTTTGCTGTTGTAGTACTTTCCTAACAATGCAATTCATGTAAAACTCCATTGAAAAACAATAACTAAAAGGAAGCAAAAATTATTTAATTATTGTATAAAAGAAAAAAATTAAATCCCATTTACGGAAAAAATGCATAGTACATTTTAGGAAAAATTTAAAATCCTACTTAAAACTGTGAATATCGTTATTCAATAGCAAAACGGTTGTGTGTGAAATTCTTTTATCAGTAACTAGTACAGTTTTATTTGCAGCACCGTTTTGTCCGAGGTACTTAATTGCGTAAGGTTAATATATACAAAATTGATATTGCATACAAAATAAGGGAGAGGGGAAATATACATTTGCTACCATTATAAAATAAAAAAAATTGCATTTCATTTGTAAAAAATGTTCCCTTTCCTATTCATATTAATTCTCTTATTTTAAAATAAGCATTCATGTATTTAATTAAAATGGTCCCTTTTAGCTAATATTCCCTATTTTAGCACAAATATTCAAATCATGAGTGTGTATGTGCGTGCGAGGACTTCATTTTGAATTTTACTCAAACATATATATATTTATTTACAACTACAGTCTCATTAGAAATTCCTACAACCAAAATCACAATATTGAAGTTTCTTTACCTTAACTGCCAGCGGCGTGTATATACGTCTCACTCAGCCATTGCTATAACTGCCCCTGGCGTATACATACACCTTTTAGAATGTGATTTTTTTTCTTTGCGTTGGTAGCAGTAACACTATTGCAAAAGGGTTCGAATACAATTCGAATGTTCAATGCAATTCAATGTTCACGCGCCATTGGGGGGGGAGAGAATGGCACTGGAGAGAGGGATAAACATCAGTTTAATCAGAAGTTACGGGATTGAAAAGAACTTATATATAAATAAACAGTATCTCTATACATACAAATGTAAATGCTATTTTTAAAGTTATCTTTTTTTTTATTTTTATACCCGGAGTTTTTTTATACCCTTAAGTTTCGATCTCATTTTTGTGTTAAAGGTGTGCATTGTACGCCGGATTTTAAAAATAATTCACTTTCAAATATGATCTTGTAGTTTCTGGAAATTATTTTTTAGAGCAATCAATTAGTAGTTTTTCTTCGGTCTATTTATTTTTTAAAAAAAACCTTTTTTTAACCTCCAGAACGAAATTAGAAATGTATATCTAAAAGAAGTTCGATGCTTATTAACCTCTCTAGAATGCGGCTACTAATTCTGTTTTCCCAAGGAGATATGAAACGATTTATGATTATCAATAAAATACCGACTAAAATAGGATTCTTGCCATTAAGCAAAGAGATACAGCACACGAACGTAGATAACAGATTTATCTAAGAACACTCTTAATTAACTAATAGATTTGTATTATTAGGCAACTATTAATAAATTATGAATTAATTCATTAATAGTGGTAATATTTAAGCAGTATAATAAATGCATCACATAAGAGGAGAAAAGACATTATGAAATATTTACAGAGAAAGGCACGCACATTTTTATAAGGATATATTTAAAATTGTATTTTCTTATAAGCATTTTTAAGATTATTTTTATACCTAAATAGATTAATTTTCACCCGTAAAAGAATTGATATATTACAATATTTAGAGATAACTTAATTGTCTGATGTTTGATATATTCAAAAATTAGGGATTTTGTGAATTCATTCTTACTTACTACAACCCTTTTTCAATTCCCACTCTTAGCTCCCATACTCCCTATATACTTATTTATCTTGGTGGAATTTTCAATCGTTAATAAAATACATTTTAAAGCGCTCAGTTGAGCTGAAATTTTATGTACATTATTATTTTGGATGACAATACAGTGCTTTAATTATAATTAACAAAAAAATTGATTAAAACTAATTATTCAAAGAACTACAAATAGTGCCACGTTGGCATCATTTTTGGGGACATAGCGACCATTTGGCGACTTGTGTCAAAACTTGAAAATATATTTTTCTCTCGTTTTAAAGCATTCCTTTGAACTGAAATTTTATATATACGATTGTTTTAACAAAAAATTAAATTTGTTCCTAACGAAGGTAATAGATGGCAGTATATTTACTTAAAACAATTTGAAATATAGTTACAGTGTCTATTTCATACGTATTTTTGTATAATAATTAGTTTATTCTCGTGCCTTTTACCAACGTTATCGACTATATTTATCTTTGAGTGATGGTAACATGTTGTTCGTTTTGAGTTGCTTGTGTAACGTAATCGTTGTGGAACATTCAGTTGCTTTTTAATCGAATTTTTAATTTAGTTTATTTTTAATCGAAATCAAATGAACGAATAAAATAAACTAAGCAAACAAACTGGAATAACGGTATCGATCCTTGCTTCACCAATGTATAATACGAAAAGAAAGCGAAAAGTAACTACAAAACAACGCAAGTGACGGTTAGAGGGAAAAAACAAAAGCGCCAAGAAAAGGTTGCTAATGAAACAGAAAAAGAAAAGCGCCATCGCTTAGATAAACGAGATCAAGGATTACAGGATGAGTCTCAAGAGGGGAGTGAAACTCGATTATTAGCTGATCGTCAAAGACATGCACTATCAATAGCAAATGAAACTTGAGACCAACGCGAATTACGATTACTAGACCAGCGTCGTAGACAAGCTCTAACAATAAAAAATGAGAAGCAAGAACAACGCAACAGCTCTCCAAGAATGACAACGTATTCAACGTTCACAAACACTGAGAGGAGTAAATGCACAAATCGCTGCATTCGAAAGAGCCATCAACACATTCTGTGACAGAACTTGCGAAATCTGTACGAAACGATGCTATCCCAATCAAGTCACAAAATGCCCTTTGACAGAAACAAAGACGCATTTACCGAATGAATTAGGAAACAAACCAGTGCTTCTACTGTGTCATCACTGTAAAAAGCACATCAACAGCAATAAGGTTCGTTCGCCGCCGAAGGCATATTGGAACAACTTGGATCTTGGCCTCATACCAAGACAGCTTCAAGAATTATGTCAGGTTGATATACGCCTACTAACTAGAATCAAACCCTTCATCAAAATCATCAAGTTCGATGGATTACTTGGTCAATATGGATTCCGTGAACAAGCAATACTCTTCGCACAAGACCTATCTGAAGTCACAGAAAAGCTTCCCAACGTGCTGCCTGGACTAAATAATAATTTAGATGTTATTGTCGTCACAGAGACCCTGGAGAATCTTAACATTTTGAGAGAATTGTCGATTGATCGATCACGAGTAAACAGGGCTCTTAAATGGTTGGTTGCAGAAAATGAACTCTTCAAGGATGTAGTGATAAATCAAGAATCACGCATGGAAGAATCAGATTATGTTTGAGGACAACCTGTAATAGCTGTTAAAAAACAAAAGGAAAGTGAAATCGAAGTTCATCAACGAGGTAATGTTTGTATGCACGTCAATGATGTATCAAGAATTATACGAGCACCATGGCATCAAGCAGATGAGACAATTTTCCCATCAGGCAGTGCAGGCATGCAATGTAAGGAATGGTGCCGACAAACATTGTGAGAGCTTCGATTCTTGAACCAAATAGATGGACAACAACTACGCTTAGTGAAAATATGTTTGAAGACGATATGTTATATATCAGCAAATCGTAATAGAAAAAAGTGCAGAGGAGGTCTTGCTGTAGAAGAAAACGGTTATCTCGAAATACTCCATATGAATGTGATCAAGCATGATTTCATCATGTGCGACAATGCCTTTTCAATAGAATATGAGGATAATACTCCATACATTGGCAGTCTTAGTGATTCTGTAAATGATGGAGAACTCGCACACACACTAGAAAGTAGTATCAATACAATGTTCAACATTGATCATCATGCTGGTGTATTAACAGCAGAAGTGTATTCATAGAGTTATAAGTAATGCTGATAAATACTACTTCACCGACTCTCATTCATGTGGTGTTGTAGGTAGTAAAGCGTCACCGAAAACTCCTCAACTAGTACCTGCAAGTTTACAGTCTTCTACTGTATCCACTCCTCAAGCATCTGCATCTTCCAGACCTCAAGCATCTACATCTTCCAGACCTCAAGCATCTACATCTTCCAGACCTCAAGCATCTACATCTTCCAGACCTCAAGCATCTACATTCACAATACATCAAGCATTTACATAGCATCACAATACACAACATTTTGGCGAAAATCTCACTTAGAATAATCTTTTTCAAAATGTTTTCATTTTATAAAAAATGCTTCTAAAATAATATTTCGTTTATATAAAAATAAAGACTTCTCCAGAGAGTCCAAACTATTTTTTAAATTCCCATTATTTTCAGAGTTACAACGAATTGAAATAATTGTCGGCGTTTTTTTTTTTAAATTTCTCCCCTCTGTTGTCGTAAAACATGGATAAACCCACTTCAAAGTTATATATTTCAACAATTCTAGTCGAGCCTCTGTTCCAGAGGTCTTAGCTATATACAGGCAAAATATTATTACAATATTTTGAAAATGGGTCATTCTATGTTAAATTTTTGTGAAAATATTGTACTTAAACGATTTTTTATTGTAATAATATTCTTTTAGAACAATTTTATATAATTTTTCTAATTTAAGTGACACTAAATATCATAAATATTACCCATTTATACTATTTTGCAAAATCACGGTTCCGAACGTAACCAGATACCTTAAAATACCTTAGAACAATTTCAACTACGCTTGAACTTCATATATATCCTTGAACTAAAATTTGTTTCACAAAAAAGGAATAATGTTTCTCTATTTTACGAACGCACACATAGGTTCCGCGAAGTCTTGACAACACGTTAATATTCCATTAACAAAATTGTTTCTGTACATATTTTTTGAAACTAGCGCCTGCTTATCGTGCTGAAACGGTTAAACTACTATCAATATGAGCTCTTCAGATAATCGACGGAATACTTATGCGTTTCAAGACATTTTTCTTCTTGTTTGGATACAATCCAACATCAGTAACATTTAACTGCTCATTTCGTATTCAAAAACCTGTCTAATTCTAAATCATTTGACTATTTTTCGTTATAAATCAAAGGTTCTGTGAAGTGGAAAATATTATGAAAAATGATAAAATTTGCCAGTTAGATCAATCTGAAACTGTAACACATTATAAAAAGATTATCTAAACCCCTCACTAAAATAATAGAACGTTTCCCCATGGAACTTTTTTAATATAAAAACATACTTCTAACTAAGAATGTATTGTTAGTTGTAATGGAATATTAAGGTTACAGTGGGCCTTTAAAACGTTTGAATTGATCAAAATATAGAGAAACTTCTTTTTTAGTTTACTTAAAAGTCATATTAGCTTCTCTTTTGAATATATGCAAAGTATTCGTTTTTGCGCATTTTGTATTGAGTTCGGTGTAGTTTGGATTTCATCATCCAGGGTGCTTCCTCTTTGTATACATTCTACTTTCATACAAATAAAGCTGTCAGTAGATTTATTTTTACAAAGCCTCTCTACTTATATTTCAAATATTAATCTATCAAATTTAAGGTGAGAAAAAGAGGGTTTTAATTGTATCTGAGAGTGAAATCGATATTTTATTATAATTTGTTTTAAACATGCTTGTGTGTTTTGGTTTCGAAATTAATGTTAATTTCACTAATAGAAATACTTCTTTTTAGAACTAAAGACCATTTTGGATTTTATGTGCTAAGAAAAAGTATTGAGTATGGATCTTATATCTCAGCCAGATGTAGAAAATTCTAAGATTGTCCTACTAAACGGAGAAATATACTGTCGAAATATAACAAGACGCGCGATGGTAGAAATCATCTGAAACTCTTCCAGTAGTTGATCCAAAACTGCAGTTCTGAAGTCTTACAGCAGTTTTGTTTCTTAATTTCCTTAGCGCAATATTTTCTGGAAAATAGAAGAAAAAACATTGAATGGTTAAAAATAAATTGAAGTACACACAAGCTAAATTCATTTGACGTCATAGTCATGCGATAAAATTCAATCATGTGTTTGTAGCCAACCAATGAGCTCAATTCATGACGATCTCATGATAAAGTCAATCACGTGTCTCCTTTGAATACAAAACTAGACTTCAGACTAATTTTACTTATTTTTATATTTTTAAAAATAAGTTAAAATTTCATAATTAGGTAAGTATGTCAAAATGTTATGAAAAAAATATTTTTTTCAAAACTTAAAAAATCCTATTTTATACATATACTTTTAAATAAAATGAATTTTCCCTACCTTTGTGCGTTATTGTTGTCAAAAAATTTGTTCTTTTTCAGAGAAAGTTTCTGAAAAGATCAAAAGTTGGCAACAGTAATGCGCATGAACTGATTTGCTGGAAACACATAACTGCTTTCGCCGTGTGACTATGACGCTACAACAGCTTTTGAATTGATCGACTAAACCACGTGGTAATCATTAACATGTGACTATGACGTCGCATGAATTGTGTGAGCCATTCCATCATCTCATTGTTGCCATTTTCTTACAGAAACTTTCTTTTAAAAAAATGCATATTTCTTAACAATAATATGGCATACGGATAAATAAATGTATTTGGTTTGTTACAATGGCATATCATATTTTTTTTATTATTTTTAAAATCTTTTGAAGAATCTTAATACTTGGAATTTTTTACCAGCTATCAAATAAGAAAATGTATCTTGATTTTACAAGTACAAGATATACAGGCTCAAAAGCAGCTTTGTTTAATGGAAAACACGTTATTACACATTTATGCATTTTCATCATTAAAACAACTTAATTATCCGATATATGTTAGTTGTAGCTGTCAGTACTTTGTCTCTTAACAAACACCCAAAATAGACTTCATTTTATATAATCACAAAACACTTTTTCAAATATACATGTATAATATTGGTTAATTTTCATATTCCATCTATGGCGGAAAATTGCTCTCAACCTCTATGAACTTGATCCGGCTGAATAAAAATTAAGTGCTATCTCTACCTCTCTACCACAGCTCAACTCAATTCGTCTGCCGATTTTTAACTTTAAATTTAATGTTATTAAAAATATGAAATGTTTAAATAAAGTCATCAAAAATATTGTTGCTGATATTTCTGACCTGGTGAAGTTTTAAACTAATTAGGTTACTTCTACATAAAAACAGGAAATCTATGACAGATGTGAAGTGTACTGAAATCTTACAACTGTTTCTTATATCTTAGTTCGTATGTAACACAAGCAATACATAGATATAAAAAATTCCTTGGTCTGTGTGAATCATTTTTCTTTAAGTTTTATGTCAAAAATAAGAAGAATAACTCTCAAAAATGCATTTGACAGCCAGTAAAGTAACTGTGTTATGAAAAATGGTGTATTTCATAAAGCTCGATATTTTCAACGAAATTATATTGTACACTATAAGCCCATTAAATGAAAATATACAGAGTCGTCATTATAAGTAGCCAATTATTATATTTTGTTTAAAAGAATGCACTTATTCATGGGACATCATAGTCACATAACTGCAGTCGCGTTTTTCCAGCCATTATTTCATGCATTTGTGTGACATCATAGTCAAATGGAAACTGAAATCACTTGTTCCCAGCCAACTAATCTACTGTCCTTCGCTGTTGTAAACTTTTGCTTTTAGGGGGTCCGGACCCCCACATAAATTCATTTGTCGTCACAATTATGCTATAAATTCAATCACGTGTTTCTAGCCAACCAATGAGCTCCATTCATGACGATCACGTGATAAAGTCAAGCATGTGTTCTCCATTGAATACAAAAAAACAGACACCAAACTAATTTTACTCCTTTCGATATTTTTAAAACTTAGTTTAAGTTAAAACTTCATAATTAGGTAAATAATAGGTGTACAACTTTGCTTCCGCCATTTTTTTCCAAAATCAATGCTTTACTGTAAAATGTGATTATACATTTATGATTCAATAACTGCGTTCAATAACGATCACCTGTAATTGTTTCAGTCGGTTTTAATAACCCATAATACACTACGCCGAGCTGGTCCCACCAAATGCCGTGCTGGTCTTCGACGTCAAAGTCACCGTTCTTGAAGCGTTGAAACCACTCTCGGCACGTTCTTTCAATAATAGCGGCCCACCATACCTATTTGAGAGCATTCGATGAGCCTCAGCTGCATATCTCTTCATATTAAAGCAGAAAATTAAAACCTCCCGCAAATGATGAGAATTTGGCTCGTAAGCTGACATGTTTAATCGAGAATAACTTTATGATGCGGACACAAATCGACTAATATTTCGATGGCGTTATGTTTACAAATACCTAAGCTTATTGTATGACACCTACGATACATTTATTTCGACGACTTACCGCTACAGCAATCTATTGCAAAACGGCGGAAGCAAAGTTGTACACCTAATATGTTAAAATGTTATGAAAAAAAAAGATTCTTCAAAGAGATTTTAAAATTAAAAATTGGCTTTTGAATTGATAGACTAATCCACGTGGTAATCATTAACATGTGACTATGACGTCGCATGAATTGAGCCATTCCATCATCTCATTGTTGCCATTTTCTTACAGAAACTTTCTTTCAAAAAAATGCATATTTCTTAACAATAATATGGCATACGGATAAATAAATGTATTTGGTTTGTTACAATGGCATATCATATTTTTTATTATTATTATTTTTAAAATCTTTTGAAGAATCTTAATACTTGGAATTTTTTACCAGCTATCAAATAAGAAAATGTATCTTGATTTTACAAGTACAAGATATACAGGCTCAAAAGCAGCTTTGTTTAATGGAAAACACGTTATTACACATTTATGCATTTTCATCATTAAAACAACTTAATTATCCGATATATGTTAGTTGTAGCTGTCAGTACTTTGTCTCTTAACAAACACCCAAAATAGATTTCATTTTATATAATCACAAAACACTTTTTCAAATATACATGTATAATATTGGTTAATTTTCATATTCCATCAATGGCGGAAAATCGCTCTCAACCTCTATGAACTTGATCCGGCTGAATAAAAATTAAGTGCTATCTCTACCTCTCTACCACAGCTCAACTCAATTCGTCTGCCGATTTTTAACTTTAAATTTAATGTTATTAAAAATATGAAATGTTTAAATAAAGTCATCAAAAATATTGTTGTTGATATTTCTGACCTGGTGAAGTTTTAAACTAATTAGGTTACTTCTACATAAAAACAGGAAATCTATGACAGATGTGAAGTGTACTGAAATCTTACAACTGTTTCTTATATCTTAGTTCGTATGTAACACAAGCAATACATAGATATAAAAAATTCCTTGGTCTGTGTGAATCATTTTTCTTTAAGTTTTATGTCAAAAATAAGAAGAATAACTCTCAAAAATGCATTTGACAGCCAGTAAAGTAACTGTGTTATGAAAAATGGTGTATTTCATAAAGCTCGATATTTTCAACGAAATTATATTGTACACTATAAGCCCATTAAATGAAAATATTCCGAGTCGTCATTATAAGTAGCCAATTAATATATTTTGTTTAAAAGAATGCACTAATTCATACGACATCAGGATCACATAACTGCAGTCACGTGTGTCCAGCTAATCAGTTCATGAATTTGTGTGACATATAGTCAAATGAAAACTGAAATCACTTGTTTCCAGCCAACAAATTCCTGTTCTTCGCTGTTGTCAACTTTTGCTTCTCTATGAGAAGTACATATTTCTCAACAGAATAAAGCATATAGTTAAGCAAAATACACTTGATTTAAGATTACAGGCACGTATAATTTTTTTCTTTTAAATTTTGGAAAACTTTTAGGAGAATCTCAATGCTTGAACATTTTCACCGAATTATCAGATCTGAAATTTTATCTAAACTTTAGAAGTACAATTCTAATGTCTCTCAGTTTTGAATTCAATAGAGAATACGCGATTGTGTTTATTATATGATGATTGAGAATTGTTTGTTTTATATTGTGCACAGATTGGTTTATAGTCTAATTGTGTTATATTGTACTCAGATTGACTTATAGTCTTACTATACTACTTTGTGTCAGATCGGTTTACAGTGTTATTGTATACAAATCAGCTCGTATACAAATTGCACACTTTTTCCATTGTAGATAAATCAAAGAAGTAGAGTTTTTCTATAACCACCTCAGACCCGAGACAAAAGTAAAGGCTTGATATTTTGTAAGTACTTTAATAGTTGTTTTGATCAATATGATGTAGAAAAGTGCAGTACTTGTTTTTAGTATATAGAAGCTGGGGGTTGTATCACATGGGATACATCAGGGACAGGACATTACAATCAAAAAAAATTTTAAGTATCAAGCAAGATTGAAGTAATTAATTTAATCTTAGTCTTTAATCGCACAATACATATAATTCATAAATTCAACATGAAAATTAAATTTTTTTGGCACTTTAGGTACATATTAGTAATATTGTTACAATAACAATAAGAATTTATAGTAGTTGTAAAGCATAGAAAAATCTTGGGGTCTGTACATTGTACAGTTGTTAAATCCAAGCACTTCTCATAGCAGCCATTCGGAATTACTCTCAGACAACTGGCACTTGAAGTAATAAATGACATTCCCGATCAAGCCTTGATTGCTTACACAGATGATAGTCGTTCGGATACGGGTAGAGCAGGGAGTAGTATTTTAGTAACATTCCTGGGAACGATGTTAAAATCAGCATCAGGAATCCTGACTACTGTTCCGTCATTAGATCGGAACTCATTGCTATTAGTGGTGATCTCGATCATGCTCTCAACTCTTATAAGGACAGTATCTGGATCCTGACAGACCTCCATCCAATATTTGAACAATTTGCCAAAAGTTATGGACAGTACTGGTCTAGATATTTTATCTAAATTAGTTAGGCTTGGTCACAGGAAACAAGTATGTCTCCAGTGGATTCCATCACATGTGGGTGTGCCTGGGAACGAAGCTCTGCTGATGAGCTGGCTGGTAGGGGATGTGATCTCCCTGACCCCAGTTCCACTGTCTTAACCCATACGGAAATTCCTTCCTTCCAAAGAAATAAAATGAATTTGACTTGGCGAAACAATCCTGCTCACCACTGGTACGCAGCTAAGAGTCCTGGTCTATCTATACAGTGCAGGAGTTCCAGGGCTCATCAGACGGCCTTGGCGCGCCTTAGAAGCGGTCACCTGCGTAGTATGACTTGTGCAGGGGGTAAAGTCTTTCTTTACCTGGTCCTGCTCTCTCCTTGCTTCTCCTGCTCATCTTCTGGACTGCTGGGGCATTTCCCTGCGACAGTTGTATGAAGAGCAAGACATGGTGTGTGATACTATTAAGCGGAAAGGTCAAATGGACTTTGTGTGTAGACTTTCCTGCTCCAATGCGATTGGAAACAACAACAACAACTTCGATGGGTCTTATCCTCAACCGTTTCAGCAATGTGTCTAGCTTCTTTGTTATGAGCTCCTTAATGTGGAATGCAAGTCGTAACTCGGCGTTTTGGAGGGGCTCATCATTTTCAGTAAGACGTGGAGGAGTGTACTTGCAATACTGAGTCTAGACTCAAAACAGTCCAGAATGTCCTTCTTAAGTTCCCCTAATTCTGTTATACTATTTCTGTACGCGAACCATGGTAAAGTAGACCATATGTAGAATGACTCGCACTGTCCATTTCTTGGTTTGATGCTTCCTTCTGTAGAAGCTAATGGTACGGTCCAGATGATCAATGCCCCTCATGTAATCGCTGTAAATTTCTACAATCTGAGAGCAATCCTACCTCCTGAAAATCAAATGAACTGGACTTATCTGTATGTATTCCCTGTTGACTTGGAGCAGAAAAGTCAAAAAGTTACATTTGATCTTCATCATCATCCATTATTGCTTTGTCATCGTCATCTGACAGTGAACTCAAATCAGAATCATCGCGATTCATCAGCTCTAAAATTTCATCTGGTGTAAAATATATTACATATAAAAATACTTATTAAATAAAAATTATCAGAAAAAAATGGAAAGAAAACATTTCAATTAAAGCTTTTAACTTAAGAAATAGTTCTATCATTATTTAAATATCTCCCAAAGCATAACTAAAAAATTAAAACAAAATTGACTTAAAAAGTATGATCATAAGGGATTGGGTCCCATTGTTTCACAAGTAATACAAATTTCACAAATCATTAAATATATTTTAATATACTTAAGCAAAAATTTTTTTCTTCTTTTTTTATTGCTGTTAACTAGTAAAAAGTACATATATAAAGAAAAAGCATATTTTAAAAGTCGTTTAATATATTTGTACAGAAATAAGAAAAACAAATACTTACTTTGACGACACACAAACATCTTGTTTAGACTCAGAGACACTACTAGAAATCGCTATCATGGACAGGTACTGCCATTTGTTGACGAAGAAATTATATGAAGTATTTCACTTTGCATCTCATCTCATGTGACACAATGGGTACCAAATTTGTTTTTGCGGTTCAGCCTCCACAAAAAGTTACGAAACTTTTGTATCACATGTGATACAAAGGAGCCGAGAAGGATAAAATGTAAATGCTAATTAAATTTTCCTTAAGAAAAATAACGGTTGGGATAAACTAATTGGATATAGTAATCAGTTTAAAAAAACATAGTTATTCACGGACAATAACTATGAAGATATTTTTTTCATTTGAATTATAATTACAATAGAAATCTAATGAGGTATAACATAGAAATGTATAATGTAATGTGAAATTTAGAAATCAATAAATATATAAGAGCTTTCAGAAAGAATGTAAACAGTTAATTGTACTCATACGCAATGTATTATACGAGGGTGGCCTGAGAAGATTCCGACCTAACAAAGAAACAAGACTCCTTTCTGAATTTTTTTTTATTTTTCAACATAGTCTCCTTGTTACTCTACTCGCTTCTCCCAGTGATGCTCCCATTTCTGTAACCCGTCTAAATAGTACTCGACGTTTTTGCCTGCAAAATAATTGTTCATTAAGGTGATTGCCTCTTCATTTGACGAAAATCTATGTCCTCCAAGCCCAATTTTTAGATGAGAGAACAAAAGAAGTTGCTTGGGGATAGATCTGGTGAATAAGGCGGATGATCAAGCAGTTCAATCCGCAATTCATGGACTTTCGCCATGGCAACCGCTGAGGTGTGAGACGTTGCGTTGTCTTGCTGAAACAGGACTTTCTTATTCTGCAAATGCGGCCCTTTTCGGCAAGCTCTGCCTTCAGCTTGTCAAGTAATGATGAGTAGTATGCTCCTGTAATGGTTTTTCCTTCGTGAAGATAATCGATTGAGGTAACTGCATGACTATCCCCAAAAAATGTCGCCATCACTTTCCCAGACGATAAAATGCTTTATTTTGGAGCCGGTTCTCCCTTTGCAGTCCACTGTTTGGACTGTATTTTTGTTTCGGGCGTATAACGGTGCATCGAAGTTTCATGTATAGTCATTAATCAGCGCCAAACCTCGGATTTATTGCGCCTAAATTGTGCCAACAAAGCGTTGGAAATGTACATTCGAACACGCTTTTGGTCTAACGTGAGCAAACGCGGCACATATGTGACAAACATGTTCTTATGACATGTTCATAATCTCTGCTATCTCTCTCACTTTAATTCGGTGATCGTCTAGCTCCATTTGGGGAACTTTGGCAATGTTTTCATCGGTAGTTGCAATATTTGGACGTAACGAACGTTCATCGTCTCCCAAGCTCTTATGGCCACTTTTAAATTCAGCTGCCGAAAATTTAATTGTAGTAAATGATGGTGCAGAGTCCCCATACACAGAATCCAACTCATCTTTGATTTGCGTAGGCGTCTTTCAAAAACAAAATATTTAGTAACAGCTCGATACTCGATTTTGTCCATTTTTACAAAAACACTCACTCAAACGACTATTACATAACTACGCGTGCAAAAAGGCTGAAACTTTCGAGAGTAATTGCCAACAGATAGATAGACAATGAAATTCACTAGCTTTTATTGATAAGTGCTGCCATCTTCACGTTGAGGTCGGAAACTTTTCAGACCACCCTCGTAATTCATTACTGTTACAATATATTATAATTGTTACTGTTATTATACAAATCAGTACTGTGGAGCGAGTTTATCTCGTTCTTGCGTTCCAAATACTATGCAAACTAAAACTCCGTAAGATATCTTCAGTTTTATTAACAAATTTATTACAATCTTAAACTCGTAATGAAGGAGAAATCAAATTATAATTAAAAATATAAAAGGGTAACAACGTCGTCAAAAAATCTAAAATCTTTCGTAATCCTACTATTCGATAAAGGTATTACAATTAAAAAGTAAAATAATTTGTTATAGTCCTTTTCGGACGCGTTCAATTATAACGTCTTAATACATTTATGTCATCATAACTTAAGGTATCCGACAACGCTCGGAACCGTCATTTGCAAATGGGTATAAATGTATAATATTTAGTGTCACTTAGATTAGAAAATGTATATAAAATTGTTTTAAGAATAGTATTACAATAAAAAATTATTTAAGCACAATATTTTGACAAAAAATGAACATAAAATGACCCATTTTCAAAATATTCTTTTTGTGAAAAATGCTTCTATTAGAATAATATTTTGTCTGTATATTGCTGAGACCTCTGCACAGAGTCTCAACTAGAATTTGTGAAATATATGCCTTAGAAGTGGGTTTATCCATGTTTTACGACAACATAGGGGAGAAATTTTAAGAAAAAGAACCACCGATAATTATTTCAATGGATTGTAACTCTGAAAAGAATGTGAACTTTTCAAAAAAATAGTTCAGACTCTCTGGAGAAAAGTCTTTACTTTATCTAAGCAAAATATTACCATTTTAGAAGTATTTTTTATAAAAAGAGAAAAATTTGAAAAAAAATTATTCTAAGTTAATTTTCTGCCAAAATATTTGTATTTAAATAAATGTTTTTGACAAAATGTCCTTAAAACAATTTTATGCATGTATTCTAATCTAAGTGACACTAAATATCATGAAAATTACCCATTTATGCGCTTTTTAAAATCACGGTTCCAAACGTAGACGGATACAATAATGTCATCAGATTCAATTAATGTGCAGACTTTTTTTACAGTGTTTATTGCGAAAATAAGTTAGTTTATCTCGTAACTTTGTATTGATTTACAGTACTTCTATTATTCTGCATTAGCGTAATTAAGTGCTTCCTCCAACGAAAAGAGTTTCTTTCAAATCAATAAATTTTAACCTTTTGAGCAACTATCTTTTTATGTCTTTTATTATTAACGAGATTCACGATATTTTTGAAATAATGAACAGTTAATATATTTTATCTTATTTTAAAAAAAATGTTTTTCTCTATATATCTTTGAACAACAATAATTTACACTGGTGTGCAAAACTTAAGCAACAATGTAAACATTTAGCAGATTGCCATGAAATTGCAGATACAGAGGTTTGGAGATCAGTACAGTGAGCAAGTAAGTCAGTAGAAACGTCATGTGTATGCAAATATCAGGAACCAAACGTCAGAAGCGACGTGAGCGTACGCAAAACGTGTGATGTCGGCGCGCGCTGCTCAACAGTAGAATAAAATGGACGGAGACACAATTCGACATATCCGTTGCAAGTGCCAGTGAGTCAGTTCGTGAAATATGGCTAGAAGAAATCACCTGGACGAATTCACACGTGGAAGAATGATCGGAAAGCTGGAGGAGGGGCGTACCGTCACCAGTGTATCTGCAGAGTTCGGAATCAACAAAAGTGTCGTTTCGCGCACTTGGAAAGCGTTCCAAACCACAGGTACAGGTGTTAGAAAAGTTGGTGGTGGCCGCCCGAGGACGACAACTGCAGGGGATGACCGATATATCATCCTGCAGTCGAAAGAGGCCGACGGCAGTCAGCAAGCGTCATTGCTCAGCAACTCTCTACAGCAACGGGGCGACAAGTGTCGCGGTTTTACTGTGGCCAGATGCCTTCACAAAGGGGCCTATTCGCCCACCGGCCTGAACGCTGCCTCCGGTTGAAAGTTGGCCACAGACGCCACTGTTTACAGTGGTGCAGAGAGCACAAAAAACTGGACAACTGATCAATGGAGTCGTGTCCTCTTTACGGATGAGAGACGGTTCAGTACCAGAAGCGATTCTCAACGCGTTTTGATTTGGAGAGAGATCGGGACCCGGTTTTATTCCAGTAACAAGGAAAGACCTCGTTACGGTGGTCCTGGAGTTCTTGTCTGGGGAGGCATTATGCTGAACGGCCGAACTGAGCTCTCCATTTTCGACATAGGGTCTGTAACCGGGGATCACTATTGTGAGGAGGTACTTCTTCCCCATGTACGTCTGTTCCAAGGTGCCATTAGGCCAGACTTCATTTTTATGGATGACAATGATCGACCACATCGGACTCTTGCTGTTGAGGAGCTGCTGGAAAGTGAAGATATCACTCGAATGGATTGGCCAGCGTACTCCCCAGATTTAAAACCCATCGAACATGTGTGGGATGCTTTCGGGAGACGTATTACAGCACGCTTACATCATCCGGAGAACACACAACAACTCAAACAGGTGCTGATTGAAGAATGGGTACTCCTACCGCAAGAAATGTTGCACCAGCTAGTTCTGAGTATGCGCAGACGGTGAAAAGTAACCATTGCATTGAGGGGAGAGCATATACCATATTAAGGAACACCTTCTTGTTGTTCTTCCTGTTGGATAGACCATCATGGGTCACGATACTATACGTTCAATAAAACTTGTTATAGTTTAATTCCATACCGTAAGCATTGTATTCCTTTTTCAGCGCCGATGCTTTCGTCATTCTTTACGTACGTAACACTCTCCCTCATTTCTGAATTTCATGTCTCTCAGATGATATTTCATGAAGTTATGGCAATAAACTCACTTGTTGCTTAAGTTTTGCACACCAGTGTATATTTGTGTTGTGACCTATGCCACCTGCCTCATGAAGTGCACTCGAATGGATTGGCCAGCGTACTCCCCAGATTTAAATCCCATCGAACGTGTGGGATGCTTTGGGGAGACGTATTGCAGCACACTTACATCATCCGGAGAACACCAAACAACTCAAACAGATGCTGATTGAATAATGGGTACTCCTACCGCAAGAAATGTTGCACCAGCTGGTTCTGAGTATGCGCAGACGGTGAGAAGTAACCATTGCAGTGAGGGGAGGGCATATACCATATTAAGGAACACCTGCTTGTTGTTCTTCCTGTTGGATAGACCATCATGTGAGTCACTATACTATTTTATGTCTTGCAGATGATTTTTCATGAAGTTATGGCAATAAACCCACTTGTTGCTTAAGTTTTGTACACCAGTGTATATTTGTGTTGTGACCTATGCCACCTGCCTGACGAAGTGAGGTCGAGGCCCGCGAAATTCATCGCGGCTAAGGGCTAGAATTTACTTTCGTCTGTCGTTATCCTTAGCCTTGAGCACCATGTGACGAATCTGTACGGCACTTTATCACTAATACTCTTAGGCTTCTTTGGGGATAGTAAATTCGCGTATATTTCCAACCAGCTCTAAAAGAAGAAACCGGTACCAGCAAATTAGTTAAAGTATTTAAGGAGAGTGTTGTAAGTTAACAGTAAGCTATTACGCCATGAGATAGATTGAAAGTGTTCTAAGGCGATTCAAGTTGATTGTGCGATTAGCGGCTCGTTGATCAATCGGCAGTGGTCCAATATTGGAAAGTTTGATACGCCTGGAAAGGGAAATAGTAAACGGAAGGCGAGATTTAAATCTAGATTATCGGTTCATAAGAGTAAATACATAATAAAGTTAGTGGTAATTTAATGAACGCTAGTAATTCAAATTGCGTGTATCTCTCGATCCTCTTATTCCGGTAATCCAGTTCGATATTGAGTTTAATAGTTAATTAGTATCATATTTCGTGATTTTATTTAATAGTAAGGGTCAATCACATTGACGTAGACATATTGATTAATTTTTGTAATTAGAAGATTGATAATTGATTCAAGTGAATAAACATAATTTGTTATTGTAAAAATACCGTCTGGTCGTTCTTTGCCTCAAATCAATCCTGGTGTCCAGGGTGGAATCCAGGGGGATTCTTACAACCATGCAGGTGACAGTACGTTTTTGTTCGGTTCCACTCCAATTTTTAGAGGGGAGGAAACCCTGAGGGTGGTCCCACCTTTCCGCTTCCACCAACCACACGGGACCATGCCACACAGGCACTATACATTTACAAACATCCATGTCTTCTCCGGGATTCGAACCCATTCTATACGGCATCGCAGTCAGCGTCGCTAACCACTATACCGGTTGGGCGACTAGATTTATATTTAAATTCTATAAATGCTTAAAAACATTTTGCTGTTGTAGTACTTTCCCTAACACTGCAATTCATGTAAAACTCCATTGAAAAACAATAACTAAAAGGAAGCAAAAATTATTTAAGTATTGTATAAAAGAAAAAAAAAATCCCATTTACGGAAAAAAATGCATAGTACATTTTAGGAAAAATTTAAAATCCTACTTAAAACTGTGAATATCGTTATTCAATAGCAAAACGGTTGTGTGTGAACTTCTTTTATCAGTAACTAGTACAGTTTTATTTGCAGCACCGTTTTGTCCGAGGTACTTAATTGCGTAAGGTTAATATATACAAAATTGATATTGCGTACAAAATAAGGGAGAGGGAAATATACATTTGCTACCATTATAAAATAAAAAAAAAAAATTGCATTTCATTTGTAAAAAAAATGTTCCCTTTCCTATTCATATTAATTCTCTTATTTTAAAATAAGCATTCATGTATTTAATTAAAATGGTCCCTTTTAGCTAATATTCCCTATTTTAGCACAAATATTCAAATCATGAGTGTGTATGTGCGTGCGAGGACTTCATTTTGAATTTTACTCAAACACATATATTTATTTACAACTTCAGTCTTATTAGAAATTCCTACAACCAAAATCACAATATTGAAGTTTCTTTACCTTAACTGCCAGCGGCGTGTATATACGTCTCACTCAGCCATTGCCTTAACTGCCCCTGGCGTATACATACACCTTTTAGGATTTTTTTTTTTTCTTTGCGTTGGTAGCAGTAACACTATTGCAAAAGGGTTCGAATACAATTCGAATGTTCAATGCAATTCAATGTTCACGCCATTGGGGGGAGAGAATGGCACTGGAGAGAGGGATAAACATCAGTTTAATCAGAAGTTACGGGATTGAAAAAGAACTTATATATAAATAAACAGTATCTCTATACATACAAATGTAAATGCTATTTTTTTTGCTAAAGTTATCTTTTTTATACCCGGAGTTTTTTATACCCTTAAGTTTCGATCTCATTTTTTGTGTTAAAGGTGTGCATTGTACGCCGGATTTTAAAAATAATTCACTTTCAAATATGATCTTGTAGTTTCTGGAAATTATTTTTTAGAGCAATCAATTAGTAGTTTTTCTTCGGTCTATTTATTTTTTAAAAAAAACCTTTTTTTAACCTCCAGAACGAAATTAGAAATGTATATCTAAAAGAAGTTCGATGCTTATCAACCTCTCTAGAATGCGGCTACTAATTCTGTTTTCCCAAGGAGATATGAAACGATTTATGATTATCAATAAAATACCGACTAAAATAGGATTCTTGCCATTAAGCAAAGAGATACAGCACACGAACGTAGATAACAGATTTATCTAAGAACACTCTTAATTAACTAATAGATTTGTATTATTAGGCAACTATTACTAAATTATGGATTAATTCACATTAATAGTGGTAATATTTAAGCAGTATAATAAATGCATCACATAAGAGGAAAAAAGACATTATGAAATATTTACAGAGAAAGGCACGCACATTTTTATAAGGATATATTTAAAATTGTATTTTCTTATAAGCATTTTTAAGATTATTTTTATACCTAAATAGATTAATTTTCACCCGTAAAAGAATTGATATATTACAATATTTAGATATAACTTAATTGTCTGATGTTTGATATATTCAAAAATTAGGGATTTTGTGAATTCATTCTTACTTACTACAACCCTTTTTCAATTTCCACTATTAGCTCCCATACTCCCTATATACTTATTTATCTTGGTGGAATTTTCAATCGTTAATAAAATACATTTTAAAGCGCTCAGTAGAGCTGAAATTTTATGTACATGATTATTTTGGATGACAATACAGTACTTTAATTATAATTAATAAAAAAAATTGATTAAAACTAATTATTCAAACTACAAATAGTGCCACGTTGGCATCATTTTTGGGACATAGCGACCATTTGGCGACTTGTCAAAACTTGAAAATATATTTTTCTCACGTTTTAAAGCATTCCTTTGAACTGAAATTTTATATATACGATTGTTTTAACAAAAAATTAAATTTGTTCCTAATGAAGGTAATATATGGCAGTATATTTACTTAAAACAATTTGAAATATAGTTACAGTGTCTATTTCCATACGTATTTTTGTATAATAATTAGTTTATTCCGTGCCTTTACCAACGTTATCGACTATATTTATCTTTGAGTGATGGTAACATGTTGTTCGTTTTGAGTTGCTTGTGTAACGTAATCGTTGTGGAACATTCAGTTGCTTTTTAATCGAATTTTTTAATTTAGTTTATTTTTAATCAAAATCAAATGAACGAATAAAATAAACTAAGCAAACAAACTGGAATAACGGTATCGATCCTAGGCTTCACAAATGTATAATACGAAAAGAAAGCGAAAAGTAACTACAAAACAACGCAAGTGTCGGTTAGAGGGAAAAAACAAAAGCGCCAAGCAAAGGTTGCTAATGAAACAGAAAAAGAAAAGCGCCATCGCTTAGATAAACGAGATAAAGGATTACAGGATGAGTCTCAAGAGGGGAGTGAAACTCGATTATTAGCTGATCGTCAAAGACATGCACTATCAATAGCAAATGAAACTTGAGACCAACGCGAATTACGATTACTAGACCAGCGTCGTAGACAAGCTCTAACAATAAAAAATGAGACGCAAGAACAACGCAACAGCTCTCCAAGAATGACAACGTATTCAACGTTCACAAACACTGAGAGGAGTAAATGCACAAATCGCTGCATTCGAAAAAGCCATCAACACATTCTGTGACAGAACTTGCGAAATCTGTACGAAACGATGCTATCCAATCAAGTCACAAAATGCCCTTTGACAGAAACAAAGACGCATTTACCGAATGAATTAAGAAACAAACCAGTGCTTCTACTGTGTCATCACTGTAAAAAGCACATCAACAGCAATAAGGATAGTTCGCCGCCGAAGACATATTGGAACAACTTGGATCTTGGCCTCATACCAAGACAGCTTCAAGAATTATGTCAGGTTGATATACGCCTACTAACTAGAATCAAACCATTCATCAAAATCATCAAGTTCGATGGATTACTTGGTCAATATGGATTCCGTGTGAACAAGCAATACTCTTCGCACAAGACCTATCTGAAGTCACAGAAAAGCTTCCCAACGTGCTGCCTGGACTAAATAATAATTTAGATGTTGTTGTCGTCACAGAGACCCTGGAGAATCTCAACATTTTGAGAGAATTCTCGATTGATCGATCACGAGTAAACAGGGCTCTTAATTGGTTGGTTGCAGGAAATGAACTCTTCAAGGATGTAGTGATAAATCAAGAATCACGCAAGGAAGAATCAGATTATGTTCGAGGACAACCTGGAATAGCTGTTAAAGAACAAGAGGAAAGTGAAATCAAAGTTCATCAACGAGGTAATGTTTGTATGCACGTCAATGATGTATCAAGAATTATACGAGCACCATGGCATCAAACAGATGAGACAATTTTCACATCAGGCAGTGCAGGCATGCAATGTAAGGAATGGTGCCGACAAACATTGTGAGAGCTTCGATTCGTGAACCAAATAGATGAACAACAACTACGCTTAGTGAAAATATGTTTGAAGACGATGTTATATATCAGCAAATCGTAATAGAAAAAAGGGCAGAGGAGGTCTTGCTGTAGAAGAAAACGGTTATCTTGAAATACTCCATATGAATGTGATCAAGCATGATTCCATCATGTACGACAATGCCTTTTCAATAGAATATGAGGATAATACTCCATACATTGGCAGTCTTAGTGATTCTGTAAATGATGGAGAACTCGCACACACACTAGAAAGTAGTATCAATACAATGTTCAACATTGATCATCATGAAGCTGGTGTATTCACAGCAGAAGAGTATTCATAGAGTTATACGTAATGCTGATAAATACTACTTCACCGACTCTCATTCATGTGGTGTTGTAGGTAGTAAAGCAAGCGGGTCAAAAGTAAAAGCATACATAATAGAATGTGATACATTTGATAAACTTCTGCGAGCATAAAAAAGAGAAACAGGATCGAAAAATGTCCAATACACGGTGAACTATATAGATGTCCATGTGAAAGATAACATCGTTCGTAATAATGGAATAGATCAAGAGATTATAAGATTGCAACCATCACAAGCAGAAGCAGTACCCCTAGTTCAAGCATCAGTGATGGCACCAATTGATTGCGCAGAGCAAAAAGATAAAGATGAGATTGAAATATCTGATAATGGCAATGTGATAAGACGCAAAACAAAGAACAATATAGTAAATCAGGCACACGAATTGAAGGCAGAAGAATTTGCATGGTATTTCCTCTTCCCATATGGCAAAAATAGATTAAGAGAGCAATGTGATGTCCCAATAGCACCGATGGATTACTTCCAATATAGAATTCTGGGAAGTGACAACGAAATGACCACCTCTTCTATGCTGTCTCCATGTTCGAATACCTACGTGTTAAATCAACTAAAACAGCGTGTGGACGAAAAATTATAGGCGAACATGGAATGGTAGATGATATACATGACTGATCCTCTAAAGAACAGCTGCCTACTGGACAGTGCATAATAAACTGATTGGACAAATAAGATGTCTAGGACCCTCTCATTACTTCCTAACATTCAGTTGTAATTATCTGAATTGGTTAGACATGCGCAAAGCACTACTGATAGCAGATAGACGCCCGAAAGAAGATCCTAAGGAAATGGATATCTATGCCACACAACGAGGTGGAAATGTATCCAGTGGTAGTGAGTCGACAATTCATGATTAGAGTCAATGCGCTGGTGACATTTATGTTGAATGACGATGAAGTGTTCTGTGATAAAGAACAGGACTATTGGTGGCGAAAAGAATTCCAGAATCGAAGAAGTCCTCATTTGCATATGGTAGTGTGGATTAACAATCACCTATTATTAGACACACCTGAAGAACTACAACGTATCGATCATGTCTTTTCATGTGAATTGACAGTACAAGATGCTGAATTACTTGATCTAGTAAGAAAATTGCAAATACATCGCCATTCCCATACTTGCGGAAAGAAAGGTCCAAATTCAAGATGTCGATATGGATATCTAACGAAATCCATGTGCACAAACACATATGGTTTAACTTGATTCAAGATATTTCATCACAAATGACGGAAGAGTATGCAATCTAATGCGCACCAGCGAAGAGCGTTATGTCAATAATTAAAATCCAATATTTTTTAAGTTATCGCAAGCCAACATGGATATTCAACCGCGCAGTTCAAATGAAACAATTGCTCACTACTACATTGCAAAATATATATCAAAGTCAGGACCCGAGGGTGTCACCAATAGCATAGCGCAAGCCATTAGAGAAATTAGACGCGTAGAGTTAAACATATCTTGACAACTCTTCCGAATTTACATGCGCATATTGAAGAAACAGCAAAAGTTCACGTAAAAGTGTATTCCCTGAATAAAAGAAAGCCAGGAAATCGATATAGATTGATCAAGTTCCATGAAGTTGACCTAGCAGAAGGATTCGCTGCGAACATGTTTGAACGCTATGAAATTCGTCCATTGTGTGTTACGCAATGTGTTAAAGAAAAATGTGTAGAGCTCTTTTATAGATAGCCAGTCTCATAAATTCCTCTTTAAGTCATAGCAAATTTTAAAGAAGTGTTTATTAAACAGATATTTCTCAAATTCTGTTTTTATTAATTATTTGAAGTAAATGTCTTTTAATTTTAGATGAAAGAGTCACCGAAAACTC
>BMAU01010533.1:0-17500 GCA_019973935.1 Trichonephila clavipes | reverse complement strand
CTACCTCGCACAATTCCAGTCAGTCTTGGCCGAGTCTACTAGCTACCGAATCTCTCTTGAATGTACATTTCATAATTCACGCGTTAATTGTAATTCGCGGTATTAAGTATTTACGGCAGTGGATTAAAATAAAATCATAGATATATTTTTAATCGCAGCGAGCATTCGACGATAGTAAAGCATCAATAAGTACACAAAAGAGGGCAAATCGATAGCAAGCAACGAATGGGTAAGGGATCCATTTCAAAATACTTCAGAAGGGCTCTCAACTGCCGAGAAAGAGATTTTCATAAATTTCACATCCAATGACGAAATCAAAGGGCAATTTTGTAATAAATCACACTTTGAATTCTGGATAGAGATGGACACTGAATTTTCTGCACTGAAAACAAAAACATTTCGTGTATTATTACCATTTTCAACATCTTACCTTTGTGAATCCAGATTTTCTGCGATGGCTACTTTGAAGACAAAATATAGATCTCAGCTAAATATCGAAAAATAACTCAGAGTGTCAATTTCTAGTTTTTTTAGCCTTCCTTTGAAAAACTTTTCTCTGCAAGGCACGCCCATGGAAGTCACTAATAATTATTATACTTGTTCTTATACTGGCTGAATTACCCACTTCAAACGAGTTTATTTTTTTAAAAATACATTTTTCTTGATAAAATAGCTTAATTGAGGGAGAGTAATACCAAGTGCATGACAATGAATACAAAAATGTAAAATGATTTATTGAAAGGAATGCTCATATTATAAACGGTTTTGAACGAACTGTAATTTTAAGCCTCGCAGAATTAGCATTCAGAATAAATGTCAAGTTATAAAAAAAGAATATAAAATTCTAATGAATAACAATTGTGTTATTTTTAATATTTAAAGCGAGAAAACTTCAAAATGTTGTAGACCGGGATCAGGTGTGCACTCGATACTAACGTTAATGGTCGCGCGGACTGGCTCACCCCAATTTTTTTTTATAATTATTTTTAATATACACGATAAAAATCACAATTTCAATGAATAATTTAACTAAGAGAAAATATACTTACCTATTTCAAGGATTTTTCAATGATAATTTGAGAAAAAATCCAAAACTGAACTAAATTGTTCCAAATGTGCGTGACCTTAATAAAGGACACAAACCACAGACACTTTTCACTATTACAGGAAAGTTATTTGCAAGCAAAACTGTCACATTTTGTTCACGTTATTGTAGTTTTAATATCCTTTGATGATCGACAAATATCATTATTTCAGTAAGTGTTTCCCTTGTTAGATCAGTTTCAATTTCCTTTCAGAGAGATCACAGATGCCCATTTCTTTTTTTATATTCTGCTCATTTACATTTATTAACCATAATCAGTCATACAACATCACAATTAAAACCGCTAATTTATTCACAAGGGAAAATGCATTATGTTCAAGAAAATATTTTTGAACAAAAGTGGTCGTGCCGGAAACTCGGTCAAAACAAGTACCTTAAGATTCTAAAAAAATATTTGCCACTCCCAAAAAAGAAGATAGGTGATCAATTCATTTTAGTTCCCTGTTGAAGGATTCTCTGTCAAGACCATTGGTAACAAATAAACAGTTTTCCCAGAATTAACGATTTCGTGATTCTGGGATGACTGTGCGCATCGCTTCCGTGTTTATGGTGTATTCAATATAAAAAATGGAAAGTTAAAAAAAAATTGTGTAAGACGTTTTTCATTATGTACTATATGTTTCAGAATAATCATAAAAAATAAATCTTGGCCAAATAAATATTCAAAGTGCTCAATATGCTTATCCAGATATCATAAAACTCTTTAACATCGAAAAAAGCGCAACAGAATTACATAATTTACAACTTCACTAAAAAAAAGGGACGCAGATAACCATACCAGTAAGTTCGAAGGTCAGCAAAAGTAATACTTTAGGTTAAAAGAAGCGTAATAAAAAAATCTCTCATCGTAGGATTACAGCAAAGCAAACAAAATATTTTTTTTATTTAGTTATAGGATCAAAGATAGCGAATCAAAGCGTTCAAAGTAGAATGTTTTATTTTTGATGACGTTTTTTTACCAGATGATATATATAAATCTTATCAATATGTAAATCTGTATTTTCTTATTATGTCAGGAATTATTTTGTTTTACTTCATTCCATTAAATTAATTTTTTTAATATTCTATTTTTCATATGCTCGCGCCCCCCTCGAAGGGTTATTGCGCCCCCTAGGGGGCAGTTTGAGAAACACTGATATAGATTGAGCATGAAACATAACCATTCAATTTTGTTTTCTCACAGGGATACATTTGAAAGATCATGTTTTGATACCCCCAGTTTACCCCATGGTGGGGGAAGGGGGGTAGTTCTAAAATTCGTGTATATTTAAATAAAAATAGGTAGATATTCTTTTCAAACAAGAATACGCTGATATAAATGTGCCTTGGTTATATTTAATGGTACAAATAGGCAAAAAAAAATTTTTTTCCAAATTATTTAATTAAAAAAACAATGGCCACAGCTATCAAAATTAGGTTCACGTAGTATGCAGCATATATCACTGAACTCAACAGAACCTTCATCATAAATAGCAGGAAAAGAGTAATAATTCCCCAATGGTGACTTGGTCAGATATTTTCTGTGATATTAATTTTCTATCACTTGTTGAATGAATTTAGATGATTGACTTCTTTTGACCAGTACTCAACCTTTCTACCCATGATCCTTGCTTTACTTAAAAAATCTTTCTGTATCTTTTACATCCTTCTTTATTTACTTGATGAAATTTGTTCTTACGCGGTCGCTTTCTTCAGCAGCCAACCTTTCAAAAACATTTGTTAGTTAAAACCTCACCAGACTAGCTCTGTACTCTTTTTCGCTTTCTCTTTGAATTCTCAATGGCTAAAATTGTTTTTACCGATAGGGTGGGAGAGAGAGAGTTTGTATTATTGTCTTTTTTAAATCTTTTAAAGGCGAGTTGAGCGACACAGAGCTTCAAAAGATTCAATGGTCGTGGAAGAATCTGTTCTTGTACTATGTGTTCTTGGTTGTTTCCCTTATCTGTAATGAGAATACGGTGTTGGATGACCTTTCTGTTCAGAGGTTAAAGTCCCGATCTTTTAAATCCATTAACTGCATTTTCGAGTTTCATTATTTCAAAACAAATGGAAATGATGATGATTTCGTAATCTCTAAAGCAATATTTCAAAGTCATGGGAGTACACACTCCAACATCTAATGGTTTAAAAAATGTTTTTCAGTATTAAAATTACTACTGAAGTGAATAAATACTAAGTAAATTAATTGTTTTAGTCCTATTATAAAATATAGAGCATTAGACATTTGCGAAAGTTAACATAGAGGTAAAAAAATGTCCCTATCACAGAACACTTAACTAAGCCTAACCATACCCCCAAATTACCCCACCTAAAAACCAACTCATGATGAAAAGAATTATAAAATTTATTCTTAAATTTATGTGGTGTGTTCATTAGATATTGCTCTATAAGTCTGAACTAAAATTAATAGTTTTTGCCAGTTAATATTGATTGTAGAAGAAAGTTCATCAGCAGCCTAAACTAATAAACTATTTGCAAACAGCATATCAAGAAACTTAATAAACATCAAATTTGTTGAAAACTTCAGAAACTAAACTGAAAAAATATTCACTATAATGTCAATATATGTCTCTAAAAAAGAAATAACTAAATATCTTTATTTAAAAAGAGAAAACAGGCGTTTTCCAATGTACCCCCACTTTCCCCACCTTACCCTAACTCAAAGCCTTTAACTCAAAATTTTATAAAAAATTTTAATAGCATTATTTTACATATTATTTACGAGGGCTTCAATTAGGATAAAAGAGAAGTATTACTATCAGATTTAGAATCAATTTTAAAATCGACTTGAACAGGAAATTTAAACAAAAATATAGTAGTACTAGCTGCATGGCCCGGCGTTGCACGGGTTCCTGCTTTTTGAAGTGTACAGCTTTTCGCCTTGGAAAAATTTTCCCTTTCCCTCTCAGTGTCAGCACTTCCTGGTGTCTGTGATTTCTGTTTTAATGTCATATTAAAATTTTCTTTTTCCAAGTTTCTATCTTCCACCTCTTTACCCCATCGTACGGTTCTGTTTACTCTACATTTAGCCCGTCGTTGCACGGGCTTTTTTTCATGGGTATAACTTTATCCCCGTGGAAATTTTCCCTTTCTCTCTGGACGCCAGAAGTTTCTTGTGTGTATCATGCGCGATGCGAGTGATTTCTATATTTTTGTCATTTAAATTCCCTTTTCCGAAGTTTCTTCCACTTCTTTTTTTGTCAGACAGGCTACTCTTCGTCAGAGTTTGTTTTTTCCATCTTTTCTTTTCCCTTTGTTCGGCCCGGTGCTGTGCACGGGCTTTTTCAAGTATAAAACTCTTTTCTCCACCGAGATTTTTCAAATTTCTATTTTCTATTAATAATATACAAAGTTAATCCAGTTTTCTTCACAAGAAAATAGACAAACAACGAATTTATTATTAAATAATTAATTTTGTAATAAATAAAAACAAAAATACAGGTTTTTTTTTAAAAAATTATTAATTATTTGCTAAATAGTGAGTCAAAAAATTCTTAGATAGATCTTGAAACGACTGCTTATTTTTGGATGCGTGTTCTTAAATTCATACATAAACAAACGCATCTATTTACACTCATGTCCATAAATTAAGGATAATTCAGAATCACACAGAAACTGAACTCTAAAATAAAAATTTCACCTGTAGAATTATTACACGCATCTTGAAGAAGAATATGCAAAATACAGGAAACCACCAGATGGCGCGGATAGTACGTCCCAATGACGACAGTGTAAGAAAGGGGTATATAAGGAATGGTGGCAAATAAGTAAAATTGTTCACAAGCGCTTTAAAAGCCTTTCGGTGCAATAACCGCATAGTTATGGCACACAGGAAGCATTTAGAGGATTTTTTACGTGGTAGAATTATTAGACGACTGGAATGTCGCCGTACCCAGCTGGAAGTATCCGAAGAACTTGGAATCGCTCAAACTGTCATCTCCAGGCTTTGGCAACGATTCCAAGATGATGGTAATGTGAGTAGATGTTACAAGCATTGGTCACCCCCAAGTTACAACGCCAAATGAGGACCGGTATTTGGCAGTTACTGCCAAAAGAAACAGACGGAGCACAGCATCAGACCTGTCTCGTCATCTTTCTTCAGCTACCGGTACGACAGTTTCAAGGCAGACCGTGTACAGACGCTTATATCACATTGGTCTATATGCTCGTAGGCCTGTCAGATGTGTTCCACTTACCTCAACTCACTGTCGCCTGCGATTAACCTGGAGTAGAGAGCATGCATTGTGGACACCACAACAGTGATCTTGTGGGATGTTTTCCGACGAGTCCAGGTTTAGTTTGCAGTCTGATTCTCGCCGGACTTTAATACAGAGAGCGCCAGGTACCCGTTATTACCAAGAGAACACCATTGAACGACACCGTTACGGTGGTGCAGGATGGCCCGTTTGGGGAGGAATTATTCTTGGTTCCAGAACTGACCTGCATGTTCAGAGTGGGACTATGACAGGCCATATTTACCGGGATGTCATTCTGGAACAACATGTACGTTTGTTTCGGGCCACCATGGGTGCTGAATTTCTGTTTATGGATGACAACGCCCGTCCTCACCGTGCAAACATTGTAGACGAATGCCTTCAATCGGAGGATATCACCCGTATGGATTGGCCAGCATACTCACTGGACTTGAACCCAATAGAGCATGTGTGGGATATGCTTGGCCGACGAATTACAGCCGTCAACCCCCTCCCACCTGTTTACCAGAACTTCGGAGGGCATTGCTTGATGAGTGGTGTAATATTCCCCAATATCAGATTGATAATGTGATACTCAGCATGCCTAGGCATTGTAAGGCCTGTATTGCATCGTCCGGAATTCATACTCCCCTTATTAACCATCATACTAACCATTTTATACTGTTTTTCGTAAATAGGTTCTTTTTTGAAATTTGCTCCAGGGAGTAAAAATCGCAATTTTTATTAATTATGTCAAACATATAGCATCTTTTTTGCTCTTTACCTTTTGTTTAATAAATAGGCTTTACAAATAAGTCAAATTTGTTTTGCTTCTGTCTCTTTCTTTGCCTGAACTTCATTATCCTCAATTTATGGACATGAGTGTATGTAAGACTTTGCAAGAAACGGTAAACGCAAAAACGCTCCGAAATTACCAAAAGATGGGAAATGATCCAAAGAGTCTATTTTGACCATTTAATATTTTAAATTATAATTATTTGAAAAGATATTAATTAAAAACGATAAAAAAGCACTATCCGTCTGCATTGTTGTAACAATGATGACCCGCTTTGACCAGTTTGGCTGAAAATCGATTTTCGACGCCAACATATGTCATTTTTATAACAATAACGTTGTTACAACAATGCAGGTAAATATTGAGTTGAACGTTTTTAATTCATATCTTTTCAATTAATTGCACTATCGGAATAAAAATGGTCAAAACGGCTTCCTCGGATAATTCCTGATCTTTTGGTACCTTTGGCGAGTTTCTGCGCCGTGCGATTCGTGAGATAGACACACATAGATAGATACTTTTGTTTACCTTCGGATTTTAACAGTGTAGATGGGCATGGCCGAGTGGTTCATGGTCACGGATTTGTAGCGGGTTCTACTTCGTGTTTGAAGTAGCGAAACTTGAGTTTGAGTTCGAGTCTTGAATCATTGAACACTAGTCGTAAAAAATAGCTGATGTTAAATTAGTTACGACTCGGTCCTGACATTAACATGGTGAGGTAGTTTGGAGAACGGGTGACAACTCGGGTGTCGTCCTCGCCCCTTGGCCGAGGTCCAATGTCAATAAGCCTTGAGTTCTTTTGGATTGAGACGTTGGTTAACAGCCAACACATTATTCATTAGAATAAAATATTTATTTATAATTAAAAAAAATAAATCAAAATTTTACTATACAAGTGGCGCCATCTGCAGAGAATCGGAAAGATCATTTACTTCGCCTTAAAAATTCTGTTTTTACAAAACAACGACCCTTTGCATATAAATAAATTTATTTAAAAATTATATATATATATCTTTCTTCCAATTTAATTATTTTACAATTTTTTAAAATATTTTATCAGTCTTTATCAAATGAAGTCCAAAAAAATTCTTTTTACTTTAACGAATAACGAAATGGGATATTGAGAAAAAATATTCTTTTATTTTAAATGTATTTTTAATGTTCTACTCGAAGGAGGGGATAGAGTGGTTGGTTAAAGCGCTGCTTTATAAAACGGTAGTTCCCAGGTTCGAAACTGAAGAGGAAGAAACTTTCAATTTTGCATTACGTTACTTTTTAAAGTTTAAAATTTTTTTAATGGAATGAAAAAGGTTAAAATTAAAATGAAATATCAAATTTTTTTTTATCAGATCGGTTTTTCTTAATGTTTTTTTCTTTACATGTATATATATATATGCTTCCCCCATACTGTTTATTTTACTTATATATTTATATGTTCAATCAAAAGTTCAGAAAAAGCGGTCGTTTCAATAGCTATCTGTTAATTTTCTTTCATTTATTACTTATAGAAATTTGATTTTAATAAATAAATATATGTTTTTAAAAGGATAATTTCTATTGTTTCACTACGAAATGAATTCTTTGTTAATTAAAAAGTACATCGTCTATTATTTTGGATCAAAATACATTTTAGAGACATTTTTAAGCTAACTATACATAACGATTGATTGATTCATGAAAATCTTAAATCTATTTTATTATTTTAGATTCTTAGAAACTAACTATTATTAAAAAATGATGAACGTTTTTTGTTCTACTCTTACCATCGGAATCGTTTTCTTTTTATTGCTTCACATTAATAATTTTTTTAATTCTAACGCAAAATTGTTCTTTTATAAGTCATACATCGAAATTTGAAGCTATATCTTATCTGTGAGGAGGAAAAGATAGAACAATAATTTTACACTAAAAAAAACCGTGTTCGGGCTATAGAGAGGGGAAGAAACCTGTCTTATAAATCAAAACTTAGTGGAATGGAACAAATTTCGAAAAAGGGAAAGAAAAAAAAAATTTTTTTGACATAATTTTAGAAATCACTCACATTGTGCGCGTACAAACACACACATAGAAATGCTGGTGTCATGAGGAAAAGAGAAAGCCCGAGCAACTTTGGGCTAAGCAGTGGAAGGGGGAAGTCATTTTGAAAACAGTATTAGAAATGCTGATTTTGTGAAGAAAAGGGAAAATTTAAAAAAGTAGAGAAAGCCCGTGCAACGCCGGGCTAAGCGGTGGAGGGAGGTGGGGGTTTAAGTCATTTTGAAAATGAGTATTAGAAGTTCTTATTTTGTGAAAGAAAGGAAAATTTACAAAATTAGAGATAGCCCGGCCATGCTAGCCCATGCAGCTAGTATTAGTTAAAACCTGAAATTTGTAACAATTTTATTATTGATTACCTAAAAGAGCACGGATATAAATATGTTATGAAATATCCACACACACAACTAATATGTGAATTCTACTGAACAGTTTTATATGTCTACATAAATTAAAAATTTTAAAAAAAGAATTTTTTAATGTTTATTTTCAAAGCATTGGCATTTTAACGGGCATATGTTGAAAATACTTTCTCCAAAATATTGCCTCGATTTGGGTGAGTTCGGTGGGTCAAAAGAATGAAGTAGCGTGAACTATATTTTGATTTTTAAACGAGAACAGGTTACAATCATGTAAAATCAGTGCATATATCAACTAAAGTACTCAGAGAAAGTAAAAATAATTTTCTCAACAGCTGAAGGCTCGGTTGTGCAAATGAATGAGAAGGAAGGGGAGTGAGTGTTTGGTTTTTTGGCGCAAGAGCCGATTTCGGCTATACTGCGCCAAACATTTGTTTTACTACCCATAAAATTTTAAACCTACAATTAAAAATTTTATATGAATAAGTTGTATCCAAGGGTTAAAATTCAATAAAATCGTAGTAACAATTCATTTATAATTGTTACTCTATAAAAATCTTGAAAGTTAAAATAAAAACAACGAAAATTATGTAAAACATCAAGTCGGGATACGATATTTAATTGAAATTCAAATCATTCCTTTGACTTACTTTTCCCGATTCCTGATAGGTGACGTAAATTTCTTAAAACCAGATTTCATGTTCCAATCCATCAAAGATTCGTTCACGTCATAAATAATCATTTCTTCATTGTCTGAGGTGTAATAAACGTTACTTTTTTTCGGTTTACGTGGTGTCATTCGAATTTCAATGTCGGGCTTTGTTTCTATTGTAAGCGTTCTCCTATTTTTCCTACTTTGTTTTAAATTATTTGCCACTTTAGTTACAGCAGAAGTTCGACTATTGAGTGTGGTAGAGGCAGTGTTAAGTAATGAAACAATTGGTTGAATTACAGTTGATAAAAATTAAGCAGAGGTATTTAGGCTATTGCCCAGGGTAGTAGAAATGGGCATAGGTAATTGAGATTCTGAAGTTGTGGAAGGAAGTAGATGAACTTGAGTTGATGAGGATGATGTGGGGACTACAGGAATTGGACGTACTAGGCATATAATTGGCAAAAGATGAAGGTTTTAGATATTGTAAAGGAAGACAAATTACATTTGTTATGTTTGGGTCGGTTTAAATTGTAGTCGATATAGCAGGAGATTTAACGGCTTGAGCACATGTTTGGGATAACTGTGGTATTATGCATTTACGAGCTTCTAAATAAGATATTTTTAATAGTTTTAACTTCCTGGATCTGTTTTTCTATTTTCCATTTGAAGCATAATTTCGAGTTTGATGGATGAGATTGTGAGCAGTTGATACACTTTGGTTCTGGAGTGCATTCAGTGGAAGAATGCCCATCAGATGCACATCTAGAACAAGTCATTTAGTTGCCCACTGCAGGAAGTTTGCGAATGTCCAAACCTCTGGCACTTAAAACAACGAAGAGGATTCAGTATTCATGGGCGAATTTTACAATTAACGTAACCAGTTTTGAACGAAGTGGGTAAACTCAGGTTATTAAATATTAAAATTAAATGATTGGTAGAAGAAACTGCAGCATTATTTTTATTGTAATTCTTCTGACCAGAATCACACCCCTGATCTGAATATCCTTCAAGGATTTCAGACTCAAGTGCTCAAATGACACCTCGGCTAGACTTAAGAGATCTGTGTGGAGCACCCATAAGCGGACAATCAAGAAATGTTTTCGCTGACAAATAAAACTTGGATTGTACAGCGGATTTCGTTTCTACAAGCGAATCACCGGATCTTAATTCTTTTAACCGATTCCTTGTAGAGCCTTATGTATCGTAAAAGGAGATTTTCAAGACATTTCTCCATTGGGTAATGATAGCATAACGAAACGTGCATTAGTAGCTATCTCATCTATGTTTATATTTGTGGTTAATACAAGGCTTTTACCCGGGCACAGCATATTTGGATCCATGAACGACTTCATCCTGGCGTGCCTCCACCCACCACAGAGTCCAACAATGAAGGCAGTGTGCCGGTCATCTGGCAAAAACCAGGCAAGGCGCTTACCTGGAGTACACCCAGAGTATAGTGCTACAGAATCAGGGCGATGATCCCCCTTATCTGCAGTACTAACCCTACAGCAATGTCTCTCCGGGGTCACCGAAGAGAGGCCTGACAGGAGCGGAACGGGAGGCTCCCGTGTACAGCGAAGCATGAGCCAAAGGACACCCTTTTCCTCCTTACGGGATGCCGCACACGGCAAATATGCGGGTCGGCAAACCAACGGTTAGTAAAACACAAACAACGAAAACATAATGAAAAAATAAACAACAAAATCAAATCTACGCATTACTAAAAGAAAACCAAACAAATGTTGTTATTAATAATGAAACATAATCCAATAATTAGAAATAAATTTAGAACATATTCAAGTATTACAGAAGAGTTTTAACTGCGATATGGACGGGAAAGGAAAGAAAAGCACCCGTCGTGGAACCCGCGTCTGCCAAAGACAGTAACCTCATGGGAAAAGGAAAAGATCTCTGGGGCCCCTCGGGATCGTGACGCCCGTTCTCACTTTAAAGAAGAACCCCCTGAGGGGGAGAAGGAAGGTGAAAAAAACCCTTTGAGTGTCGAGAACGCGATTGCTGTTTCTTAATTTCAAATTTTAACAAACTACGGTCTATTAATGTACAATTATAATTACGTCATCTTTAGGAACATATCAAATGATCGTGTCATTTATGTTAAACTAAATGCTAGGGAAAAATTCATAAAGAAATCAAATAATATATTAAACTTTATTATTCTGAATCCTGGAGCTATTAACAAACCGTCGTGTGAAGAAGCTGAAGCACGAGAAATCTGTCGATGTTCAAAGTCCTCACGTTGGCGGGGAAGTTTGGAAGCCATCTCAGGTGTTGTGCTCAACATTTAAATAGGGTTAAAATTACGAGGACCTTGACTAATAGCTCTAGTAAAAGGGCAACATTAATAAACAATCAATAGCTAAAAATGTAATAAAGAGAACTAAAATAATCTGCAAAAATATTAATAAATTTTTTATTTCAATAATCTTTAATGTAAACCTTTAACATTCCGCCAGAATACACCACATTGCCATTTCTAAACAAGAAATAGTTAAAACCTTGAAAATATCCATTCCACAAGTAAATTGTCAATTCTACTAAACGCACTAGCATTGGAACACCAAATGTCCTCAACAATGTATTAGAAAATGATATAATTGCAAGTAATATACACATTTTCAATGTATTTTTAACTAGCACACAAATGGTATTATTTCATTTTTGTAAGACAGTTTGTGAAAATGGCTCCGAAATATATTTACAAGGAAGACAGAAATGTTAAATTTATGACTTAACACATTTTTGGTAGTATCATAAAAAATGCATTTATTGTACATTCCAGCTATTACGCGTACCTATGCTTTCAAAGCCGCAGTTTTTCATTTTGTAACAAAAGGTAATATTTATTATTTATTTATTGTAATGATTTAACCATTCATCCCAGCGTGTTAAAAATTGTAATTCTTTATTTCTCTCGTGCTTTATATTAATGCTTTATATTAATGTTCGCGCGTGCTTTTATTTATAAAAATTAACTGTAATTTTAATTATGGAAAGTTCTGGAACTTTCGATGGCAATAGTAAGGAGATGGAATATTCAGTTTTGAAAAAAAATAAAGTCTTGAGTTGTATGTGGCAAGAGTTGTTGACATTTTTATTTCGAGTTAAAACTGGCGCCCACACCCATGGCCTAAGAACTACGACCCCGTAGAAGCAGAAACCGCCGCTGTGACGAAACGCCGCAGAAAAATGAAAATTTAACCGGCTCTGTAAACCTTACTGTCCCGGAAAAATTACTGGTATTGCGCTGCAATCCTTTTAAAGCAAGAGAAAATCCCTGGAAATCGAGAGAGAAAGTGAATCATTCTGACTTCAATTGTCTGAAGAAAAGAAAAAAAAAGAACATCTATTTCCTGTTAAAAGTTTTTGCAATAGTGTTTTGTGCTAGGAATAATTTTATTATTTTATTTCATTGATTTGTTGGTATTCTTATGCAATGATAATTCTTAATTTTGCTGTATATTAATTTATTTCTTGTGAGATAATGTTTCCAGATTAATATTTTGTGAATTGCACATTAATAATTACTATTTTGCTTGATATTTTCATTGCATTGAATTCTTGTATCATTACAACTGATGATTCCTAAATTTTCTATATATTTTATTATTTGAATTAATGTTCCTTATTGGTATTTTGAATATGTTATTAATTTATTTACTCATTTTAATTGTTTTTTGAAGTGCATAATAATTTATAAGGTTTTAAAGCTAGCCATATTTTAAAGTGTATTCCCATATCTGCAAGAGCTTTGGTGGACAATAAGGCCTGGACCTTAGTTATTTATTTTATTTATTTGCAACTCTGAAATTTCTGAGTCATGTCATTTCTGGGAAAAGGGAAAAAAGCTGATCTCATTAAGCTTGCTATTGAGTTAGGTGAATGTGAGTTGAATGGGGAAGAGCTAAAAATAATTGAATTAAGGACAAAAATTTTAACAAATGATGCTTATAAGGAAGACCCTGAATTTGTGAAATGTATCTTTGAGGGAATCGTATCAAATAGGATAGACGAGGAAAACAAATAAAAAGAGCAAACACTGTGTGAATTTGAGTTGCAGAAAATACGACTGCAAAATGAGACTCAAAGAGTCGTAGGTCCACAAACCCTACCCCAAACAAAAATTGAATTAAAAAAATTGCTACCCACATTCAATCCTGAAGTTGATAGCATGGACCTGTTCCTCACCTTATTCGAAAGACAAATGAAGCTATTAGATCTCAGTGAAGATCTATGGGTACCCTATCTCATTGGTGTCCTACCTAGTGATGTAACCTCCCTCATTGCCCGTGAGCCTGAGGAGAAATGCAGGGATTACTCCCACATTCGAGGAATGCTTCTGCAACGGTTCAAATTAACCGCAGAAAAATTCCGGGAGCTGTTTTCACGTCACAGAAAAAGCCCAAATGAGACGTGGAAGGATTATTATTTTGAAATCCAAGCATATTTTGAAGGTTGGCTCAATGAGCTTAAAATTGATTCATTTGACGGATTGAAAAATTTGATGATTGCCGATCAAATGAAAATGAGATTCTCTCCAGAGTGTAAGGAACATTACCTGGATATCTGGGCAGAACTTATCTCCCCAGAAATGTTAGCAGATAAGCTGGAAGCTTTTGACAACATCCGATGTTCTCTACCCAGTGGACGTAGGAGACACGTGAAGGCAAGTGAAACCGTAAATGATGGAAGACAGGTATCATTCAGGAAACCTGAACGCCCTCCCAAAAGAGAATATTCCCATCAGGTACCAAATGAGAGATCCCCTCTCAGATGCTATGGTTGTGGGAAATAAGGAGTGATAAAATCTAGGTGCCCCACCTGCAACCTCAACGCCTCACAAAGAACAGACGTAGCTACCAATCACATCAATGCTTACACAGCTCAGACCAGAAGCCCTCGATTGACCCTAGTCGACATAACTTTCTATGGAATAAAGGGACGTGTATGTGCAGACACAGGATCTTCACATTCAATTGCTGGGGAAAGGATGTTCCAGATATTTAAGGATAAGTGACTTCTTTTCCAGGAAACCACATTAGCAATGAGCTTAGCAGATGGTCAACAGACCACAGGTGAGGCCCTCACAACCCAAGTAATGGTAGAAATTGAGGGGAGATCAGTCTTGACCAAATTCATAATTCTCCCAAAGGCAAAGGGAAATAGAACACTTCTAGGAACAGATTTCCTTAGTTCTGCTGGTTTGGTTCTAGATGTGATGAATACTTGTTGGTACTTCTGGGACAATCCTACCCACAAGTATTCATTTGGTGTAGAATTGGACACCAAGTCCATAGTTGAGAAGATGTCCATCAACACCTGCCAATTAAGAGAAGGCGAAGGTGAAAGTTTGACCTCTGTGTGCCCAGAAGGAGAAACTTAACCTTCTGCTGGAATCCTTCCAAATGTCTTCGAACCAGGGGGAGAAGCAACAAATATCTTGGAGCACCACATTAACACGAGAAATAGTCCTATCTCTGTACCCCCATACAGAATGTCTCCTGTAAAGAAGAAAATACTGAGAAAGGAAATTGAGGACCTTCTCGAAAAAGATATAAGTGAAGAATGTGAATCTCCTTACGGAGACCCTGTTGTACTGATTCCAAAGCCAAACAACCAGTTTCGCCTGTGTATCGACTACCGGAAGTTGAATGAAGTCACGGTCCCTGATACTTACCCACTTCCACGAATGGATGATTTACTGCAGGAGGCAAAACATACTGCATACATCTCCACCATTGACTTAAAGTCTGGTTACCACCAAGTGAATGTTAATCCTGCTGATAGGGACAAAACCGCTTTTGTTTGTCCATTTGGAACCTACCGTTTCAAAAGGATGCCCTTCGGACTTAAGAATGCACCCACAACCTTTCAGAGATTGATGGATATTTTCCGAAGAGGGTTACCTGTACTTGCATACCTAGATGACATTATAATTATGTCCCCTACATTCGAACAGCATCTATCAGACTTGGAGCCCGTGTTTAAGCGCTTGATGGATTTCAAGTTACGAGCAAACAGGGAGAAGTGCCAATTTTCCTGCTCACGTGTTAAATACCTGGGCCTATGGATTACACCCCAAGGAATAGAAGTCGATCATGAGAAGACTTCAGCTATTTTAGCGATTCCACCTCCAAAAAATGTGAAACAACTGCAGTCCTTCCTGCAAACCTGCTCATGGTACCGAAAATTTATAGCCATTTTTTCTGAGATTGCCCGAACCTTGAGCAACCTAACTAAGAAAAGGACTTCCTGGAAATGGTCAGAGGAAGAGGAGAAAGCATTTCAGACCTTGAAGCAATGTTTGGTATCTCCACCAATTTTGAAGCAAGCAGACTTCTCTAAACCTTTCCTGATAAGAACTGGCACCAGTAACTATGCTCTAGGAGCAGTTCTACAAGGAGAAAACAAAGTAAAACCCCTTATTCCTCTTCGTAAACGTGGCCATCCACCAAAGGTCCCACAGACTCCTGGTTCCTCGTCGGGACGCCGTCGGAACCAGAGAGGGAGGATGTAACAAATAGTAATATTTATTATTTATTTATTGTAATGATTTAACCATTCATCCCAGCGTGTTAAAAATTATTCTTTATTTATCTCGTGCTTTATATTAATGCTTTATATTAATGCTCGCCCGTGCTTTTATTTATAAAAATTAACTGTAATTTTAATTATGAAAAGTTCTGGAACTTTCGATGGCAATAGATAAGGAGATGGAGTATTCAGTTTTGAGAAAAATAAAGTCTTGAGTTGTATGTGGCAAGAGTTGTTGACATTTTTATTTCGTGTTAAAATTTTTAGTACATTCGCCTCTTGACGCACACCTCTTTTTTACGAAGAAGCTTGAAATGTGCATGTGCAATATTCTTATTTTTTTAAACCCTAGGTATACACTGTAAGTGAATAATAAAAGCATAAGATTGAAATTAAATCTGAAGTAATTAAAAAGTCATTAAAAATATATATAGTATATCAAGCAATATATGTAGATAGAACGGAAGATGATTATATACGGGTCAGATGATGTGATGGTGAAGATAAAACAGAATTCGCGATGAACAGAAGATGTAACACATAATGGAAAGGACAAGCTTACATGAGTTATCCATTAATAAAAGTTAACAAAGTATGTCATTTATTTTTAAAAACAGTATTTAGATACATGAAGAAATCGATTTTTTATGCCATCTGAATACTTATCATTTTCAAATCCGATATACAACGCGCACTCGCTCGATTTGTGTGTGAGCTAAAAGAGCGCGTTACGCCGGAATTAACCTCCATGATGATTTGTTGCGTACCATTCATTGCATTGATTTATTTATCTACCGCATTATGATTTATTGCAATTTTTTTGTTGCAAATTAAATCAATGCATTGAAAAAACTAAGGGATATACAAACCAAATACTCAACTTTGAGAAATTTAATTAGTTAGAGGAAATTAAAGATATTCAACTGTAACATTAATTATACACACTGTTCACTTGAAATGAATAGTCAAATCGTTTTCTAAGGTCTTCATCAACATACAAAACAAAAAAAGACACTTGCCTTTTGACGTCAATTATTTTTTCGGAACAAAAATGACATCTTTGCAATACGCTGAAAACGCAATTTCTGCTATAAAACTATTCGCCTTCCCCGCTAAAATACTTATATGACAGGACGGGTTGATTCTATGATATCTTAGGATTTGAAAGAATATTCCTGCAAAGTATCCTCAGAATATTCATAAAAATGGTTATTCTATGTAATTTTAAAAGTACCGTCAGTAGATAAAGGGTTAAACTACACTGGTGTGCAAAAATTAAGGACGAGACGGTTTTTTCAATATAACTTTGTACAAAAGCTTTCCAAATCAACACATTTAATACCGTAAGATCCCCAATACGTAAGGACATGTGTAATATGTAAGCAACACTTACTAAAAGAGAAATCAGATGGATAAAAAGAAGCATGATTGAAAAAGTAGAATGGAGCGCAATGCGACTGAAGGCCGAAACATCCCTGTGATGGGTGTCCAGCAAGAAACATCCGGTCTTTAGTAGGGGATATGATCTCCCCTGACTGCTAGGCAGGTTTCACAGCGTCTACCCATGCTGAGAATGAGGGTGTCAATGAGTTGTTGAGGCATTGCTGCCCATTCGTCTTGCAGCGCCAATCGAAGCTCCCGAATCGTTACTGGTGGTAAGGTACGAGCTGCCAAGCATCTGCCTAGAAAATCCCATACATGCTCGATGGGATTGAGATCCGAGATCGTGCCGGCCAATCCATACGTTCAATATCCTCACTCTCTAACAGCTGTTCAGCAGCTACTGTGCGATAACATGGTGCATTG
>BMAU01010532.1:0-17058 GCA_019973935.1 Trichonephila clavipes | reverse complement strand
GGTCTTCCTTCGTCAAACTTTGAAGCTTCTTCAGGAATGCGGCAGTGTTGCTGACGTTGTCAATCGTGATCGGGGAGGTGGGCGGAATCTGGGAGACATGACTTGGGGGAAGTCCTCGTCTTTTTCGTCTTGTTCATCTTCTATGGTGGGTGGGCCATCAATTTGGAGGTTGCTAAAACCGTTGGCCATCTCTACTTCTGTAGTTTTTAACTTTTTGCTAGCCAATTCAGGTGGTAGCGATGGGCTTTTCCTGTTAGTTTTCCTTCCTTTAATGAGTTTGAAAGGGGTATTCTGGGTGCTGGTCTGTCTTGTTTTTTGATGGAATCTTTTGATAAGGTCTCCTAGGTAGTCGGTTTCAAGCTGTCGCAGGCTTTCGAGCAGTGCGGTCTCTTCGTTGCGGATTTCCACAAGTTTGCTGTGGTATGTATTTTTTTCGTCTCAACAGTTGAAGGAGTAGTTTTTGAGGTTTTCCATTAGCTGGAACATCTCAGCGAGGAAGTTACCGCAAATTACTGCATTTTCAATGTGTTGGAGGTCTTCTTAAAGGACGCTGATAGCAGGTGGAGAGACAGGGGGTGAGGGAGTTCTTCGCCGTTGTTCGATATGGGTGTCCATATATTCCGCTTCCGAATCGGAGAAAGAGAAATCCATTTCAGAGTCTTGAGGGTAGGGCGGGTGTGGGGGAGTTCCCGTTGCTGACGTCGTGAGCAATTGAAGTTCCGGTAGGGAAAAAGTGCCGTTAGCAGTAGAGCGGAGTTGAATATCTCCAGTCGAGAATAGGTTTCTGGAGGTAGAAAGAGGCAGCAGCTAACGTGCAAAGAAATAATCGTCGTAATCTACGAGAGAAGTACGAGTAGAGAGTTCTAGGTAAACTCAATGCCCAGAGGTTTCATCGCTATGATTTATATTCAAAGATATTGCACTAAAATGTTAACTATATCAAGTATTATAATAGTTTCTGAGTTTTATCGAATATTTTTTTAAATTGATATCATTATTTATATTAAATGTATTTATTAGCTTTTCCACAATTAATAACAACTACATATTTTACAATTACTAAAATTAAGCTACTCATACCTGGTTCAACCCCACAAATCTTTATTCTTAATTCCCCACTCTGTGCTAAACACCACTGCCATCTTTGGAAGAAACATCGTCATCTATTTGATGAGCAACACGTATTGTTTTTAATATATGTATGTAGGTAACACTGCTATATTTTTTTGTGTTCTACAAAAAATGATACTTTTTCTTCGAACCTCCTAATACTTATGTAAATAGAAAAACAACTAGAGATTAAAAAAGAATAGTCCATTTAGTATGGCTGATAGAATGAAGATCATTTCCGAATCAGTGAAGCATACATCTCTGGGACCCTGTGTCAACCCGGTTGAGAGCTTTCCTGAAGTTCACTTCCACACTGAATTTTTGTCCTATACAAATAAAAACTCAGTCGTGCCCCAATATCAACGACAGCTTGCTCTCTAGGTCATAAATGGTATTCCAAGTGATGGCATATTGATATACACCGATGGTAGTCAAGACGAGTCAAATCGCACAGAGAGCGGTCCCTTCATCGAGAAGCTTTCTATCCGACTTTCTAGACACAACCCAGAAAACTGCTCAGTCCTCAGAAGTGAATTAATTGGTGTAGACGAGGGATTAAAGTCCATCCTCAACAAAACTGACTCTAGAAACATTTGGATCCTCACAGATAGCCGTAGCGCCATTCAACATCTGCAGGACTGGACTCGTGAGCATTCGAATAATCAATAAGCTCAAAACCATAGCAAAACATAGAGACGTTCACTTTCAGTGGATCCCTTCCCATGTTAACGTTCCTGGAAATGAAGTCCCCGATTGATTTCTTGGCCCAAAAAGAATGCTCTGAGATTGCGACCACTGATATTGCACTCATATATCGAGAGATTTACTCTTTAATGAAAATCAAGGACTAGCAAGTCTGGATAGCGCCTCCCGACCATCCCAGGATTAGTAGAAAAAGCCCTGGAGGTGTTTTGGAATTTGACAGAAACCGAAATGATCAAACGGCTGTGGGGGCATTTGAAAGACACGAATATGGCCGTAAGGTTTTCCAGACCTCTTCCAAGTATCACCTATTGCCTGCTTCCCCTGAACATATCCTCGATTGCTTGGGGGTTAGCTTTGGAAGACGTCCATGCGAGTCCACTTCTGGTGCTGGACTTTGCAAGGGTTAATGGTCTCGTGGATCTGATCTAGCTGCCGCTAGATCCTCAAGGATTGAACACAACAGCAACAACAACTTTTTTTCTTCCAAGGAAATTCGTCGATTTCATGTTTCCATATGCTTTAATGTACGGATTCTTTACATTAATGCTTACAAATATTTTTCTGCATAAAATGTCATTTAAATATGCAACCAAACATTCTAAAAATATCTTGGAGTATTTTTTTTATAATACTCAGTGGGATCATTTATATTGTATGCACTATTAAAATAAAATAAATTTATTCATGGGAGAAATATTTGTTGAAATGTTACATTTTCATGCACTTTAATTTCTGCTTATTAAAGCATAGAAAAACTTGAAGTGAAATGCGTTTTTTTTTAAATCTGTTTTCACACAAATAAAACGTAAAATAACGTAAAAATACTTATCTTTTTTATTAGTAGAATAGGGGAGCATTTTATGTGCTTTATATGTCAAACATATATAAAGCATAAAATTATTTTGTGTATTTTAAAAATCGAAAGATGGCGCTAGTGTTGGATTCTTGAAATTAATAAGTTATGCTTACATCTACTTTTAAATCTTGTGGTTATTAATTACTAAGGATATTCCTAAAATATTAAAAAATAAGGAATGTTTGCATAAAAATTTATCCTTGACAAGTTGTGTAGGGTCGTATAAGATTAAATTCGTAAAAAATGAATGAATAAATTGAATTAAATATTAATATTTGAAAAAAAAACTTCTGAATCAATCTGAATTTGTTCCAAACTCTGTTGGTTTTAAAAACATTATTAAAAATAATAGCTGATAATTTCCAAATCTAAAACAATTCATCAAATATTACGTAATTTCTATTAGAAACTTTAGATTCTTTTTTTAAACACACCACTATTAAAAATAAGTACTTTTGTATGCTTATTTAAATAAGACACACAGTTGGTAAGTTTGGGTGTGATGACTACATTGTCCCGATTAATAGCTGATGTTGCCTGATTGAAGAATGTGTCTGACCCGTAACTATTTTTCGATGTTCAGCATACGCATATTTTAATTATGTCAATAATTAACACTATATATATATATATATATATATATATATATATATTGTGCTCACATATTTCATGCTTTCAGACAGTGTTTTTCAGTAAATTGCTATCAATATTGTTAACGGATAAATTTTGAACAGTGAAAGATTTACTGCTTATGAATTATTAATGAAAGTTTATTCTGTTTCGAAAGAATCATAAACTTTGGTAACTTTTTACGTTAATGCGTCTTTAAAATTGCTTCCATAGAGAAGCAATTAAAAAAAACAAATGATAACGAAATCGGACTACACATTTTGGTGTGGCACCAACATAACTATCATCTCTATCCAAAATTCAATAATATCACTGGTTAGTTAAAGGATCAAAAAATTTAATACGCTAAGTAAGGACTGTGATTCTTCGCACATGCTGGAGTGTGTGTGGGGGGGGGGGAGCGCCACCATTTTAAGGTAATTTTGTTGCCCTGGCACCATCTTCATCTAATTATCGTTTCGTTCGAGCGAGTTCCCACGTCTGGTACACACTCCACGACAAAGCAAATAAGGGTCAAAGCGGGGGCCCCCTCCTCCCCCCCCATTTTATTCAATATTTACATAAATGACATTCCAAAAACACGACACACGACCGACTGCCTTTACGCGGACGACACTCGATCCTCACGCAAAGCACGAACAAAAATTGCATCACTCACTTTCTCCACAGGCACCTTGCAGAGCTAGAGGACTGGTACAAAAAATGGAAAATTTCCATAAATCCTGAAAAAACCGAAGCAGTCTTCTCCGTTGGGCACGGTACTCGCAAATCACCGCCTATACACGTACAGAATCACCCGGTTCCCTGGTCAAAATCCGTAAACTATCTAGGTGTCACTTTGTACGAACACCTTTCCTTTAAAGATCATATCATAAAAATTAATAATAAATTCCGAGCTTTAGCTTGTATTTATTACCCTTATTTCACTCGGAATTCTCCGTTGACAATTAAAAATAGGTTGCTTATCTGTACCTCCATTCTCAGACCAGTACTCCTTTACGCTTCTTCCGTCTGGAGTCATGCTACTAAAAAAATATTAACAGATTAGAATCCTCTCAAAACATAATTATTAGAAAACTAACAAACTCCCCATGGTTTGTGAGAAACGAGGATCTTCGATTCGCGTTGAATCTCAAAACCGTGCGGAAGACTATAAAAAAATAGCCACTAAATTCTTTACTGACATTGAAAATATTGACAACAGAACTTTACGTAAAATTGAAATTTATACACCCAATCCTAGCTTTAATAGGCACCGAAATATCTTACTCTAACATTTTTCCTAACAGGGAGACTTGTTCTCCCACCCCTGGCAAGTGGCATGTAATTTACGGAGTTCCTGTCCCTGAAAGGGACGTACCTCCTCATCAGAGTTGATAGAATTAGAGCCGAATTAATGGGGTGACAAAAGTGAAAAAAAAAAAAATAAGAGAGCATTAAATGGGCAGACCAAACCTGCTAAAAAACAGTGGCGGACGAACTGCCGCTCACCGAAGAGAGAAATTCCCAACTTGCTGCAATTTGATTGGCCGTAGCCGTTCGAATGCAGAAAGTGGGTGTGGAAATGAACGGTTTGACTTGCAATGCCACTTGCCACTTGCTACTTGCAATGTGCAAGTTGGTTCATTTTAAATTTTATTCAAAATTTATTTTCTCCCCCCCCTTTATTCTATGGGAACTTGGAATTTTATTTAATTCCAAGATCTCCTTGTTTCGGGTCGCCTGGCATATATAACTTGCACCTAAGAGCCAGCCTATATGATTTAGGCTTCTTTTACTATTATGATGTATGGGGGGAGGGGAACCCACCCCGGCTCAGAGACCCGGTTGATGGGTCGCCGGCTGACGCGTCAGCTGGCTGTCAGAAAGGGAAGTTGGGGGGAGAACTTTCCCCACGGGTTAAAAAGAGGCAAAGGCGAAAAGAGAGTTCTTTGTTTTGGGGGACGTTGCGAAAGGGGGCTGCTGACGTAACGATGAATTACTGATGTGGGGGTTTTCGCTTCAAAAGCTAGAGATGAGAGAGGATGCGTTGTGAGGCATACGGTGGGTGGATGGAGGGGGAGATTTCTGAAGTGATTTTGCGAGTTGATTGTTACGTTGTGGTGGTAGGAGATAGACGAATGAAAGTTGGATGCAAGTTCAGCTATTATAGTATGAATTGGTTTCACTCGAAGCTCCTCGTGCAGGATGTATATGGGGAGGAACCCAGGGGCTCTGGCTATTGTTCGGAGGGCTCTGTTTTGTAGTCTTTGGAGGTTGTCAATGTGTACGTTGCCTGCGGATCCCCAAATCACACAGCCGTACAGGAGGAGGGGGCGGACGTATTGCTTGTATACCAACAGTCTATTTTTTAGGGAGAGCTTCGACTTTCTGCCGATGATGTCGTTGAGGGAGTATAAGCTTTTCGAGAATTTTTTGGTGGTTTCTTTGAAGTGGGATCTGTAAGTTAGTTTGTCGTTAAGAATGAGTCCTAGGTATTTGGTTTCAAACGTCCATTCTATTGTTTGGTTGAAGATTTGGAGAGGTTTAAGGCTATTTTGTGTTCTTTTTTTTCGGAACATAATGGCATTTGTTTTGTCTGTGTTTATGGCTATCCGCCATTTGGTTAGCCATAGTTCTAATTTCATGATGTAGATTTGCATATGGTTGACGGCTTCATCCACTGTTTTTTTGGTGCAAAGGATTGTGGCATCGTCGGCGAAGAGGCATATTGAGGTGTTGCTTTTTGTAGGGAAATCAATGGTGTAAATATTATACAATGCGGGGCTTAAAATTGATCCTTGCGTGGTTGAAGCCAGGATGGGACGCTGGTTGGAGAGCACATTATTGTATTTAACGTTAAAAGTTCTATTGTCCAAGTATCTGTGAATTATCTTGATGAGGTAGGTGGGGTAATTGAAAATGATCATTTTATAAATTAAGCCGTCGTGCCACATTCGGTCGAACGCTTTTTTGACGTCCAGGAACAAACCGACGGTGTAAGTTTTGCTATTGAATCCATTTATGATGTGGTTGGTGACTCGGAGTAGTTGGTGCTGTGTGGATGTTTAGAGACGAAATCCGTGCTGGAAATCAGAGATTATGTGGTTATCTTCACAGTGGCTATTGATTTTATTTTGTAGGATTTTTTCAAATATTTTCCCAAGAGAGCTGATCAGGCTGATAGGGCGATAATTTTCGGCGAATCTTTTGTCTTTTCCAGGTTTTGGTATGACCGTGATGAGTGCGTGCTTCCACTCCTGTGGGAAGTAATTTAGTTAAAGGCAGCTATTAATTTATTTCGTGATGTTAGTGATGGCGTTGAGTGGAAGAGGTACAATATTTTTTATGCCATCTTTTCCAGGTGCTTTTTTATTTGGGAGTTGTAGGATGATATCCATGATCTCTTGTGGTGAGGTCAATGGTGCGGTGTGGCGTCTGGAGTTGCGGTGGAGGAATCTATCGACTTTTTCTTCAACGTGATCGATGAAGTCATCGTCGTAAGGCTCTGGGTTTTCTTGAAAGGAGCTCTCTAGCAAATCCGAAAACAAGTCAACTTTGTCCTCAGGATTATAGTGGAGGCCCATGGGGCCTACGAGAGGAGGAACGTGAAAAGTTTTATTTTTAGTGACAGATTTAACTAGTTTGTAGAGAGAGTCATCATCAGGGGAAGCCTCGGAAAGCATTTTATTCCATTTAATGTTTTTAAGATTATTTAAGTCTTTTTTTTAAATAGCTTTTTGCATTTTATTTAGTTGCGATTTAAGGAGGGGATTTTTAGTTATTTGCCAAGCTTTCCTGATTCTATTCTTTTATTTAATTTTTTCCCTGATGAAGGGGGGGGGATAGAAAAGAGAGGTTTGTTAATACATTTAAAGGTAGAACTATGAGAAAGGGCACTATTGTAGCAATCATTAAAATTTTTAATAGCATTTTCAATATCACCGGGGTTTGAAATTCTTGGATTTCCTGGAAGGGAGTTAGTAAGGATTTCCTGGAATTTATACCAGTTAGGAAAATAATAGGTACTGAGGGCAGGTGAAGTAAAGTTATCCAAGCTCACCTCAAAGAAGACAGGGTTGTGATCACTAGAGAGCTGAAACGGTCATACCTTTGCAGATGGCGATGTCTATTGTCGTGTTTCTACAGTTGAGGTGAAAGCGGGTGGGTTCGGATGGAGCGACGAGGGCGTAACCAGTGCTGTCACAGAATCTTCGGATGGTTGTTCCTGGGACGTTCTGTTGCGTGAGCGGACTCCAAGATACACACATGCTTGGCATTCAAATCTCCGGCGACGAGGACGTAACTTTGGCTCCGAAAAATTCGATGCAAGTCTTGCTCTACGAGTGGTTTCCTTGAGGGGCGGTATGCAGAAACTATTGTAATGGGTTGATCATCTTGCCTGGTAAGTTTGATGGCAGTGGTTTCAAAACTATTGTTGTTTAGGACTATTTGATGATGAGGGATGCTCCTTTTTATCATGATGGCAGTACCTCCCCCTCGGAAGGTGCGGTCATTTCTGTAGATATTGTAGTCTGAGAAGATGAAATTATGGCAGGGTTGGAGATGTGTATCTTGAAGGTTCACTATGTCAGGGTTCCAATCAGCGATAAAACTCCTGAATTCTTCAATTCTTGATCTAATTCCATTGGCATTCCAGCAGATTACCGTCAGATTGGATCTGTTTCTGTGGCGGGGATTAAAAATTAATTTCGTTGCCTAACAATTTTCTTATGGTCCTGAGGCGGCTGGACTTGGTTGGGATGGTATGGGCTATTGTGATGAATTCTTCGAGTAAATCAAAGGTTTCTTGGACTGCAGGGGAGATCAGTTGTTCGAAGATATCTTCGGCTGTCTCGACGGAGGTGTTAGTTGTTGAAGTTGAGGCTTGGGAGGGTTTCTTGGAGGTGTTGGGGTTAAACTGTTGATGCGCTGCGTTATTCTTGGCCCGCTGCTCCCAGAAATTTACTTTGGGTGGTGGTGGGGTGTCGCTGACTGTCTTGGTGGGCTTGGTAGCATTCTTGATGTTTTCTTTGGGTTTTCCGTTTCTTTGTCAACCTTGTTTCTGGGATTTCTGGGACAACCCAGGAAGCTGGCTGGATGTTCACTCTCGCACAGGCAACATTTGGGCTTTTGGTCGATTGGCTTTGTGCATTCTTTTTCGAGATGGGCTCCCGCACATTTCACGCATCTAGGGGCACGAGTACAGAACCGGCTTGAATGGAAGAAGCCCTGGCACCGGAAACATCGTGGAGGGCCATATTTGGGTCTCAATGCTTCGATTTTCACCTTCATGTACCTAATGTAGGGTTCTGTTCGGTTTTGTTGAGGGTAATAAAGAACAGCGGCATTTCTTTCCCTGTCTTTTTGCTCGTCATTATGTGGCATTCATTGACGGTGATGTTTTTCGCTGCCAGGCTACCGATGATTTCCACGGGGGACATGTCAGGGGCAGACCTCTTATTACCAGTCGAAGCTCCTTTTCTTCAGGTAGGATGTAGGTGAAGGATTCTAGGTTATTTTCATTCACATATTTTCTAATTAGATGGTATGCATATGCCGTCTGAGGGTAAATTCTGAACTTAGTGCCAATAATCTTGGCCTCCAACTTGAGGTTTGTAAGTCCTTGCAGGTGTTTTAACAAACCTGACTGTTTCGATACATTGTCTATTGTTATTGGTGGGACGTGGTGCTTCTTGGGGGGTGCGACTACACCTGGAACCCCGTTGCCAGTGGAGGCGGAAGTGCCTGCTTGCGTGGTAAGATCCATATCTTCTACTGTGAGATGTGCAAATTTGTTCTGGGTAGTGGTGACGTCCGTGCGTTGTTTTTTCGCACTGGTTTCTTCCTCTGGTTTCCGAAGCTTTTCTGCCTTTTTCCCTCAAGACAACTTGAAAGGGGGAGTTGATAGGCTTGGGGGGAAGTCCCCAGGCATCAATCTGGGCTTTTAAAAGCTAAGTTCTGTCCGCAAGATCCTCTTTCTTCTGGTGTGTAAATTTAAACCTGGCTTCGTCGAGGACGTCACTCAGGTTTCGGAGTGCTGACGATTGCTCTTCTTGCTTATTAAAGGGAAATTCCCTGAGCTTGGAATCAAGCTCCTCCGTCTCTCTTATGACCGCAGAACTGTCATCAGAAGTTCTGCTAGAATTAAGATGGTTCACAACATTGTTCATGCTAGATTCCCATGTTGTTTCGGGTCGTTTATTTTCGGATTGACCCAATCCTTTTCCACGCCCACTTTCTGCGTCGATTGGATCGACCAATCAAAACGCAGCAAGCAGGGCATTTCTTCCTTCGGTGAGCGGAATTCGTCCGCCGCTGTTTTTCAGCAGAATTGCTCTGCCCATCTTAATTATAACATCCATCTTATTATTTTTTCTCTTTCACTTTATGTCACCCCATTAATTCGGCTCTAAATTTATCAATTCTGATAAGGAGGTACGTCCCCCATATAGGGACAGGAACTCCGTAACTTACATGCCACTTGCCACTTGGGCTGTGATGCGATCCCATCACTCTGCCTCTTATCTGGAACTCTAGGATGAATTGATATTTGGAGCGCCAACGCTGGAAAGCGTTTAATCTCCGTCTGTGTACCTGAAAATAGACAAAAAAGAAAAGCGTGGCTCTAAGAGAGTCACGGGAGAAGGGTTCCCTAGTTGCTAGGGGACCCGAGAGAAGTTTCACCCTCCGGAAGCGGGGGGGGGGAGGAAAGGCTCGAGTACGAATGACGTCACTGGAGGGAAGGAAGAATTGATTTTCGTTTCGTCTTGAGGAAACGTTTCATGAATGGGTTTCTTTTGGTGACGGGGTGAGAGGAAATCGGGTGTCAGCTGATCGTCAGAAATGCTATTTAGAATCTTCTTCTTAGGTGGGTTGTTTGGGTGGGCATATTGTGGGTTCCCTGGGCGTCCATGGCAGATTGGATGTTGATGAGGTTGTTGGAGTGGGCAGCGACTTGGTCGTAGAATGCGGCGGTTAACTTTTTTATTCTGGATGTGAGGGCTGGAAACTTTAGATCTTTGTGGATGTGGATTCGTTTGATGTAAGTGGGGGCGTTTAAGATAAGGCGCAGTGCTCTGTTCTGCAGAACTTGGATGAGGTCAAGGTTACTGTTGGCTGTTATTCCCCAGATCTGGGATGCATAAGTCAGGATTGTGAGAAGATATTGCATGTAGACTTTTCTTTTACTATTGAGAGAGAGTTTCGATTTTTCCGATAAGAGTTTGTGGAGAGCCTGTAGTCGGTTTTTGAATTTGCAAGTGATTTAATTGAGATGACTTTTAAAAGTTAATCTTTTATCCAGGGTAACGCCTAGATAATCGACGTCGTCGTACCAGTCTATTGTGTTTCCGAAGAGCTTGAGAGGTTGGGGGTGTTTTTATATGCGCCTTTTTTGAAGAGGATTGCTTTAGATTTCAAAGTGTTGATTGATATGTGCCAGAGAGTTAGCCATTTTTTGAGTTAATCAGGTATTTCTGGAGTGACGTTCTTATTTTATGCGGGGTGTCTTGTTGGCTGAGGATAGCGGCTACGTCCGCAAAGACGCAGATGTCGACCAATGGAGAGGTGGGGAAGTCATGAGTGTAGATATTATAGAGAATCGGGCTGAGCAAGGAACCCTGAGGACTTGCAGATTGAATATGGCCTATTTTCGAAACTGTGGCTTGGATTTTAACTTGGAACATTCTATTATGAAGGTAGTCGGCTATTGTATGTAGGGAGGGTAGTGCAAATTTGAAAGATGAGACCGTTGTGCCACATCCGGTCGAAGGCCTTTTCAACATCGAGAAAAATTCCACCAGTGGTGGCATGGTGATTGAATCCAGATACTATTTTGTTTGTAGTTCTAAGGAGTCGATGGCATGTGGAGGTTTCTTTCCGGATTCCGTGTTGGAAGTCCGGGATGATACTATTGTCCAGGGTGTATTTTTCGATTCTTGTGAGGAGAATTTTTTCGTAGATTTTTCCTATGGATGAGATGAGGCTGATGGGTCAAAAATTGATGGGAAATTTTAGGTCTTTGCCGGATTTAGGGATCATTGTCAGCATTGCGTGTTTCCAGAGCTTGGGGAAGTAGTTGTACATGATGCATCTATTGATTATCTTTGTGAGGTGAGTGACAACATTAATGGGTAGAGATTTCAGAGCTATATTTCTTATCTGGTCTTGTCCAGGGGCTTTCTTATTTTTGAGCTTCTTAATGATTTCGCATATTTCATGGGGGATGTAAGGGGCGGATAGGTCGGGATGTTATTCCGAAGGAATCTTTTGACTGTTCTGTCCACTTTGTTGATATGGTCGTCGTCATATGGTGTTCTATTTTTTTGGAAAGAGTCTTCTAGTGTATCCACAAACACGTCGGCCTTTTCCCTTGTCCCGTAGACTAGGCTTAGGAATCCAAGAAGGGGAGGGGGGTAGATAATGGGTTTCTTCTTCGCTCTGGCAATAAGTTTGTGTAGCGAATCGTCAGTGTTGTTGAAGTCGACGAGGGCGTCATCCCACTCTCGCTGTTTGATGTTGAGTAGATCTTTTTTAATGTTTCTTTGGACGCGGTTTAGTTCAGCTTTCAGGGGTGGGTAGCAGTTTCGTTGCCAAAGTTTGCGAAGTCTGTTTTTTCCCCTAATCTTCATCCTGGTTGGGTACGGGACGAGGGTGAAGTCCTGCTTCATGGATTTAAATTTACTTGACTGGTTGAGGGCGGTGTGGATGTTGTAGTTAAGCTTGCTGATTGCATCTTCTATTTCTGCGGTATTGTTTATTGGGGGGTTGCCAGCTATTGTGGTTGTGAGGATATCTTGGAATTTGTTCCAGTTAGTGATGGTTTTACAGTTTAGGAGGTGGCTAGATTTGAAGTTGAATTTGACGACAAAATGGACAGGGTTATGGTCACTTGATAGATCGTATCTGGATTAGACTGCGATGTTATTGAGTCCGCAGAAGACCCCTAGGTCGAAGACTGATGGTTGGTTGCCTTGAAGTTGTGGTATTCTAGTGGGATCAGCGGGCGCCAAAATAACGAATCCGCATGTTTTAGCGTAATTGAGAAGCTTTGTTCCCGCAGGGTTCCCAAGGCGGTTCCGATTCCAGGTTGAATGTTTCGCATTATAGTCAACAACCGCAATGCATTGAGTTCGATTCCTAAAGATCTTAATGAGATCCGGGATGAAGCTATTGATGGGTGAACTAGGAGATCTGTAGAGGGAGCATACTGTTATGTTGTTGGTGAGTCCTTCATATTCTATGGTTGTGACGTTGACGGCAGTGGTGTAGAATTTTTGAATTTTTGACGAGGATGGCAGTCCAGCCACAACGGTGGGTGAGTCTGTCGTTCCTGTAAGTTGAATAATTTGGGAACTTGAGGTCGATGCTGGGCGGAGAAAAGTCTCTTGGAGGGCAACTATGTCCGGGCTATAGTCGTTAATATAGTTTTCCAGTTCTTGGATTTTTTATTGGATTCCGTCAGCATTCCAGTTGACGATGTGAAGTTTATCTCTACGTAGGGGACTAAAATGATTTCCAAGGAGTTCGCATAGTTCTATGGCTTTTTCGTCCTGTGTTTGTTCGGTGTTGGCAATTCTGACGATTTCTCTCATTGTGGTGAGGAGCTCGACCACTTGGGGACTTTGGACTTCTTTTAAGGTGCTCATGAGTGAGGGTTCTTGAGAGGTCTTGGGTGGAGAAGATTGCGGCGCAGGTTTAGGTTCGGAATGTGGTTTGGGTGTAGGTCTGGCGATCGCAGGTTGCGGTGCAGTTGGTTGAGGCTTGGGTTTGGTGCTTGTTGGTGGAACCGGGGTGGATGTGGAGGTTTGGTGTCGTTGTTTTTCAGCTACCATTGCTGCGTTTCTTTTTCTGGCCCTTTCGTCCGAGAAGTTTACTTTAGTTGGCGGCGGGGGCTTGTTCAAAGGGTTTTTAGGGCCGAGTTTGCCCGAGAAGTTGGCAGGGTGGTTGCCCTGGCAGTGGCAGCAAGTGGCTTCCGTGTCCTTGGATTTTTTGCAGTCGCTGGTGAGATGTGGCTGACCGCATTTCACACATTTAGATTTTATAGTGCAGAACTTGGAGCTGTGGAAAAACTCCTGGGAGCGGAAGCATTGGGCTGGGCCTTTTTTCTTATCCAGTGGCTCAATCTTGATTTTCATATAGCATAACTCTGTGATATTGTAGACGTCCTTGTTGGAATTCTTTTTTGGGAGGGAGAGGAAGAAGAGTAGCATGGGTAAAACCGTCTCTCTTTCGGTTGATCATTACGTGGCAGTCGTTGGTTGTGAGTCCAAGTTCAGAGAATCGAGCTCACCCAAAGGGTTTAGAGCTGCATCCGACTCTCCGAGAAGTATTTTATTATCAAATTAAACGAAAAACATGTACAAAAAAGTCCCTTCCCAAAATTCTTGAGAATTGGGGGAATACAGAAAAAACGCTTAACAATTACAAATTACAAGGCAAATACATAAAAAAAAACACTTAACAAACACAGACAAGAACACACACAGGTGCTATCTTCTAAGGAGAAGAAAAGATCCTGAAACAGACTTAGGGCACGAGGTGTGAAAAAGAGAAAAATAAACAGGAAACAAAAAAATATATATATATTTGAACCATAATTCCAGTTGGCGCCAACACTTCCTGTTGTCGTTAGATTTTTTTGAAAAAGCACTGGAAAGATGATTTTTTTTTTTTTTTAGATTTCCTCCTCCAAATATATTTTTAAGACACTAAAAAGAGAAAGAGGGGGAAAGGAGGGGGAAACAGATATGTTATTGAATTTTATTAAAGAAACCATTTTTGCTAAAAAAAGAGAAAAACAAACAAACAAACAAGAAATTAATCTTAAAGAAAACCCAGAATGATGACTAAGGGTTAAAACAGGAAGCTGCAAAAAATTAAGGGGGGGGGGGAACAAAAAAGATTTAAAGGAATAGCAAGAACCGAAGAGGGGAAAAGGGAAAGTTAAGCCAGATTATCACATATGGATTTGGAAATAGCAAAGCAGGAAATTAATTTATTGTGAATTGCACGATTATTAATAATAGAGTTGACCCAAGGATAGAGAGCGTTCGGGCTGGGGTTAACAAGATGGTGATCAGAAGTGAAGGGGCAGTGGAATACGTAATGGTCGGCGCCTCCAGGCGACCCACACAGGCAATTTGGAGAGGGAAGGAGATTGAACCTGTGCAAGTAAGTGGGGAAAGGCCCATGATTAGTTAGAAAATGGACCAGATATTTAGAAATGGGAAGAATGTTTAATTTAGGATTATTGAAAAAGCGCTTGACCCTTAATCTAGTATTGCAACCATTCCAAGAGGAGGTCCAAGATTCTAGGATAAATTTATTTAAGGAACTGGAGAGGAAGGAGCGAGGTGCGGGAACCGAAAACACTTCACCATCATAAACAGCCTGTTTTGCATAAAAATCGGCGTAATCATTGTAAAGGTTATTGTTATGAGCTTTGACCCAGTAAAGATTGTAGTAGCTTCTGAATTGAAACAATTTGAATTTAATGGAATTGAGATAACTGGATTTATTTGTAAGATTATTAAGAAAGAGAATAGAGGAGAGACTGTCAGTATAAATATGAATTTTAGTATTATGATGAACTGCCCAACAGACAGAGAGACCGATGGCAGAGAACTCTGCCTGAAAGACCGAGTTAAAATCCTGAATTTTAAAGAAATATGTTTTAAAGGGAGAGCCCCGAAAAAAATATACTCGGCGAAACAAACATTGGAATCGATTTTAGATCCGTCAGTATACACTTCCCACTCAGATGGGCCCTCGAAAGTATTAATGGGAAAGGAAAGAAAATCGGGAAGGACCTGATGAAGAGAAATAAAAGAGTCCAATTTCGTAGCTGGGATAAGACCTGGAAGGAGATCGTTCCTGTTGTTCCAAAGTTGGAATTTAAAGTAGAGAGAGCGAATAACAATATGAATGGGGGGAATGCCTGATAGAATATTAAGAGCGTAGTAGGGGAGGTTTTATAGGCTTTAGTGATTTTTAATGTAAATCCTCTGAATAGATTTAAACTTTTGTACCTGGATAGAGGTCAGGAGGATCCACCCCACACTCCGTAGGAGATGATTGGTTGAACAACCGAAGTATTCCAAAGTTTCATTAGGGAAATATGCTGGTGATTGAAATTTTTGGAAACACGATAAAAGTTGGAAGAAATCCAGAGAATCTTATCTTTGATAGAATTTATATGGGGAGTCCTTGATAAGCGATTGTCAATGTTGACACCCAAGTATTTGTATGACTTAGAGATATGGATGGAATTGGAACCAATTTTAAAAATGGGATTCCTCCTGAAGGTCGTGCTCCCTCGAAAACCACGGCATTGAAGAAAGGGACATCTGAAAACAACTGAAACGGTTTTAGCAGTTGCTATTAACAAATTGAGCTCGGAAAGCTTAGAATTTACTAAACTAAGGATTTTATTAGTATTAGTTCCTTACGTGAAAGGCCAAAAGAGACAACTGCGAGATCGTCCGCAAAGGCTTGGAGAATAAACAGTTCAGAGTTGAGAGAAAGGATAGGATTAAAATAAATATTCCAAAGAGTTGGTGAAAGAATGGACCCTTGTGGGCAGCCTTTAAAAATTTGTTTTTTAATGTTAAAAGTATTATCAGTCCAGATAATTACCCTGTTAGTGAGGTAAGAGTGAATGAATTTCTGAAAGTGAAGAGGAATACGGTATGAATGAAAAATATGGAAGAGAGTCGACCAATCAACGTTGTCAAAAGCAGATTTGATATCAATAAACGTAGAAGCAGTATGTTTTATTCACCCTGGTATTTTTAATGTGATGCACTAATTTGTCCACGGCCTCAATGCAGCTGCGGGTTTCCCTAAAGCCGAACTGAGATCTATGGAGAATATTATTCTTAGAAATTCAACGGAGAAACCTACTAAGAAAAATTCTTTCTAAAATTTTGCCAAGGTTGGAGAGCAAACAAATTGGTCGATAGGAGAGAGAGTAGAAGATGGGTCACGGTGGAAGAATGGGTGGAAAGAATTTCCCAATTCTCAACAAAGGAAATCAGGTCGCAAGATGTGAGGGTGAGATCGGGGTTCCCAACCGCGGACCTAGGGCCGTGAAAGGTTGGTCCCAGTCCTGGAATATTGCAAAGATGCAAATTGTTGGAGAGTAAGAAATCAGTCAAGATATCCCCCTCCTGTCAGTGTTCTTATACCCCCAAACAACTGACCTTGCATTGAAGTCCCCGGCTAACAAACAATTCTTATTAATTCCTTTATAGAGGTTCAATTGATTAATAGCCTCGGAGAAATCACCATGAGGGGGAAAGTAAACGTTAATAACAGTAAGAAGAACTTGATTTAATTTAATGTTGACGGACACAGTGTGATCTGTTTTCATGCGAAAGTTGCAAATGATATTCCGATTATAACAGACAATTGCACAATTGAGAAAATTTGAAAAGAATTGAGAGGAACCAAGTGGGAATTTAAGGGAAGATTAAAGTTAGGGTAAAGATCCTGGAGGAGCAGTAAATCGAAACCCATCTCCACTGCAACCGAGTGAGCTTGAAGATGGGCAGACCGGGAGTGATTCGCATTTAGTTGTAAAATTCTAAGAAGATCTGCCAGAATTAAAGGAGTGGTTATAACAGCAATGGATAAGCAAGAATTGAAAGCATAAAATAATTAAAGATAGAGATAGTAGTATATGCAAAATGAAAATAAAAGTAATAAAAGGAATTAAAATATCAAAAAAAATACAATACAAATATAATATTATAAAAATCAATAAAAATACAATA
>BMAU01010525.1:0-15312 GCA_019973935.1 Trichonephila clavipes | reverse complement strand
CGTGTTCTTTAAATCTAAGTATTATCTAATAATTTGAATACTTTTAAAAATATATGAGTGATAAAGTACCTTTTCTTTTACTCAGTATCAACAAAGGCTTTTTAAAAGTGACCATGGTAATTTTTAAAGGCAGCTTAGATAAATTGTCTGGAATATGTTTAAAATATACGATTAAGTATAGACACTTTTGGCAAGACTCATTTATCAACACACATCTAACTTTCATTCAAAAAGATCAGAATCTTTTGAAAGTCAGGTAATCACATGTAATAAATCGGATCTATAAATTTGGTCTTATTTATTTGTTTTTTCAAGAAAAAGTAAATCATTGAGCCTTATTATCTTTTCGCATGGTACAGTATTTTTAAAGGTATGGTTTGGGAAGCTCCTTTAATGTTAAAGAAATGTTCAGTCCTTTTTATTTAAATTTTGTGAGAATGTAAATTGAGAACATTAAAATCTTTTTTAAAAAGTTGCTAAAACATTGTAAATGAATGAGGAGTATGATGTAAGTATAAAAAAGTGTGAATTAGATTATAAAAATGTTATTTATGCAACATTCATTTCCAGCAATGTTTTATATAGCAAGAGCTGGGGAGTGCTTAGCCTCTGTGTGTTTCTTGTGTGGCCTTCATAAGCTAGCTTTTTGTTAATTAATATAAAATTATATAGATCAAAGCCAGCGTTTCTCAAACGGTGGGGCGCCACCCCACTAGAGGCGTAATAAGTCTAGGAGGAGTTTTAAGGCACCCTGTCGGAAGGGTGCCTTACTTCAACATTATCCTCGCGACCTAGATCTATCTGTTTGGAAGGAGCGAAGAAGCAGCCATATCGTTTATCTTAATATCAGTTTATTAAGATCTTAGCAAACAACATACAATAATAGTACTAATATTCAATGCAGAGTGAATCTGAGTGAAAAGACACACTATTCGTATTAAAAATAATCGCGTCACCGACCACCATATCTAACTCTACCGACTATTTCTAATCTCAGTAATTACACAGTTCTTAATAATTCAATTTAACAATCTTACCGCTATATCTTGGGTAAACAGCAATGCGCTTTATTCTAACTGGCGTGGCTTTTTATTCTTGTTGAATGGTATCCACCTTAACTTGATCGCACAGGCATGGATAGATTAAATCTTGAACTCGGGGTTTCCTCTCACTTTAACTTGGGAGTTTGTGCCCATAGATCTCGTATATTCACTTCTCATAGCCACACCGCGTACGCTCAACTTCTACTATTTATAAGATTCCTAATTTGAATATCACGCTTCTCTTGTTGAGTTGGTTGGAAAAAATTACCATTCTGTCCCCAAATAAACCCAACAGGATATTAGTAGAAATCTCGAAGAGCCCGTCACTAGATATGCTAGATTCTGAAAAAAGTGTCCAAATACATATATACTCTTTCAAGGCTATAATAAAACGACAGCATGGATTAGCAGAAAATATAACAAGAGCAACTTCATAACGGCTATACAAATTGAATATATTTATTTTCAATTGCTTTAGATGAAAGCACTGACAAAACTGACTCGGTGCAAGCTTTGATATTTTATTCAATCTGTAACTAAAGATTTTTAATTTTATGAAGAACTTCTTGCGCTGGCTACACTAACTGGAAGAACTTGTGGAGCTGACATTTTAGAAAACTTTAGTGAAATATATCATACGATTGCAATTAAATGTCAGTAATTTATTCAGAGTCTGCACCGGAAGTCACACCTTACATGAGTGGTAAAAACGAATGATTCTTGCTTTAGTAAAAGGAAAATTTGAGCTTAAGAAGAAAAAAAACTAATATAAACTCACTGCATTTTTTAATTTAAAATTTATTTAAAAAATTTCTGTTTATTGACATAAAATTGTTAAATTATACGAAGACTATTGAAATTTCATTAAAGTCACATATGTAGGTATACCATCCTAAGCGGCTTCCGCTTTTACTACTTTATTTACCAATCTATCTGTGGCCTCTCTCTAATAGTAAAAGCTTCGTTACTTCTGGTTTATAGTTTTTCAGTGTTCAACGGATAAAGGGTAGACTTAATGAAGTGTACATATAAGCGTTTATATTATAATTGGACCAGTTCGATTAATTAACTTAACACGCACGAACAAATTTAAAAAAGTTATTTTAATTTACATTAGTAAATTTATTATAGCACTAGGTAGAAGCATCATTCTAATTTTTCACTGATCATAAAAATAACTTCCTGAACATGATTCATGCTCAATCAGAGAAATAAGAGAAATGATCTCTATGATTTAAACATGTTATTTATAAAATAAAGACTTATGTAATACATATATTATAATGTTTACCTTTTGTATGAATTTCTCTAATTATACATGCAATGCTTTTATTCTGAGACTATCAAAGAAAAGGAAGCTCTTTATGATTTGGGTAAAAACAAAAAATAGATTCGAGAACATGAGTAATTTGTTTTTCATTCGATGGAATTAATTCAAGCGGTTCAATATACAATACAAGATGATGTAGTGGGAAATAAGTTGTAAAAATAATCATTTATACTGCATATTTAGTTGAATAATTTTAGTATGATTAAATGTTAAAATATTAGTTAGATAGTCTAAGGAAATAATTGATGAGAAAGGAAAGTTCACTCAGGCCTTTTTCAAAGTTCGTCTACAGAAAATTTACCTACATATTTAAAAAAAAAAAATCAGAGTGCAATCACTTATACATAAAAATTCAGCTGCTACTACGATTTACCCCATTTTCAAATCTCGTTGGTTTGTGTTTTGTTTAAGCACTACACAACTCAATTTACTCACCCTCGATTTCTGTTTAGCTAATGTACATGTTAGTACGAATCACGGGAAATCGACTATAACCATGAATATATTTACTTTGTGTGCCAGTGCCTAAGCCTGGAGTGGAATTGGTAATGTGTTTCGGAAGGAGTTGTCTGTCTTACCAGGCAAAAGTTAGAAGGGGATAGGAAGGACGTTCAAAAGCTGCTTGATTCCTATAATCATGGGCTGACAGTTGATGAGCTCATAGGAGTGCATGAACAGGAGCAATGCATTGAATACTTGTGAGTCTTTAGACCCAGTACTAACAGAGAGATCAAATAACGGTTGGGGATTCGACAGAAGGTCTCAATTTAATTAAAAAAGGTTACAAATTTTTTTAAAAATATACTCAAACCTGAGAAATTTTTTCAACAAAACTAGGAATAAAAAATTATTAAGCATGCTACGAGGAAATTTTGTAGGTGATTCTTTGACCTACGAGACTACTTTGTTCGATTTTATGGAACCTTCTACATCAGAAATAACATCGCGGTTTGTAATCATGTATTTGATGTTATTTAAAGATTTTTATTAAATAACATATTTGTGCTATTTAAGATTTCATTCTTTTTTATAAATTATTATTTTTCTTTTTCGTCTACGGCCTCAAATAAAAATAATTTATATATGTATTTATACGCGATTTTATATATGTGTTCAGACTTACGCTATATCACTCAGACTGGAGTATCGCGTGAATTCGAGGAGATTACTGTAATTTAATTCGATGGTGAAGGAAAAAAATTTATATGTATATACATTTAGAAAATGACTACTCACACACACGAGATCTCCTAGAAACATTAGGACGCGTACTGACAGGACGACTGGAATTTACCTGGAATATTTCTTTTATTGTTGTATCAGAACCCCTCGATACAGTTTTACGGAAACCAACTCCTAGAAATGGTACAGAGTTGCTACATCATAATTCCCCATTTTTTCAACTATTAGGGGTTAAGTACTTGAAATTTGGCAAGAATGTTTCTATTTGTCAGAAAGAGATCCATTAAAAACAGTGTTTATGAAAAAATTGGGTTAAAAGGGTAGCATGGCGAAAAGGTAAAAAGCAATTAAGTTTTTGAGCTATTAGACCTACAAACTTAAAGAGTTTTGACAGGTATGTTGCTTTTTCTTGAGTAAAGATCTTTTAATTTCTGGTTTTCCAGGACTACTGGGAAAGATGCAGGGGGTGTGATTAGACACAAAATTCTCTTTATTTGAACTATTAAATATACAGACTGGAAATCTGGCAGGCAACGCTTTTTTTTCGTTTTTGATGATAAAATATTCTGATAGAGTTGGGTTTGGCTGGAAATCAACTTGCAAAGGGGCTAGGAAGGCGTACGAGATATATGTGTATTTGGTTTCTGCAATTTTAAGTTCTTTCTTTTGATCTCAAGGGTTAGACTATTTGGTTTTAAATACATTCGAAAGTTAAGATTTAAACATGAATAGTTTTTAAACAATATATATATAGCAGGTGTCGATAACTTTTTAGCTGGTGGCGTGAAAAGCCAATTTACCAATATGATTCAGCATGCCACGCAGTAGGACTTTTTTAAACAAATTGATATCCTCGATAATTCATGCAGAGTTAGAAGACAGAGGTGAAAAATATAGATTTACAGTTTTACAACACATTAATTTTGCATCAATTAAAGCTATTTCTTAAAATAAACAAACAGCAACAAACATAACTTTCTTCTACAAAAATAATAAAAAATGTATTTTTAAACACATTTATGAAATTAAGGAATAAACCACTTAAAATATTAGTACTTAAATTCCTTATCTTTAAATACAAATATAAATATCAAATTTAAGGTGGACCAAGTGCTTGCATCGCTGTACTTTCATATCGCAAAATCAGGGGTATTATTTGCGACTTTCATTTCACACAGATTCGAGCATTCAGTTGTTAAGCAATTTCTCTTTGTGTGAACTTAAAATATTCTTCATATGAGGAGTGATTTTTTACTTAACTACATAGAATCAAAAGCGGAATGAAGAACATGAAATTTCATCTCTTCAAACAATTAAATCTCTCCAGCAATAACATTCAATAACACACAAAATAGCAGATAAATTTTATCATAGAGTTACCTTTCAGATTGTTTTCGTAATATACTTAAATGTCCAAAGGGTTTCTGAGAGATATTTGTCAAATAAAGTTTTTATACACAAATTTATCAACATCCAATTAAAAAAAGTATTAGCAACAAAGTTTGTAGAGTGAAGTGAGAGTGCCACTGAAAATTGTAGTGCCGTGGTACTTGTGTCAAAGTGTGCTGCTATCCTGCGGATCCGCTGGTTTTATAGTCAGAAAATGTTGAAATGGCCAACGAAGAAGAGGGTATAGATAGTGACTAGAACTATATAAACATGAATCAAATATTGCTTGAAACATTATTAAAGGCAAGAATTTTTTATGTGAAAGAAAAAAATAATGCATACAAATATAAAAAATTATTTAATAAATACAGTTATACATAGTATTTCTCATACAAGAATAAAAGAATTTGTTTTCATTAGAATAAATATGTACATTCTATTTTTTAAACGCATAAACTGCTGATTATCATATGTTTTTCCGTCAAATATTTATTTTCAATTCAAACGAACAGTTTACCTGTAATTTAAACAAGACACTGCAATTATTTTTTTTTCTAATAGTAAATCTTAAATAAAATGGTATTGATAGTTTTAAAATAAAATAGTATACCCTAAAAACTTTTTTTGTGCTGTAAAAAAATCAAGAATTTCTGATTTTTTTTCCGCATTTTTATAAAAAAATTGTAATTAATGTTTTTCAAAATTAACTCTTTTTATGTATTTATTTTTCAATGCCTACTTTTAACTCACACTCTCTCCATATTTTTTTTATTTTATTATTTATCTTGGTGGAATTTTCAATCGTTAATAAAATAGATTTTTAAGAAACTCTCAATTGAGCTGAAATTTTATATACATGATTATTTTTAGATGACAATACAACAATTTAATTATAATTAATAAAAATTAATTGATTAAAACTAATTTATTTAAGGAGTACAAATACAGCCACGTTGGTGATTTAGCGATAATTTTTGGCGACTTGTGTCAAAACTTGAGAAAGGGTTTTTTTTACGTTTTAAAAGCATTCAGTCTAACTGAAATTTATATGCACCATTGTTTTGGATGACAATACGATACTTTAATGATCAATAATAAAAATTAACCCTCCAACTGGACAGAACGGATTTCGCCCTACTGAAGCTTCGAAAATGGACTGCACGGATTTTTCTGCCTTCAAGTAACGTTTTCAAAAGCGGATTAGCCGGACTTTTCTAAGGAAATCCTTTCCCCCTTTTAGGTTTAACAACTTGAAAGATAATGAGGGACGAAAGAGGAAGCAACACAGCTTGGGAGTTTTATGGCTCTGCGGGAACCCCGTGTTTTGACCCCCCCTCCCCCAATCGTAAAAAATCGGGGAGAAATTTCTTTACAACCCAAGAAGTGTTTCTTTGCTAGCTTGTATTTTAAAAGAAAAATATGTTACAATTCCTTTTGGTTTTTCATAGTAATTTCAAACTGTAACAAGTTGGGGCGTGTCAGGGCAATAATCTGCCTTTTATATATAGTTAGACAAATTATCTGTTTTTAAGTATATTCTCTTTCGCTTCATTTTTTTCTTATTCAAAGCTTTCAGTTTTTTGAAACATGATTATTTTATTATAAGATGCCGAAAAAACTAATAAAACATCAAACTCTTTAAAATTTGGAACCTTTTCAATTTTTCAACCACTAAAAATGAATAAATTAAAACTTCATCAAATCATTTTGAACATTTTTCTTACACTTTGATAAAAATAATAAAAAAAAACTAATTAAGATTTATTAGTTTTTTTTTTTTTTTAGATTTCAAAAGCCTAAGTGTTCAGGGGAAGTTTAAATTACAGTGCCTGGTTATATATTGTTAAAATACCGAATTATATTTGAATTTTTAAGTGCTTGAACTTCAGTTTACATCAAAGACAACATGAATGAAGATTTTCACACATTTTTTTTTTTATAACTTGAATGTTTGAATAAATGGTAATCAAAAAATATACGGAAACATTTACAGTAGACATTTATGCATATAAATAAACATAAAAATCAATTTTAAATTCGAGCTATTGAAAAACATTCGAATTATATATTGTTCAAAAATATCTATTTATACAAAATACCTAAACATTTATCTTTTTTAAAGGCTAACTGAATAAGTAATTAAAATCTGGATATGTTTTGAAATCTCGACCTTATAAAGCTAGAAATTTTATGTTAGAAATTCCATTTGAAATTTCGAAAAAAAAAAAAATGCATCGCGCAGTTAAAATTATTTACCATAAGTTTTAGCAATTGTTTGAGTATAATAAAAATTTCAAATTTTATTATATAGCTTCTTTGGTATCTTTTAATATATTTCGGCCGCGGTAGCCGGTGGTATAGGTATCGGAACGTGGCTTGCTTTGTCACGTTCGTTCGAGCCCAGTACCACTAAAGACTTTCCGTGTAGGGCAGCGATGCACGTTAAATCTGCCGAGAGCTGAAACGTACTCCCGTTGGTGTGGTGGGGTAGTTAGGAGAGGGGTGCCAGCTCGGGTGTCGTCCACGTCACTTGACCATGTTTCAAAATGCGTGGTCCGTCGCCAAAAGCCATCGTGTAGCTGAACAGTGCGACGTTAATATTCAATCATTCATTTAATATATTTCGAAGATTTCATACAATTCGGTTGAAAACCGCATGCTAAGAAGCAAAAAATATACTAAAAAATTGATGAATATACAATTACAATAAATTCTTACATAGAGAAGCAAAACTGAGAAGCTAAAGCGTAGGAATAAAAAATTTTGAGTATATCTAAAGTAGTTTTCAGAAATATTTATTTTTAAAGTTTAGAAAATTTGTGTGCGTTATGTTATACTTGATATCAATTAAATGGTTAAAATAATGTGTTAATATTTGTCATGTAATCGTTTGATGACACATTCATATACTAATAAAAATTATAATGGTCATTGATGCGAATGTCAAGAATTTTATGTAATTTTTAAATTCAGACATTAGATATTGATGTAAGAAAATATAAAACGACCATCTAAAATACATGAAAAATGCAGTCTGCTATAAAATGATCTTGACAAACAAAATCCGGCATTTTCACTTACTATGGCAGAGCCGGCTTAGTCAGGGCGATCTGGAAAAACAGAGAGAGAACCGCGGTTTGATGGATGCCGCTCTAGCTTTAAAAGCTCCCAGGGAAAAATTATATATATATATAAATATTACAAATACAAAAATAAATCTTGTAATTTTCCATACATTTTTATAACAACGTTGTGGAATTTGTCTTCCAATACATTGTTGTGTTTGACAATATCTAAGGATAAACCAACCCTACTTTACTTAAGATAGATTTGTACTACTTTTTTTAAGTAACCGTATTCCTTTTTAAAATTAATTCGTGCAGCCGAAATACACCTTTTGTACCCTTAAAAATTTATGTTAACTATAACGGTTAATTTTAATTTATGCAACTAGTGAAATGTTCATAATTAACCATTTCCGTCTAAACAGTTTACATGGAAAAAAAAGTTTGGACTCCCTCATTCATTAGGGATTTATATAAGATTCTAACATTAAATTTTATTTTTCACCGAATAGAAGTTAGTGGAAGTGCATAGTGCTTCCACCACAGGTCTGGAGTTCTATTAACGGGCTGCGCAAGGTCGACTCTGCCTTTCATCCCTTCCAGCATTAGGTCGATAAATGAGTACCAAGCTTGCTTCGGGTCTTAAACACTGAAGGTCTCTCTTCAGACAGACCACAAATCGGGACATCTGTTCATGCAGTAGTTCACTGGCCCTCATGGATTGTTGTGCTTCTGAGTTTTGAATCTTAAGTTTGAGGATTACCTCACTTTGGGGATACCCCTTAGATAAACATGTATTTCCACTCATTTGCAATTAAACATTTTTCTTTCAATTACGTTTGTATTTCAGAAGGAAGTTTGATTTTCAAATGTATTTTGCTTAATAATAACATGTATATTTGTGTATTATATTAAAATTTGATCAGTCAAAATTACATGTTGTTAGCTCCTCTAAAAGCTTTTAGGATTTTACAACTGATCTTATAATCCATATACGTTTTATAGAAGTATATTTAAAAATGATAAGGACATTTTTATGACTGTGTGACTGTTATCCTCGTTTATAAATATAAAAATTGCATTCAGCTACAGTTTTAAAATGTACAGAAATAAGTGGAGCAACAGGATACTTACATTTATAACTGAATATTTTGACTGCAGTAAGATATATTTATATTTCAGTTTCTTTACAATTTGAATAGAAGTTGTAAGCCATTTTGCGAATAGTTTGATATTGAGTATAAACCCATAGGCTGTTTAATATTGTAAAGTGTTTTACTTTGATACCGAAAGCACACATTAAAATAGGCTCATTTGCAGTTATATGATCAGCTTCAGTGATATTTAAATTTTCAAAAATAGTCTACACGTACGAAAACATTCTTTCACAACCGCACACCACATCTCATACTATATCTTCCCTACAGCAGGAAATATTTGTGTATACTGAAAAATTTAATACAGGATACATTTCACAAGTGTTAAATTTGTTTTTAAAATTTGGTATGAATACATTGTGGAACTGTCGGTTAACTTCACTGAACAAAATTGTTTTAAGTGTACTGTTTTGAAAGACAAGATTAATTAGGAGAACTTTTCTCACAATAGAATTTGTAATGACTGAATTGTGTGAAAATGTAGTTATCGATGTGTGACATTTTCCTTGTAATAAAAGAAACAGAAAGATAAGAAATTTAACTTGAGTAGAAAATGGTTAGAAGTACTGTCATGCGCATTTGAAGAAGTATATCCCCCATTAAAATTAAAAATTATTGACTGAATGTGTGTTATGTCCATCACAACGCTGACAGTAGGTGAATTTACTTCAATACAAGAAGTCTCAGAAAAGAGAACAGGGAAGGAAAATTTCAAATTTTCCGTAATATCTCATTAATACAATATTCTCTTTATATTGATTTTACTAAATAATTAGTACTGAAATCTCATGCTATTTTTAAATTAAAAAATATAACTGAATAGAGAAAGATCGGTTTTATTTCATAAATATAATCATTGAATGTAATATTTACTGCGTTATTGGCTTCAAAAAATGAGATAGGCCTACTCTCTTTACCTCATTACTTAAAAAAATGGAAAGAGTTGTTGCTTTTCTTTATTTCTATATTCAAATGAATACAGATGATTTTCTGGCTCAATGCTAATACCACATATATATATAAGTGTGTAGACACAGGACCAAGACATGTTTCACCCTACTCACATTTTTATTTTTAAAATTTTTAACAAAATAATTAAAAAAGCTAGCTGCTTCTTTACAGATAAAAGCTTGATTTAAGGAGGTATGCTCAGAAGGTAACGCCTGCTCGCGCACCTCTCGCGTTCTCCTTTTCTCTCTCTAATTCTGCTCTAATGTCCAAGAGTTTTTGTTTTGGTTTTGATTTGCTGCGCCTGCGCGCGAAGACTGCCTTGCTTTTGGCTGCATGCCATAACGGCCATTCTGACCGTACGCTGTCCGCAGCGGTACTTCCATGGAGACCAGAGAATCTGAAACATACAAAAAAAAAACGGAACAGACAAAGGACTATACGACAAATATATAGAGATGTAAACATATCATAATTTTTCTGAACTAGACAGTTTCTCCATCATGTGAAGGCACCTCTTCGACATCCGGAAGGTTCCACAGGAAAACATTGTTTTCACAGGCATAAGAACGTCTTTTTTAACAAGTTGATCTTTGGTTGAACGCATCGATATTTTCCTCTGTAGAGTTCTGGACGTCTGTTCAAAACGATTTCTCTTTTTCCTTCGTTTCCACTGCCAAGGTTCAAAGATTCTTTTGAGTAATACAATTGGATGGATGTTTACTTCTATAGCTAGTGGCTGGGCAAAGAGTGAGATACCCTCTACGGAATCGCTTACGGCACCGGCTTTTATTATTACTATAATAACATTTTTCTTTACAATACTTGATTTTAATTTGTTACTTTGATTTATTACATTTATAATTTTAATTAGAGAATTTAATTTTATTATAATAAGTTTTTACCATGCTTACAAATCGCTAATCAGAGTTTTCTATCACATTTTGAAATGAAACATTTTGAAAGAAATGTACCGCTGCATTCGCACTCAAAAGAGGATTCACCTCACTCTAATAAAACATCGCCCTTTGTACGGCTCAGTTTCATTCTCCTCAGAATATACACCGGGATGCAAGTAATAGCCTCTTCGATGCCAAGGTTTATGATACGCCGCTCGCAATACCTAAGCTAGTAGAGTGTTGATTAAGAGAAATATTTATGGGTTTAATCTTCTACCATTTCCGCTTTTCGCCAAAATACGAGCTTTATGTTATGATTTCTCGAAGCGTGTTTTGCACTCTAATCAGCGAGGAATTTAAAACTGGGATCTGGCACCCTGAATCGATCAAGGCTGTTACGGGCTGATTTTACAAAAATGTTTACGTATTGAAGATTTGCGCATTCATCCGCTATTTTTTGTTTTTCGCTCTCGACTTTTCAAAGTATTCACATTTATTCTATTATGGATGTGCCATTAGATTCTTTTTTAGGTTTAAAACGCTTCTCACAGTCTCTTGCGCGTAAAGGATGAATCACCGCATATATAAGCAATTTTATTTTCTCTTTCAAGATATTGGGGATAGTTTCTCTTTAATCTTTGGTTTAAAGTTTTGTGATCTATTTTTAAAGGGGTCTTGGGTATATCCATACAGCAATAGGAATTTCTTTATGTGATGATCCGCTTCTAGATGAAAATAAATATCGCACTCTTTAGCTAAATCAATAGGCCTAAACCAATCTTCTCGAATGCCAATATGAGGTTGCAGTTTCCTATTTAAAGTTTCAAATAATTTATCAAAATTATAAGATCACATAGAGATTCAAAGGAATTAACTTTTCTTAACGAACAATAATATTGGAAGTTTGCCGTCAATCTTGCAGCAAATGGATGTATGTCTCGCCTGATGATTTTTACAGCATTTTTAAATGAGTTTAAACACTCGCGAGGGGTTAATTGGAATTCTCTGAGTACTTATAGATTTTAGTTTTCATAGTCATTTAATTCTCTTCTTTAATATACAGTGAGCAGACGTTATGAGCTCTTTTCCAGAAGATTTATTAAAATTTCAGATTTATATTCGTCATTTATTTTCTTGGTTAAAAATGCGCGTTCTAATGATTGAAGAACAGATTAAAATTTTCCGATTTGAGATTGAACAGGAACAGGAAGAGATAAAGTTTTAATACTTGTTATCATATTTTCTATGTTAGTTTCAAACTGTTTTTCTTCGACTTTCCGCTGGGCAGGATTTAAATCTTAATGCTTTTATTTTTAGCCGTTTGAGTTCGATTTCTTTTCTAATTTTGCTAACTGAAGTTTGGCGAGCTCACTTTTCTGTTTTTCAAAAGTTGGCCCTCTTCTCTCTTTCGTTTTGCGATGACTCTCTCATCTATACAGTTTTGAATTAAAGCTTTAACGGAAATCTGGATCTTTCAAATGTACTACTGTTCTCACTTTAGTCTTTAGTTTAACATAGCGCCAGTACTCTCCACAGTACCAAATCTAGATTCTCAACAACTCTTATGAGATCCTCTTTAAGAGCTGCTTTATACATTTTTGAAAAATATGGGAAGGTCTACCTTTTTTTTTTTTCTGGCTCCCTTGTTGCTCGCACGCACGATGATGTATCCAATAAAACGTTATTCCACTGATTTCACCTCTTCTCGGGTAATATCTTGAAATTGTAGTTCCGGCTTTTCACACACGGGCGGATTATTCACACCGAGTTAGTTCAACCTCTACACAGGCGGGATTGAGGGCTCGCTGAAATACAACAAATTTCACGACATTATTTTTGTTTATTTTGCCCGACCTCACACAGGCGGAATGAAGTTGAACTTCACCTTTACTCTACACAGGTTGAACAGAGTTTCTGAAAAATGGCGGCGCGTCTCCTCCACCTGACCTGGCTTTTGTTCACGTTCTAAATCTTTGATCAAAATCCAAAATCTTTTAATCCGGCCTCTACACAGGCGGAATTTTCATGCGAGTTCAAACCTCTACACGGGTGAACGAAGTTTTTGAAAATGGCGGCAGCGTCTCCTCAAGGACGCTTTTGTTCATTGTCCAGCCTTTGGCTCAAATGCAATTTATCGATCGCAGCCGAGCCCCCCATAATTTGTGGGAGACAACAAGTGGGCCCAAGATGCGTTTGTTTCTACTACATTTATTTTTAAAATTCCCAACAAAAATTACCTCAAAAGGCAGTCCGTTTCTCGACAGCTTGACGATGATATTCGGAGGTACTGCCGCTCGCCACCTCTCGCGTTCTCCTTTCTCTCTCTAATTCTGCTCCTAATGTCCAAGCAGTTTCGTTTGTTTCATTTGCCGCGCCTGCGCGCGAAGACTGCCTTGCTTTTGGCTGCATGCCATGTTATATGGCGTTATATATATATATATCATGTATGTATATATATATATATATATTACTTTTTAAAAAATGACAGAAAAATAATTTTTCTTTGAAGAAAATATATTTTATTTTCCAACTCCTCAACACACCATTTATTTCATTTTCCTCTTTTTTACCTTTCATTTTCGTCTTTGATTTTGCTGTCGACGTGAACGTATAGGAGAAAACACCGCATGTTTCAAAGAGGGATTGATTTCAAGAGAGTGGGATATCTACGCTTCTCAAAAGAAGATATCGCCCAGGCAACGGCAGCTTAATGGCTGTTGCAAAACGATCGATCTTCGGTTCTCACTTTTCAAAAAGGGACCGAATCTGGGTCGCAAAATTTCCTCCGCCTCGACCACCCAAGTTCTCAAAAGGGGAAAGGAAAGAATGCCGCATTTCGAGAGGGAATTCCCAGCAAAATAAGAGCGTGAACGCAGCGTCGAATAACTTTCGTGAGGAAGTAAGTGCTGCCCAGTTAGAGGGTTAATTACCATCTCCAATGCTGCGGGATCTCGGGTCGCTATGTATATACATATTTATAGCTTGACTGCAACCATTTCAATAAGCAGCGGCAGCCAGGAAATTTTCTTTGATCTAAGTAGGAATTGACTAAAGACTTTTTTCATATTACTCGTAACATTGCAGAAGCTCACTGACATTTTACCTAAACCCTCAATAATACGCTCTCAGGCAGTCTCTGAGGGGTAGCGCTAAGGATGCCGATCCTCGTCTCTGGAACAACATTGAATGCCCAAATATTTACCTCTCACGCAGACTTTTCTCATTTGCAAAACTAGCCATATTTGATTAATACATAGAAATACATTTAAAAATAATTCTACATATAGGGAGGAAATGGGGAAACAGAATTTCAATTTCTAAATTTATAAATACATAATAAGCCTTAAAAAATGAATTACAATACATTTCAACTGCACATTTAATAGGCGTAGATAAAATATTGATTAGATTTTTATCTAATGCGATGCCGGTTTAGGCAAAAGAATATTCTAACCTTTATACATATTTATATAAAAACATGCCATAACATTTCCTACGTAGCAAAAAATATTTTTAAAGTAAAATGCTACTACGAGATCTCTGATATTATGAGTTTCATAATTACGAAAAATAATGATGCTATCATCTAGAAAATCTCCCTCGATGCCTTATAAATTTCCATACTCCAAGTGTAAATATAGCTCAAAAATGCCTTTGGATGACTATGAGAAGAGAAATGCCAGAAGCATGTGATTCTCTATTGGTTCGCATAAATGATAGCACGAAGTTAATGAACGCGCTACGCGTTCGCTGCATCAATATTATTTTTAGCATGCAAACGCACAATGGGTAGCGGGCTTTTCGTTTCGCAATATCTTAATGGAAAGCTTGGTTATTTTTGCATTAATCGTTATCATTTCACGCAGCATGGCAAAGGTGAATTTCAAATGAATATATATATATTCTCTGAATTGCTGAAAGATAGCCATTGCATCGACGGAAAGAAAATGAATTTCTTTAGATATCCATTTGCATAATATATAACATGACTAAAAATAAAAGTAAACTCGCCTGCGAATCTCTTTAGATAAAACCATCTAAAAATTTCAGTAAGCAATCACATTCAATCCTTTGTGCAATATTTGTTCTATCTTTCTTTATTTTGATCTCCCCGAAAAAAGAAATACATTACCGTTTCTACTCTAAAAATAAGCAACTTTTAGCAAATATATGATCAAACTCTTTCCTTTATCACGCAAATAAGCTAACATATGCACAGTATGATGACTTCCTTTTTTAAGAAAAATTACGATTTGTACGGCGCTTCTTAACCTAGTTTTTAAATTCAGAGTAAATTTG
>BMAU01010517.1:0-63123 GCA_019973935.1 Trichonephila clavipes | reverse complement strand
TCCATAATAAGATTCAAATTTTATAATATTTAATCTCTTATACAACGAATTAAATGGAATTGCTCTCAAACAGGTAATATTAATTATGTGTTAGGTGCCATCAAGATTTAGATTATATCAAACAGATATGCATTATTACGACATTACGCATGCATTTATTATACAGTAATTATGATGATTGCATTATTGATTAGCCACTAACTCAGTGGTTTCGGCTGGGAATATTTACAAACCAAAAATATTGCCATAGCAGCTACATGCTGCATATATATATATATATATATATTAGTATATCAAAGAGCAGAATCAGGACTCAAGAGTTTAAAATTGAACATATAGCGATATTTATATATATGCAATACTGGGAAACAAATGTAGTAGGTCAAATCGTGTTGGTCAGTGCGCTAACAAAGATGCTGGCTTCAGTTAAATTTGAAAAGTAGAAGTCCATGCCTCTTTTCATTAGTAAAAATTAGCCTGTTATGACTAAAAGTGGATTGAGGGTTTATACGTAAACAGAACACAAAATTAGATTCTTTTGGCCTATAAGAAAGTATGTGTCATATTATACCATATATTTAGTCTTTTTATTCAAAGATTATTGCATGTTGTATTAGTAAAGATAAAACGTTCTGACATTTTCCTTAGCATACGGAAAGTAAATTTACACTGTAATCACTCTGGAAATGCATTATGCTGGCCTCGAAAGCGTAGTCTGCTTAGCGTCTTATCATGAAGCGGCCTGGGTGTCAGGAAAAACTGATCTGTCACCTTTTCTTCAATAACATTATCTTTGATAAGATACCATAGATGTCAATTCATCCAGCATTATGATTATCGCTTCAAACTTGTAGCGTTCAGGTGTTTCGACAGCAGCATGAATGGGATCTTTCTTCGGTCTAGGACTTTCGCCCTCGTAGTGATTCGTCTCGACAAAGGTGCAGCGTACCCCTTCAAAGATGCTAGATCATCACTTTCCGCGTCTATATCTTCGTTTGTATTACCTGCTCTCTACTTTTCCACTGTATTTTGCGTAAATCAAACACAACATAAAACTTCCAGATTTTCATTTTTTCTCATTGAGCAAGATGCCTTTGCGGAATGCTGGTGTATTGAGTACACCAAAGACATGGCTTTCTGAATTAGCAATCCGCGTAGGTGGCCAGTAGCGGCGTTTTTTTCTCAAAATTATTCGAAATTCGAAACCCATGTATGTTTAGTGCGTGAAAGCGTTGCCGCGCCAAACGTTTCGTTATGTAAACATCGGCCAAACGATCGCAAACTGCTGACATCAACGATTTATTAACTTTGTTTCCTCTTAATCCTATTGAAGCTGTTATATTTTTCACTTATTTTACCTGTAGCAAGAGGTATCAACCTGCCGGCCACAGATACAAGTGCAAAGTTACTGCGCGGCCCTCATAGAGATTTATCTGAAGTTTTATGGGTAACACAGACAATGGAGGGGAGAAATCTCTTCAATCAAGAACTGAGAAAATTGCATTGATAAGTCCTCTATATTCATTTTAATTATATCGCTCTTTTTTGGTTTTTTGTCACTAATCTTTTTCAACTGTATATTTAAGAATTTCTCACAATTCTCGCAGTAGCAATACCGGTCTTATAGCGACAAATTATTGGGGTATTTTAGTGATCGTTGCCACGATCTCACTAACAAAAACATCTTTTCGTAATAAATAGCCACAAAAACCTATTGATATTAATATTTTCGCCATATTCCGCAAGCCTATTGGTGAATTTTCTTAAATACGTCACTTCTTTGTGACGTTCGATCGTGCTTACTTTTTTCTCACTACAAAATAATATACCCTCTTGACTAATCGTAAAATATTTGCGTTTTCTTGAACATTTTTTGGCTTACGAGAAAAAGATAAAGCTGCGGGTATCGAATTAATCATAAACTGAATGCTGCTGTCACTTATCAGAAAAAACAGACACTCGCACTACAGACAATGATAGCAAGAAGCGTACTGGATATATTTGATTTGCCAACGGTCGGGTTTCCCACCGTCAGCTTCATAAATAAATGAAATTTCGAATATCGGCCGATTCGTCAATTTGTGTTCCTGTAATGAAAGGCGCTATATTCCGCTTTCGTGCTGGCCTCTCTTTCTTTTATGGCGTAACAAACAGAGGTAGCAAGTTTATCGTAAATCAACATTTTGAACATTCGGAGAAAAAAAACGTCACGGCTCCAAACAGAAACTCTATGAACGAACCGTGTTCTCAGTTAAATACTCGGAAATACAGATTTAATTCGAAATTAACTTTGAAGACTTTTCGGGTTTAAAATTACATTCCAATTAAAAAGATGGGTATATTTGAAACCCCGTTTATCCTTCAAGATTATGGTCCGTGCGATAAACCGATATCTACTACTTAATTCTCGAAATGTTCCAAAATTATAAAGATATATTATTACATTTATCCATCATCTGTTTATTTAGTGCGATTTTCCCCGCCTTTATGGTGGTCATAAGTTCATTCTAGAACTGAACCACAATGAAGCGAAACCTTCTGTCTTTGAACCTATGCGTGCCTTTCCGCGTTTGCAATGCCCACACGATTTAAAAGCTTCTCATCTTCTTTACGCAGCAGCTAGCCTTTGAGGTCAACAGTAATTTCCAAGAAATTTTTTTCATCGCATACTTCAATTATTTTTGGTAATGGTGTGTCATAAAGAAAATACTGAGGTTCTTCACGAAACCGAGGAGCACCATGCCTTCTTTCCACGTATAATATCGTTATCGCAATATGTTTGAACATAGAATTTGCCAAAAATTATCATTCTTATTCTCAAATGATTAAACTTTGGAGGATGCCCCTCTCAGGGGTAGAGCACCTGGCGTGGAGAGGGCTTTCTCGATTGACATAATCCCGTGCAAATAGCGCCAGTTCTAATTAAGAATTGTTTTTAATAATTTATTTTATTAATTAATGCTTATTATTTATAATTGTTCTTGATTTTTTTTTGCGTAATTTTGCGCCATCGCTAACAAAAAGATATCTGGCGGTGAACGAGTGCCATCATCATCTCTCCTCGGTACTTCCTCGGTGTCACTGGCGCAAGCACAGCAGCCCGATCTTAAACTGGTCATGCCTGGATAGCGTCAGGAACCGCAGCAATGAGCATCCCAACTTAGCCCCATGAGAATCACTGTATTTTTTCAATACGTAAATTACAACATTTTATTCACTGATTTACTCTGCCTGTAATTTCTAGACAGAAATAAAATGCAGAAAAATATAATCGGCAAAGCGCACAGCTTGAGTATATAAACATCTGGTAAATATTTATCCGTAATGGATTATCTGTGCCGTATCGAATGAATACTTCTCGCGACAAAAAAAGAAGAAAGCGTTTGGCCTTCACCTGCGAAGTTGAAGAGGAAAAGCCTTGAAATAACTTTTATGTCGCCACCAAAAAGTCACTCCTTGTGACTTTATAGTCACATGATAGATACCACACCGGTTTAAAATCCTCGCTTCGACACCATAACACAATGATCTAAGAGCTTCAGCTGCTATGCGCTGTCGTTGAGCTTTGCAGAAACTTTCAGTATGTGTGCCATAAATGAATTTTATTTTATTAATATATGCATAAAAATAAGATATTTTATTCTAAAAAAAATATTTCTAATTACACGCACACACACACACAATATTATTATATATATATATATATATATATATATATATATATATATATATATATATATACATATATATAATAATATATATATATATGTATATATGTATATATATGTATATATATCTATTCATATATATATGCATATATATATATGTATATATATATGTATATATATATATATATATATATATATATATATATATATATATATATATATATATATATATAAAATATATATATATATATGTATATATGTATATATATGTATATATATATATCTATATATATATGCATATATATATATATGTATATATATGTATATATATATATATATATATATATATATATATATATATATATATATATATATATATATATATATATATATATATATATATATATATATATATATATATATATAGGTATATATAAATCATCTTGCTCAATTATGAAATAATTCAGTTTCTTAAGCAGTTGCTGGAATAGAACAATCAATCGTTGCTCGATTTGCGTCTGCCTTTGAATTAAATGAGTACCTCGTCAGCACTGGTTCACATATAGCCAGCTTTGGTAACAGCGGAAAATACAACTACGTGAAGTTGTTCGCTATAGAGCTGAAATATTACAATGGGGAATAGGTTGTTATCCAATAATATGATACAACAATATATTTCGTTCAGTGAAATACCTTCATTACGTAAATTCGCACTGTCTAAACAGTTATTTAACGATGAATAACGAGTTGAAATCAAGAAATCCCTAAAACAATATCTGAACGATTCAGTTTCAAATACCTCACCCATCACATCAAACAAACGGGAGCGCATTTGTTACGAATTAAAATAGAAACAACTATGTAACATGTACTGATGATGGCAATTCAAAATTTTTCAAAAAAATAACAGTGATAACATTTTTTAGCGTTGTTAAAAGGGTTAACTAACTGAAAACAAAAAAAGAAAACATAAGCTGAGAGATCATAAAAGTTAATGCCTTTCTATAATATAAAATATATATATCGTATATTACATTCTCTTTTTCAACCGGGGAAGAAATAAAATAGTTAGTTGATAAGCAAACCAAAATATCTTACCAGAAAATACCCTTTGGTTGAATAGATAATGATAAAGAACAACATGTTTGTAAAATGGAACAGCCAAACTGCATTTTGATAAAATAATAATCAAAAATCACACTAATTTAATTTAGATTGATCGCATAAAGATGTGATGCAATATGCTTAAATGCAAATGTAAGTTAAGCTTAAGCCAAAATGTACTTCTTTGGGAAGATGATTGCATGATGATATATACAAAAACTATTTTACTCGTAGTATTAAATAAAATGAAAAACAGCCATCGATAAATGTCAATAAAATTATTCAACAATCAACCGTTATTACGAATACTCATCGCATATTTGCTTTGCGTGACGTCATATATCATGGAAAATGTAATTCAAAACTGAAGCCCTTTTTAAAATACTTAGAGAATCTTCGTGCCTGAGGCAACATTTCGTGTTTAGAAAGTCAAATACCATCTGTTTAGTTGTTATATCGCATACAGTGCGTTGTCATCATGTTCCTGCTCTAGTATACATTATTATTTCATTTTTAAAATTACTCAATACTATATTTGCATATTTCTTTACACAACGAAAGAATGTTTGCGCGGCTAGCTTAACTTTTGGGCTGGTTGGCGGTGGTCGGCTCCTTACTCTCCCCAAGGCCGCGGGCCGACCCCGGCCTGCCGCGGATTTTCCGGATGCAACAATCGACAGCGGTTCATGCCGTGATAGATTAAGGGCCTATCATGCAGTATCCTTCTCGAGCGTGAGCTGCCTGGCTCAGAAAAAGTCTTACAGTCATGTAATTCCTTGCTGGGGAACTGCGCCGTAACATTTCAGGTACTTATGGTGTCGAGCTTCCGGGCAACGCAATAAATTGCAGCTTATTGAATGATCTCTTTATTAGGAAAAAGTGTCTTTAAATTATTTGAATTTTCTTTCAAATGAAGTTATTTTTGTCGCAACTTTAAAAATGTTCGTAGCATTACAAAATAAATCGTAATAAAATACAAAACTTCGATAATTACACCAGGTATTTTATATTAACTTCAAATAAAATGCTTGTTTAATACTTCTTACCCGCTTAGAAAATGCAGTTTTTGACGTTGCGCTCAAGATTAAAGTATAGTTACTCAAATTGCTAATGTTATTACTTCGGCAAACATTTGAGAGACTCAACCCGAATAAAATGATACATTATCGAGACTAAATAAACAGTTTAATTGTCTTTATTACCAGAAGATGAATATACGTCTTCCTCTTGTTCCAGTCATCTTCCCGCATAAAGCAGAGCCGCAAAATATGCTAAGCATCTGGCTCATTTGTCTTCTTGAATATTCGGGTCGCTTATACCAATCTTCGATAGGGTACATAGTAGTCACTGGCCTGATTGGCTCAGCGTTGCTGTACGCGTTCAACGTTCATCTCATCTTTCAAATTTGTGCGCACCATTTTTTCCTGAGTAAGAATACGGTGAATTGTAGCGCCAGAATATATTGTAGAATTCTCTAATTTGTCTTTCGGCTCATCATTTTTGTTATTGTGAATTTTTCACACGTGCCAGAAAAGATGAGAATACAAATTGAAGAAAATAAAAAATGAAATAAGTTTTTATTAAAAAAACGTTTTATGACTTTAATTTTCTTATAATAACGTTATGATATTATATTTTTGAATGCCATTGAAGTAAAAGTTTCACATCTTGATGTAGCCATAAATACCGAATATCTATTACTTTCGAAAATATTTAGTTTAAAGGAAGGTAAACACATTAATGGTTACGTAAAATCGAAAATGTTCTTCTCGCCAGGAAAATACGCCGCATCAAAACTAAAAACTAAAATTTGTGTCAAACCAGATGTTGAATAAAATACACACAAACTTGAATGGAAACTTAACCTCCAGACAGGCCAGAATTGCATCAGCGGGGATCGTCAGCGGCGACAGCTGAACACTGCCAGAGTTTTCTTTACCTTATTCTCGTTAGAATATAGTTAATATTCCGAGCTTGGGGTTAGTTAAATATAATAAATAATGTAGACTTCTTGTTCATCACACCTTGTCATTGAGTGGACTGGGTAACGATCTCGGTTAGACGTAAGCCGCACCCCGGAAAATCTAAAAATACCCTGTAGTTTGGGATTTTCGCAGCCACTCAACCAGTAGTAACGATTTACTTCAAAGCAAAACAAATATGCTGTTTATTCATAGTAGCCTCCATTTTGAAGTCAATTGCAACGAATGGGCTGTTACGCCCAGTTTAGCCAACAGATCAAATACTTCCCATACAACCGTCCATCGCAATGACTGCCTATTATACTCTATCGTACTGAGCCGTTCGTCAAATAACATCTTCAATAATAATCTTCCATAAATTATCATTTTTCTATTACCTTAATATCTGGCTGATGGTGCAGCTAACATTCAAAGGGAATTACAATTTTATCGTTCATACTAGCTCTTTCAATGGAATCTGTGTATTACTGGATTATCAAGCAGCCCGACGGGTCGTAATATCGCAGCAAGGGGCTAGTTATCTTCGTAATATACAGTGACAGCAGACGCATAGCTATGAGCTCAAAAGGAACGAAGGATTTAAGACATCGCTCTACACTACTGGCTTGGCATGAAACCGAAAGGTAGGAAATATTCCAGTTCGCACGTGAATAATTCACAACCACCGATTTTAGTGGCGTACGTACCGGATAGGGTATTTGACTCATCATAGCCTAAATCTTCCAAACTCGAAATGATTACTTCCGAACACTATTACATCACGTTCTTTGGTCTAGTTATTTATGTCACAAGTATTAATCACAAAGCGGTCACTGGGGTAATGATCTGCTTGTTATTAATGTAGAATCGTGACGATAAGCCTTAAAGATGTAAATTCCAGGTCTCCAAATAGACTGGGCCCGCGCCAGCAGACGATGGGTATTATCAAAATTTGAAATCGTGCGTTATCTGGCGTATACGAAAAAAGGACGGAAAGGTCAAGGTCTCACATCAGCACGCTCGTTAGTATTGCTACTTCTCGAATTATTTCCTGAGTTCAGATATATTGCCCAATGTTGGCGAAACCTCGATCTTCAGAGTAATATGCCTAACATATCTTTTCTATTTTCATCCACCTTTAAATCACTCAAAACACGCTAGGGTTCGTGCTTTTGCTGGTGCCTGGGGTAACAGGAATAGATGGCATTAATCATACCATTTAAGATTTAAGTCATTCCTCATAAGACAATATTTTCACCATTGTACGCACTCCACTAACAGTAATGCGGGAAGCTAAATATCGTATACTCGCGCATGGTCAATAAATATTTCATGGAAATTTGAGTGAAAATTTCCTGAAAGATTGCGTCATCGTATGTTTGAGTTTACATGTATGAAGAAGAGGAACGCAGTATTAAATATATTGATAATAAATGAGGTTGTGTATTTCTCTTCTCGCATTCATTTCGATTAAATTTAAGATTGAAACAATGGAAATGGAAAACTAATTGTAAAATTATATTTTACGAAATTCCTCAAATTTTATTAAAGAATATTTAAGTTCACATTACCCCAAGTGTAGTCATGTGAGTCATTGAAATATCATATCTCAGAGTTTAAAAAAGTCAAAATGCTTTTAGCAACTACATGCTCAGTATTTAAAAGTTGTTTTACGACATAAATAGTATTATCTTTACCATGTCATTTTTAGGTAAATGATGATCGCTTGGTTGCGGTACCTTATAGATCGAAACAAAAACAGATGTTTGTTCAGAAGTATTATTGGCCATTTAATTTACTTGCATGCAAAAGGCAAGCGAATAAACAAATCCTTGATTCTTGTATTACGTTAAAATATTATTTTCCATTTAGCATTCATATTAACAGTGGAGTTCTCGAAAGAGTACACAGTTCAATTAAACAAATACCAGATTTATTATGCGCTGGGAGCTCGATACAACACTGACTGGCGCTCTACTGGCGATGCATCCCAAAGTTAGTACATTCTCTTTGGAATATTCAGTCGAACTGAGTATGCATTCCCAAAGAATTTATCTGGGACACTAGTAAACCCAGAGAAATAATGGTTAAAACGGAAACAAACCTGTCTCGAGGGCAAGCCGGGAAATGAACTCCGAGCGCCCAAATTCAATGCGCTTCGTCATCCGAAGCTATCGGGATTGTAGCAATTAGGCGGGTGTGTGGTTACCCCTTCCTAGTAAGAATATAAGATGCCCTGCCATCATTTTACCTTAAAGTGGAACTTGATGCCTGAACGACGCTTTGTACGAGCCCTTTGGGAAGAATATCTGGGTTTTCGATTTGCTCGGCGGGGATCAAGGCAAACATTATTAGTATTGATGGGATAACTTCTTAAGTTTTTTCAGAAAGGTGATCGTAATCTTGTACTTCCGTTGTTTGCCGATAAACGGCGCACACGGTCTGATCCTTTCAAGAGTTTCGGAAGCAAGACGACTTTCCTCACCGGAAGGGAAGCAACCATTACGCATCTTCCGGAGCGGTGATAAACATTTGGCGTTTGGGAATCGTGATCGCCGACGATCTCTCGTCCACCAGGCTGCACCTCGGGCGATTGGCCAGGTTATCTGCGATACATTAAATATCAAATGTTAGACAGAATGGTAGCAGCCAGATTTGGGCAGCCGTTTCGAGACCACGAACGGTGTGGTCCTGCCTAAGTAGCATTAGGTTTACATCCTCAGTGCTCCTCTTCGCTTCTCTACATTCACATAGCTGATAATATGTCGCCGGGTGTCTTGTTGAAATGCTCGCCAGTCCAGCCTGCCTGGGGATGCCAGAAACGACGATCAATGTTGTGCGCGTCTGACGAAAGACCGAGCTCGAGACAATTTCTCAAGTAAGAACTCGTGTTATTGGTCGATCGCCACGGCGTTGCTTTGTTATCGTATATCGCGTTGAGGTACTGCGCAGATTATTATCCATTTAGTTTCTTTCGTACTTACTGGGGTGAGAATACGCGATGAGCGGTTATAGTTGATGGAGCCGGGAATCCAACGTCTGGTGCGGTCATTATAGTCTGGATCTTCTTTTCATATTCCCGACAATGATGACATGAACGAACATTTCAGTATCTTCGGGCCAGTTTCTGTATCACCACATGTTTATGAAAATACAGCGCGCCTGGGATTCGCTCGTAGATGTTTAGGAACGTTCAGGGTCCACCATCTGGATCAAAATTTTTCCGTGATGTCGTCGATTTGACTCCAGTCGTTTGATGAGCCGCCTGCTTTACTCGTAGTCCCTTTCACCCAGTTTTCACACCCGTACTTCTGTCTGGCGTTGTTCCGTCCACTGATTTCTTCGAGCGTTTCGGTGAAATGGTTATTAAAACAAACATGCTCTGAAATAGATTCATTCGGTGTTTTCTGAAGCGATCCTTTTTAAATTCACGATAGGTCGTTACAACAGTGGTGTGCAGTTTTCCGAATATGCCGCCGAAATTTGCGCCAGAAATTGTTTATTTAGCAGTTACATCTTCTCTTTCGCGGCGGAACGGTGCCTTTCTGCTTTTTCGTCAGTTATAGAAGCGCATGCCATGATGTCTTCCTCGATCATATCGATGATGCACGCCGCATGATTTCGCAGAAGCCTTCGTCGTACATCCTCAATACTGGATTCAGGCAAAGCTTGCCACCGTTAATGCGCTCACCTTCAGGACTTCAATGAATTATCGCCATAGCAACGCATCGTATGTCTGGCAGATGGTCAGTTTCTGCGCAGCGAACAAAGGCCAGAAAATCTCGTACGCATGCATACTTTAGGAAGCTACGGCTTTTTTGTCGGGATCTTGTCATTGAAGCCAGATGATAAAAAGAGATGCAGTCTTTGTATCTTTGAGCTTCAAGAAGTAAAGAATGATTTTCGAATTTATTCTAGCGACCAGCTTCCCGAAGATATTTTGAGAACGTTTATCGCAAGATGAAACTTCAGGTGTTAACATTGTTATAACAGCCCAGGTGGTCAAAGACACATAACCATTTGTAATGGCGTAGCAAATTGTCCATCATCTTCGAGTAAGCCGCAGGTGACATAGAGAATAATGGCATGATTTTTAATTCAGAAGCAGCTCGGCTGGAATGCCAGCCCACGAGTCTGCTTCGCTCTCCATGCATTCGCGCCAATGACAGATCGGAGATCCATGGTTAGCAATTTCTGGCACCTTTTCAAAGTTGCGAGGCAGAGAATAAATGTCGCGACGCATTAGCAGATGGGTCTTTTTCTTTGTTGTCGCGATGGCGACTCAGAGGGTTGGGACGATACTAACGCTATTTTCGAAACCTTCTCATGAATGATGCGCTGGGTTTGTTATATGGTTGATCACCAGTAAACTTCGCATTGCTCGCCAGTAGGAATGACCTGTCGGTCTCGTGAAATTCAAAAATTCTCCCGACATAGTTCGGATAGCAGTTCGTCACTTAACTTCGGGCGACATCATTACCTTAGTCCGGTACTATTCCAGACTCCGAAGTTTCGTGTCATCCAAAGGATGTAAAAGTCGAGATAGATGCCCTTTCATTTCAGCGGTTCAGTTGGCGCACACTTCAGGAGTTGTTCATGCGTTAACCCGCATCATCGTTTCTTCTCGCCACGATATGATAAATATTTCTTTCTTCGAAAGATAAATGCTTCAGCCGTCGTTCAGAACTAGCATTTATGTAAGCTTGATATCTCGGATAGCCAAATATGTTCTAGTTAAAGAATGCGGCTTACTGGTGGCTATACACTCTAGCGTCAAGTTGAAACTCGACAGATGTCTTCTGGTGAACAAAAAAGCTCATTTTTAACCAAATTGTAATCTAGTTAGAGACGCCCTAAAACTGGTCCCAGATGACGTCATGAATAATGTGATAAACAATAAATAAAGGTAAATGATTGTTGATACGACAAATAAAACACATTTGATCGGCCGAAATTTTCATCCGCAACTTTCAGTCATGGAACGCTCTGGCATCAGCAAACAGAACTTCTTTGTAAATCGGCGATACTTTGCGCTGGATATGACAGACGATGCCCCGCTCGCGGACTGATGGGCGTTTCCATTCTATTATTACGTTCAGTCGGTTACCAGTCATTATACGGTGTTTCCATGAGACTTCCAGTGGCAGCGACGCATCTGGCACCCTGGAAGGTCTGCCGCTTGTTTCAAAGCTTTCCTTCAGATCGATTGCCCGGCGACTCCAACGATCGGGGCTCGCGTAACGATTTGCAATCCATGATCGGCCTTCGCAGATTCCGGCGTAAGACGGTCGCGCCGCGAGCTTCTTCAGTGCGCTGGCCGCAGTCAAAATGAAGCGCCCCGTAGGCGGCTGCGAGAGCCGTCAAAGACAGCCTTCTTCCGGCGTGTTAGACGCCGCGGCGCGGAAACAAACAGGTCTGGGGTCGCTCACGTCTGTTTTGTTTCAGGTGGGGAATTTTCGAATAGGAAAGCCTGTAATTTTCGGTCACAGCGGCGCGTGATAAACAGTCGCGGTCTTTTCCAGAATGATTGACTGGGGCCAAAACTTTCAACTTTGAACGATCTTTTCTGGCAGATCGGATCCAGCATTTCGCGTCTGTTAAATGATGCGGATCTTCGCTGTATGATTGTGCAGGTCAGCGATATCAAACCCAGTTCACTGCCACAGACGGCCGGCGGATGACGGTTTGAAAGCCCGGGAATCTGTGCTCCATCTTCTTCTCGCTTCATATCTTCGATATAGCCGCACCATTTCCGATGTAAACTACAGGTCGTTGATTTCCGTCAACAGTCATCCTCAGCAACACCATTAGTGACACTTTCGTCTCTTTCATCAGACTCTGGCAAAACTTTCTAATACAATTTTTGTATGGTATTACTGCGGGTACTTCCGCCCGGAACGCTGGGCTCGGCATTTTTAGTTACTCTTTCGCGCTTCTTCATTTTTGATGTGTCACGAAAAACTTAGTCCATTTTTGGGAACAGCCTCACTTCCAGCATACTTTCGTTGCTGACATAATAATGTTCCTAGCATCAAGAAAAGAAATAACGCTTCGGTAGGGATGACTGAAGCGTCAAAATTTTACCTTCGAAAGAAGGCCAATAGTTCAATTAAACAATTAGATTTATTCTGGTCGCTACTGATATAACACTGGACTGAGAACAGCGTCTACCGGCGATGAACCGTGCTTTCTTTAGTATTAACGAATAAATATTATAGTCAACCAGTATGCACTCTGTGCATCATTCGATCATTCAGAACTCCAGAGCAATGCGCAAACGCGGAAACAAAATTCCAGTCTGGATAACCACAAAACGCCGGGAGAGTTCAGTCCAACGCCTGTCACATTATCGGGATTTCCGTAGTACCAGTGCGTGGCAATATATTTCATCATGCTTTCATGTCATTTAAGTCAACAAGCCTTCCGATAAATCCTTGCTTAAATTGTCGTTAATATTATAAATAGTGCAAGTTAAAAATAAATTTTTTTTTATGAGACTTCTGAATATTTTTAACGCCCCGTAGTTATTGGAAAGCTTTAAAAAGAATATTGTTTTTGCAATACTTGTATATTACTTCAGTCGTAATTACTGTGAGATTTATTTTATTATGTTTATTTAGTTCTGCAGATAAAATATTTACTTAGCATAATGTAGGCTAAAACAATAGTGTGTTCACATTCCTTACATTATTTGTTGAAAGTGTGCAATCATTTTATTGCGCAAAATTTTTTTGAGTTTTTGTGTCAGTGAATTGATATAAAATAAGAATAAGGAAAAATAATGAAAGTATTGGCAGAAAGCCTAGGAAGAAGAAATATTTCAAATACAATGATGCATGCGTAATAATACAAAACCGAAAATCTTAAGTACTTACTTAATATAACATTTTCGCCAACGTACCAAGGACGTTGGTTGACCCGGCTGCGATGTATGTAACGTTGAATCCAGCAATACCGGCGATTCGTTTAATGCCAAAAGCCAGAGTAATACGCAATACCAGACGCTCAATAACTTTAAATAAATAATATATTATAGGTACTTGTCAGGTGTAATTTAATATCATATATGCTGGAATAAGTATTAGTAATAATTTATCCAAGCTTTTCAAACATGGGATCTGCCTAAACACGACATAAAAGACAAAACATTCCAAATGTTTTTTAAAAACAATTTTCTTTCTTACGTGAAATAAACGAGTAATAGTAACCAAATACGGCCTGCATGAAACCATATCACAATGGTCAGCATAAAGCTTCTGTAAACCATTACTACTGTCTCAGGAAAGGTTATAACATCTGAATAATGCTTAACAGTGGAAAATGCAACAACCAGCAAAATAAAACAAAATATGGTCCGGTTTCCTGATCACATCGATAAAACAGATATTGAAGGTAATATATATAAGAATGTGAGCATGCGGACAGTAAGAGTTCGAATATATATTTTCAATTTTTCCACTTTACGCCTAAAACAAAGTAGAGCGAGAGCATGCAAAGAAGAATATAGCAAAGAAGAACAAGATCTGATAACCCTGAAGTTTTTCATGTCATTTCTGCAATATCGGTAGGTATGTTCGGGTCGTTGCGCAGAAACCACATTCATGCAACGGTCCAGTAGGCCACTCTCATTGGTTCAGACAAGCGAAAGTATAGCAAACCATTGAATGTTCATGCTTTAATTATATCCCAGATTAGCTCGATAATGGGGAAAGCGAGCAGCTGGCAGCTGCCCAAAGCTGCTTTTAGTCAAGTTTAGTCCGCAGCCTCTTAAAAGTAATGTCACAGTAACTAGCTCTGACAAATAATGAAAAAATGAAGGTAAACATAGTAATTTAAATATCTTATATTTGTTTCTGAAGAAGTTTATACAATGCTTTTGCGAGTTGTTAAAGCTCTTTTCTTGTAGAGCATGGGATTTTTTAATAATACAATATGGCTGCCTTCGTGATATTTCTGGAATAAGACAATTAAAAAGTTAGTTGAGATGTATAGAACTTTAAATTGCAATAAACAACGATGTAGACATTCGATTGACATGAATTTTTTTATCGCCCGAAAGATGGCCCAGTGGGGTTGGTCGGCCATTTAAATATGATTTCAGATCGCCGGCTCGGCGTTCATCTGGATCATCCACCAGCGACTTTTAAGATTTGCCGAGCACGGCGAATGTTACCTGCTGTCGGTCAACGTTTGCACGACTACATATTCCCGCAAAAATATGTAAGCGGTGGAATCAATAAAGATCTGGAGGCCAATTCACAGGTTCAAACGTGAAATTAGTGGTCATCACAAACGTGTTCATCAAACAAGATTTAGCTGCGTGAGCTGTGCCAGCCTTAGTTGGGAAATCATTGCTGGACAATGGTGTTAGATCACGGGTTTCATACCATCACTGATTACCGTATAACGTTAGTAGTCATCGCTTGAAGAGGCGATTCACCCGCTTCATGGGTGCCACCGAACAGTCAGTTTTTCGGTCGGTGTTTTCGACACATGATTGCCACTCGTCGCGTTAGTTTAGCTTGATGCAGCACTGCAGCGCCATCGGTGCCAAACAAAATTTCCGCTTGCGAAAATCGACACCGCATTTCGAAAGGTCAAAATGCACACTTGAAGCGCCAGCCAGCGCGAAAGTCTATTCACGATGAATTGCCAAACCAGTCCGAGAATGGGTCACGCCGACAGTTAAGCAATTGTCGCCATCAGTAATGCCAACTTACGATACTGGAAAACACCTGACCCTTAATAGAGCCATAATAAATATATATCATCTGCTTTACCCAGGCCATTTGTCATTAATCAAGTCTAGTACATGATATAGAACGTAAAAGTTTTTTGAGAGATTCATTATGACGAATTAATTTATGACTGGTTTCCAAATTATTTATTTTAAGCACGCATCTATCATTGTTATTTATAGTAATGTAATAGTAAAGTATGAAATTGATATATTATGTGTTTTAGACTCTGTCTAATTATTTCATAAAATGCCCAATTATGAAATAACGGAATTACATTCTGAACGGTAACAGCTAGCAGTGATGGCTATTCTAAAATTTATGCGCGGATAAATCAGATTTAAATGGTCAGCCCTGATTAGAACACAATACATTTTTACTTTTTTTAATAGACATTTATCATCGATATCATTGAGTGGCCATGTGAAAGAACTTCTTTTTATTACTCTTGGTGGTCGCGCCAAAGTTTACGAGTTTCCATATTTGTAATGTAAATGCTGCAAAAGCGTTTCACGTACTGAATGCAGCCTGGAACCGCGATTTTCAAAGCGCATAATGGATGGTTTTCATGATATTTAGTGTTAGTTTTCTAGATCAGACATAGCGTGATAAATTGAGTTTGCGGTATTTTGTGGCCTATTTATATTTTGGCAAAATTAACCCAGAACAATCTTTTCCGAATGCCTTCTTTCTTAAAAATGCCTTATTAGAAAATATTTTGCTCGTATAAGCTCAGATCACTGTTCAGAGGCAAACTACCCTTTAAATATATAACTTAGAGCGGGCCTTATCAGGAGCTACCTTTGTAAAAAATGAATAGATATTTTAATTGGTAACTCTGGAAATGAATGTGAATTTCCTTTGAAAATTCTAGTTGAGCCTCTGGGAGAGGCATGAGATATATACAGTCAAAATATTATTATAATAGATTTTTATTTTTTCACAAAGCAGAATATTTTGGAAAAAAGATTATTCTTATGTTAACTCTTTGCCAAATGGTATTTTAAATATTTTTCTGTCAAAAATGTCCGTAAAACAATTTTATGCATAGTATTCTAATCTGAGTAACACTAAATATCATTAAAATTATCCATTTATGTGCTTTTTTAAAAATCACGCCGCCCTGACGTAGTCGGATACCTAAATGGTCTGTTTATTGGCGAAATTTCAGTAAGGGAATGATAGCGGGAATACTGGCGCCACGCAATGGAATTAGAGCAAGAGCAATATTTTCACTGGCACACCGGTAATGAATTGCTCAGTTACGATAAGAACAGGCACCAACTCAGCTAATACATGCAGATTGACAATGTTTTTTCTTAGATGAGTTCAATACCTAAATAATCACAGATGAGAGGTAAGCTTGCCATAGTTACAAAGAATTGGAACGCCTGTTCCCGGTAGAGTCGGGATCGGCAAGTCATCGGTAAAGAAATCTGGCTGAGCGATATCATTTCATGATTTCCGAAACAGGGAGATTCCCGAACCGTAGGTGCTGTTATTACAGTAGTTGGTAAAATTCTCGCTCCTGCTCTTCTCTTCAGCAACACATTTGAAAATAAAGTAGTCAATCTTCCATAAGGATTACAAACCTTCAGTGTTCAATAAAGCCTTCTCCATTTACTATAGCTTACAAGCCTGTCGTTACTGTCAGTGATTCTTGCCTGTCATAGAAAAGAGATTGAGCAGCAGAATTAAAAGTAACTTAAAAGCAGAATAGCCTGAAAATATTGAATCGATTGCAGCTTATTAAAAACATAATAACATTTCTTTGCTGCAATACTGTCGCAAAGCTCTTGTCTGCCTTCGATACTGCTTGGCTTCAGAAATCCTTCAATTTAGCAATAATTAGGTTAAAATATTGTTAGTGCCGCGGCTGGAAACCTTCCTCTCTCTATACCGACAATAGCAAATTGGCTGCCGCGCCTTTTCTCGCGTCTATTTTATGGGGAATGCTTGAAATATACTATTAAGTACACTCTCTCATTGATAGACAAAAATGAGATTTTTAAAGTTAATTCTGAAATTTTCTTTTACAAATTATAAAATATATTTATCAAATATCGCGAATTAACCTATTTACTTAAAAATTTGTAGTGCTAGTTTTGAAAGTTTCTACAAAAGTCATTTTAATATGATGATATCACACTATAAAATTTACATAGCCTAGAATTATAGTTTCGTAAAAAGGTATTGTCATACTTTAAAATTTACATTTTTTGATATAAACTGATATTTTACTGGCAAACAGTGAGATTTTCTGGTCGGTTAGAAATTGTAATAAGGTCAATTCTGTACAAAGATAACAATGTTGCCACTTTAAAAGCAGTAGCCTATACTCGCCATATAAATTCAACGATTATTTGCGTCATGGAAGTTTGGTATTTTTGGGCAAATATTTTTAAAAGTTGTGTCTATATACTTGAACAATATTCAATAACAAAATAAGATTTTAAGCTTTTCAACGACTAAACAAGAACAAAATATAGTGTTTCATACTTTCTTTAAATCATTGTTCAGTGGAATAAATTAAAGTCATTAAATAATAACGTAAAAACACATACTTATACAGGGCGTAAATCCATTATGCAATCCCAATATCTAAAGAATTTGTCATTGTCTGTCGGGTTATCTTGCGTAATTGCTAAATGTAGCAAAATATCGCCTCTACAACCGAAGCGCTGGTTTCACTTACCGATCGCGAATTGCCAAATAAAGTTCATGATGAATTACTTTTATTTATAAACAAAATGACTCATTTAAGATGTAATTTCCGTTTCAGTTAGATTTACGCCATTGAATGGTGGGCTAAACGTTAAATTATTTATTAATCAATATATCAATAGTAAGAAAATATGATATTATTGCCGAACTCTATTTCATAGATATACCTGACCATTTTCGTAAAGGCTACCTGATTTGCAAATTTTCGATTATGGTGGTTCTCTTCAGCTAATGTAAAAACATAAATAGCCTCATTGTAAGAACAGCAAGCTCTTGGCACACACTTTAAATTACACTGTTTAATAATAAAAATAGCCGAGTATTTCACAAAAATTTGTCATGGGATAAACCAAACTTTAACGTGTATGAATGTTAAATATAACCATAATAATTACATCTTTTCATTTCCTTACCATTACTCAATTGTCTTCCCCTTGTATATATATTACATATAAATATTCTGTTCAAATAATACTTTCCAAACTCTTTTATGATTTCACTGACAGCCAATAGCTGTTTTCAAATATTACTTATTAACTAAACAAAAGTGAATAATCAGTTACAACAAAAATAACAGTTCAACCGCATATTATAAAGGAAAATCGCTCCAGCTCACTACCGCAAGCCGGATAGCGTTGATCTCTACTGAAGGATGAATCTGGTTTATGATGCAGCCTAATTTCTGAGAATGTGATTTTTTATCAAAATTACTTCGTTAGAATAACTGGGTTTATTCAATGAGTTAGTTTGAGAATTGAATCTCTGGTGAGCGCAGGGTTCCGTAGTGAACTGGTAAAATTAGTCCTCGCTTTTGTAGACGGAAAGGTGTTGTACCAATAGCTGAGAGATCTTTATTGTGGTTTTCCGACTTGAATCACAAAGTTTGTCAGAAAGAGTGTTCAATCAGCCGTCGAAACACGCGAGTATTGCGAGACCCCACAGCCAGAGAGAACGCTGTTGCGGTAAAAAGCTTACTTCGTAGAGATCGTCGGCTCACCACAACCCGATCTCAACGCCTTGAGCCGACTTAGGTTCGCCACTATTACACCATGCCAGAATAGTAAATGGCGATCTTTATTATTATAAAATAATAGGCTTAGCAGGAATAAAATATAAACCGCAATTTGAAAGTCGACGCTGGAGGTTAAACAGCAATGCATCGTTGAACCAGCGTAATGCGTGATAACCCGCGCTTCTCCGCCTGGAAACTAGTAGTGTGCCGGTCACCCGATTAAAAACCAAGGCAACTCCGGAAGTACACCCAGAACAGGGAAGGGCCTTCGAGCTGAGCATCAAGAACTATAACCTACCCCCCTACCAGCATTACCAGCATCTTCTTCAAGAGCACATCAGTCGATCATATAGGTTTACTTCTCATCGTATCTGCGCCAGCGAAGGGGTGAGCCAAAGGTATTCCTTGCGTGACATTCTCATAGATCAATATGGCTAACATGCGGTTGTTAACCAATTTGGTGTTGGTCGAAAACAAGATGGGGTAAAATATTTAAAAGAAATATACTTGTCAGAAAATTAAAATGGTCCTCAAAACACAATGTTAACCATATATGGTTGGTGGTCAAAAACGTGCCTTTCAACAGAAAAATTAACAACTTTAACATTGTTCGTATTCGATGGCAAAAGAAAAAGGATAGGTCGCATTTGTAGTTATTAGTGTCGGTATCAGTGATAAACAATAGTGGCCCTGCTGTGAGGCCTGCACAGCATTAGTAAACTTTGAAAAATAGAAACATACCAGTAATATTCACAATACCCAAAAAGAAGTAGTGTGCCTCCGAGTGGGCAACATTTAGAGAAGAGAAAAACTGGGAAAACAGATAAGATAAGACACCTAAGTTATGCATCATTTTCAATGAAGTATTTACAATATTTTGTCGCGGTAAATATCTACATAAGCCAGTAATAATCTTCCTGACATTGATGATCATTTTATTCAATGGATATGTTATGTGCTTGCAAGATCGTAGTATTGAGTTCATTCACTGACATTGATGCATCCTGGCTGAACTTTCAGTCGGGTCGTGGGCGTCTTCGTGGAATGATGCGGAAAAGCCATCTAATGCGTAGTTGCCAAAGCTGGTAAGGGCGCGATTTGTCGCACGGGCAAAGCTGCCGATCAATATTACGCACACTGCAAACAGTGCTTGACGGTCATCGACACTATAGCAATGTAAAGTTAAGGGTTCTATTTCGTTTAAACCAGTTACCGACTTCAATTAGTAGGCGAGTGGCGGCGGTAGCCTAAAAGCAAAGCTCCAGACTCAGGCAGGATCATTTTAGTCTAGCGGATATGTTGGCGTAAGCTTTCGGATTGAAGGTGTCGAGTTAATCTACGAACACTTCTATATATTATGGTCGCCGAATCTTGAATTGTTTTCTGAGCTAACTATTTTTAAAGCCGAGCCATACAGTTCTTGTTTCAATGCTGTTATATTATCGACTTTAAAACATTTGCTTGCAGTTATTGATGATTAGCATTTTCAAATATAAAACTGAGTAGCTCCCATTTATTTGTCGTTCGAAATTAGCCGTGAAACACAAAAACATTTGTTCTTTAATATCAGATCGCTTAGTTTGGTCCGTTAATGGCTGACAAAATCACACATGTGGCCGGGCTTAAACAGAAAAAGTAGCCACACACCAAAATACTTCCAGCTCAATCAGCCTCTTCTTAAAAGAAAATATATTTCGTTCTAGTTATGGCTTTTGAAGTGATATTTAGAATGTTTATTGAGAGTGACTGGAAAATCCTCACGCTTCCTGTAATCATCTTCGGCTTTCGCAATGGATCACGCCGCTATTCCCGCATAATAAGGATACCCCCGTTCCTCGCACAGGTTTCGGAAATGTGTCTTCAAGAAAAAACGGACGCAGGCTGGCCCTAGTTGAGTTGACGAAAATGAAACACTAATATTTCCTTTACATCATAAAGTTTAGAAGAAGAGAGAAGATAAAGAAATCCCACACTGCAATCAGTCAAAAACGAAAGAAAGTTTATCATATTTTTGAGCAGAACCAAGCAAATAGCAGCGACATCAATCGCGTAAATCGCAAGATGTAATTTAAGAATGTTATATTTCCGCGTAAGTTGTGGCCCAAAGATATTAATCGGTCAAATAAAGCCCTATTATCACATTACTTGGGCTATACTTTCAAATTAAAAAGAAAATTAAAACAATTAAAATTTTAAAATAAGGGGGAAAATACAAATGGGCTCTAACAAGAAAACAAAATATAATTAAGAGTGGCCAGAGGTGTTACCGATAGGCATAGTAACCACATGAATATTTAGTCAGTATATTTTCAGAGATTATGTGATAGCAAATCTTTGGATTAAACTTCTTTAGTCGATTTGCTTCTTCCCCAATCAATTACTAGCCTATCATTCTACTAATTTGATGAATAAGTAGTTTGGAATACTGCTAAATCAGAATTACAAAAGGGATTCGCTTATTTTAAGTGATTTTCAAGTAGATTTTCAAAAGACAAATCAAAAGACCTAGTTTGATTTTTTTGGTCTAAAATTCAGTTTATTTAGAACAAGGAGATATATTAGTATTGTCATATGAAACTATTTATTCATATGTCTGTACTCATAAAGTAATATTTTTGTGTGAAATATACAATCGTATTTGAGAATTAATTGCATTCTATGAAGGAAATATTAGGTTCATGGTACCTGAAATAGGTTACATATACTTTAGATTCAAAAAATTTTATTTAAATATCTATAAAAACCCCCCATCAAACATTGTTCCGTACATCCACGAGCTTCATTTGGATCATTTGACATAAATAAACTGAATTTTGATTAAAAAAAAAAATCAACTAAAGGTCTTGATTTGTCTTTTGAAAAATCTACTTTGAAATTTCCACTTAAAATCATATGTAATTTGTTCAGAAAATCCGATCCAGCTTTGTGAATTCTGGTTGTAATTTAACAATATTTAAATATATTCATAAATTAATTTGAGAAAAGTGATAATAAGACAAGTAATTGATTGGGAAGAGATGAACCTAGGTCAAATCATTTAAAAAGGGATTTAATCAAAAGATTTATATCACATAATCTCTAGCTTATACTGGCTCTTTTGTCATCGTATGGCAGTTTTGTACAAATATATCCGGTGCTGCTGCAAGGAAAGTTTTCTTAATTATATTTTGTTTTCTTGTATTTAAATTATTTAATGTAATTTTTTCTTAATACCTGTATACTTAATTTTACTATTTTTAAAATTTTAATTGTTTTAATTTTCTTTTTAGACAGAAAGTATATTTAAGTAATGTGATTAATAGAACTATTTGTTGATTAATATACTGATTTGCTTACGCAAATATATTTTTATTCTTAAATTATCTGCAATTTTGCTGATGATAATTATACTATTTACTTAGTTCTATAAAAATATGTCCTTTTTCTTCATTTTATTTAATTTTAGTGTAGGATTTCTCTCTCTCTCTCTCTAAGCATATTCTTAAAAAATATTACATGTTTCATTTTCATGCTTCAACTAGGATTAGCAAGCATCCTGCATGCATTTTCTTAGAAAGAGGCCGCGAGGGGGAAGCCCCACTTAGATCGAAGCCTGAAACTTTACTTTTACGGCGTATTTGTGGGGAGACAAACTACCGCATTTTATAATGTTTCAGAGTAACGAGGACAGGGGAATATGTCCCTTATTTTCTTTTTAGGGGTGCGTATGTCCGACTAAAGACGACAAAAGCCGAAAGAGTGTAACAAACCCGAGCGTGAAGTTCATTCAAGTTCACTCTCCAGCAAAACGTTCCACTAGAAGTTATCACTTCAAAAATATAACTAGAACAGTTATATTTTTCTTTTTTAAAGAAGAATTTTGATTGAGCAAAGGATGATTTTAATTAATCTACAATACTTTCACAGTTTTTTGTTTTATTGCTTTTAAATTTGTACATGATGTGATTTGGTTCCTTAATGCGTTATGCTGGTTAAAATAAATGATCTGATGGTTTAAAAGTCATGTTAAAATAATGTTTCACAGCCTAATTTTTCTCGAACATTTAAATAAATAGAATATAGTTTTATATTTGAGAAATATTTAATCATCAATAACGCTTAAGCAAATGTTTTAAAGTCATTATTATCTTAGCATTGAAACCAAAAAATTTAATGTCTTCAGCAAAAAGAAATAGTTAGCTCAAGCTTTCTGAAACCAATTCAAAGATTCAGCATTATAATATATAAAAGTGTTCGTAGATTAGAACTCGGTACCTTCCAATCCGAAAGCACATAACATATCCACTAGACTAAAATGATCACCTGAGTCTGGGGCTTTTACTAGCTTACATAGATACCACCGCCACTCACTTTCCTACTAGTGAGTCGGTGGACAGGCAAACGAATGATGCAGTTGTTATGGCGACCTTGTGAGTCATTGTTGTTGCGTCCAATGAGCTTTGATGGCTTAAGTGTTGCGTAATGTGATCTGACGGCTTGCTGTGCTGTGTCATGCGTGCCTACGGTTTTTGGTTGCTCTTGCGGTGTATAGATGGCGCCACGTCTGTTCCACGAAGGTTGCGTTGTTTCAAAGTTCAGCCAGGATCATCAATGTCAGTAGATTAGAACTCAATGCCTTCTGATCCGTAAGCACATAACATATCCATTGAATTAAAATGATCATCAATGTCAGGAGGCTATTACTGGCTTATGTAGATAACACCGCGACAAAAAATATTGTAAAATACTTCATTGAAAATGATGCATAACATAATGCTTCCTTATATAATAGTGCTTAAGTGCCTCTTAATATTTAGTTTTTTCTCTTCTCCTGTAATGGTACCCCTCAGAGGCCTCACCTTCTTTTTAGGTGAGTATGGGTGTCACAATCCCGAGGTGCCCTAGTGATCTTTTCCTATTTTTCCAAGGGGTTTACTATCTTTGGTAAACACGGGCCTCACGAACACGGGGTACCCTAGTGATCCTTTTCTATTTTCAACCCTCTTCTTGTCATCACATTTCTCCTTTTTTTCTTTTACCATCCGAACCACAGACAAATATTTTAAAGTTTACAATTTGAGTTGTTAGTTTTTTCTATTGAGAAAACTTACGTTTTATTACTAATATACTATGGTTAACATTTTGTTTTGAGTTATTTAATTTCTGTTTCGTATATTTCTTTAAATATTTTGATTGTGTTGCTTTATCTGTTTTCGATTAACACCGTTGGTTAGCCAACCCGCATGTTAGCCATGTGCGCGTCCCGTAAGGAGGAAAATGGTGTCCTGGGAATACCTTTGGCTCACGCTTCGCTGTAGACGGGTGGCAGGAGTAAGCCCTCTCCTGTCAATCGGCTGGTGGTACCTCTCTTCGGTGTCTCCGAAGAGACACTGCTGAAGGGTTAGTGCTGCAGGTAAGGGGGGTTGGGTTTACTCGTTGGATACTCGCCCTGATGCTGTAGTACTATATTCTGGGTGTACTCCAGGTTAGCGCCATGCCTGGTTTTATCCAGATGACCGGCACACTGCCTCCCTTGTTGGACTCCCTGGTGGGTGGAGGCACGCCAGGACGAAGATGTTTACGCGTACATATGGATCCAATGATGCTGTGCCCGGGTAAAGGCCTTGCTTTACCCAACCTCAACGTCGACGATATTGCTAGAAATACACGGTTTATAATTTTATTCCTGCTAAATATTGATATGTGTAAAAAGTCGCTATTTGCTATTCACAAAGCACTAATTGTAATAGGGGGCGAACCTAAGTCAGTAAAACGTTTAAGATCCGGAGATTTATTAATTGAAACCAGCTCGGCTCTCCAAACGAAGTCGCTTTTACTTACCACATCTTTTCTTGATTCTCCTCTAACAATAAGTCCTCACAAATCACTTAATACTTCCCGCGGTGTCATTTCTGAACCCGACTTGTTGAGCACTCCTGAAGCGGAAATCCTTGAAGGATTTTCTGATAAGCTTGTGATTCAAGTCAGGAGAATTACAATAAAAAAAGAATCTACTATTATTCCTACAAAACATTTAATTTTAACATTCAATAGCCCGAAACTTCCGTCTACAATAAAAGCAGGATACTTGAACTGTAAGATCCGTCCCTACATACCGAACCCTCTGCGCTGTTTCAAAGACCAGAGGTTCGGACACTCTCAAACTAACTTCATTAATTAAATTTAGTTATTCTAACGAAATAATTTTATTAAAAAAATCACATTCTCAGAAATTAGGCCATCATAGATGGAATTCGTATCCATGACCTTCGGATTAGAAGTCCAACGCGCTATCCATTGCGGTAAGTGGACACAACGAACGATTTTCCTTTATATATATATGCAGTTGAACTGTTATTTTTGATTGTAACTGATTATTCACTTTTTAATTTAGTTAATAAATTAATATTTGAAAAACTGTATTAACATCAAGTGGCATCCACTAAAAGTTTAAGAAAATGTATTTGAACTTGAATGGAATATATATGTAATATATATACAAAGGGAGATAGTGAAGTAATAGTAGGAATTGAAAAAAAGGTAAGTAAATCTATTATATGTAAGTTATAATGTAACTTTTTCAATTCATACGTTAAAGTTTGAGGCTTTTTATCCCATAATAAATTTTGTAGAAATACTCAACCTATTTTTATAAGTATTAAACAGATATAATTTAAGTAATGTGCAAAAATTTTATATTCTCTAATAAGTTTCTTAAGAAAATGTTTTTACATTTAACAGAAATTTTATAATCTATTCAAAGAACACTTAAAATCAAAGTAGCCTTGCAAGAAATAGTCAAGGTATCTATGAAATAAAGTTCAGTAATAATATATCATATTTTCTTATATTATTATATTGATTAAATAATAAATAGACAATTGGAAGGGGAGAAATGAATGACTTAATTAAAAATATATATATGCTTAACGAAATTAAGAAACTTATATTTAACGTTTAACCTTATTCAATGTATCTAAATCTAATACAAACAAATTACATCTTAAATGGAGTCGATTTTTTATTTATAAATAAAAATAATTCATCATGAACTATTTAGCAATTCACGATCAATTAATTATATAAGTAAAAGAAATATTATACTTCAATTAATAGAAACATTAATTTTTACTTCCTAACTACACTTAATTACACAAAATATTGACGAACGTAAAAATATTAAGAAGTTCTTTAGATATTGGGATTGCGCGTAATAAATGCATTGGACGTATATTGTAAATATGTATTTTTATACGTTATTATTTAATGACTAATTTGCAATTCCACTGAACAATGATTGATTTAAAAAGAAAGTATGCGAATTTTGTATTTTGTTCTTGTTTAAGGAGTGTTGGAAAGCTAAAATCTTATTTTTTTGACAATTTGAGATTATTACATTTTCAAATTGTATAGATTTTAACTTTTTTAAAAATACCTTACTTGAGCCTCTAGGGTATTTAGAAGCCCTTAAAACGTATTTTTAAATAATCGTTGAATTTGGGCCACGCCCATTTTAATGGCGAAAATTGTAAACAAATTACTTTGTTTTTGCTTAAAAGTGTAACGACTGATATAAACCAAAACATGTATCTTTTATTTTAAATTGAGCCTTTTATTTTTTAATTTCCTAGCCGATTAGAAGTCTCACTGTATACATTAAAATCAATTTATATCAAAATGTAAATTTTAAAGTGTGATGTACCTTTTCTGAGAAACTACTGTTCACAGGTATGTAAATTTTTTAGGAATTATTCATAATGATGTCTAATATATACTAAAATGAGCTTTTTGTAAAAAAAACTCAAAAATTTAATTTTTACAAATTTTTTAAGTAAAAAATGGGTTTAATTTCGCAATGTTTGATAAAATATTTTATAATTTATTAAAAAATTCAAAATTAGCAAAAATCTCATTTTAGTATAATGAGAGAGGTGTACTTTAATAGTATGAAAAATTTCAAGCATTTACATAAAATAGATTTTGAGAAAAGGTACATCGAAAACAGCCAATTTAACATTGTCAGTATAGAGAGAGAGAGAGAGGTTTCCAACTTCCCTTAAGCCACTAACAATATATTTTTAACCTAATTATTGCTAAATTGGGGATTTGTAAGTAAACATTATCGAGAAAACGAACAAAAAATTGTACATTTGCGGCAGACATTTAGTAAAAGTGTTATTATGTTTTTTAATAAGCTTCTGTCCAATTCAATATTTTTTCAAACTATTCTACTTTTAAGTTACTTTTTAATTCTGCTGTATTCTCTTTTCTATGACAGATGCAAAAGTCACTGACCAGTATAATCCTTGACGAGCCAGTGTATGATACAGAAACATATAGTAAATGGAAGAATAGGAAACTGTTGAACACTGAAGGTTTGTAATCATACATAAGAGGACCATGTGAACGAGCATTGTCTTGTTCACTTACAACTTCAAAAATGTGTTGCTGGAAGAATAGGGCAAAGGGATTTTATAACTACTGTAATAACAGCACCTACAGTTCAGGGTCTCCACAATTTCGAGAAGGGAAATCGTCCATGATATCCCTTTCCAGCCAAGATTATAGCACCATTATGACGCTGATTACGACTCTACCGGAACAGGCATTCAATTCTGTAGCTTATGGCAAGCACACGTCTCTCGTTATAGCCCTGATTGTAGGTGAACTCATCTAAGAAGAAGATTTGTTGTCAATCTGCATGTAATTAGCTGAGTTGGTGATCTTATCGTAACTAGAGGCATTGGCAATTCGATTACCAGTTGTAGTGAAGAAATAATTATCTTATACAATTCTATTTTGTGTATGATGTATATAATTGCTTAATTCTGAGAAAATTTCATAATATAGGTAAGACCATTTAAGGTATCCGACTACGTCCAGAACCGTGATTTTAAAAAAGCACATAAATGGATAATTTTAATGATATTTAGTGTCACTCAGATTAGAATACATGCATAAAATTGTTTTACGGACATTTTGACAGAAAAAATATTTAAGTATACCATTTTGGCAAAGAGTTAACATAGAATAATCTTTTTTCCAAATATTCTGCTTTTGTGAAAAATGCATCTATTATAATAATATTTTGACTGTATATATCTCATACCTCTCTACAGAGGCTCAACTAGAATTTTTCAAAAATTCACATTATTTTCAGAGTTACCACCAATTAAAATATCTATTCGCATTTTTTTCTTAAAATTGCTCCCCTCTGTTGTCGTGAAATATGAATAAACCCACTTCTAAGTTATATATTTAAAAAATTCTAGTTTAGCCTCTGAACAGTGATCTGAGCTATATACAGGCAAAATATTTTTCTAATAGAAGCATTTTTCACAAAAGGAAAACATTTGGAAAAAAGATTATTCTAAGTTAATTTTTTGCCAAAATATTGTATATAAATAATTTTTTGTCAAAATACCCTTAAAACAATTTTATGCATATATTCTGATCTAAGTAACACTAAATATCATGAAAATTATCCATTTATGCGCTTTTGAAAATCACGGTTCCGAACGCATTCGGATACCTTAAGGAAACACTTTTGCAGCATTTTATTTTCATATAAATGCATGAAAAGGGCAACGCGATGTAAGATGCAGATAAGGTAGTAAAAAAAGTTCTTTCACATGTTACCTATTATTATACGATGATAAATATGTCTATTAAAAATAAAAATGTGGTATTGTTCTAATCCCAAGAATTTTTTATTATTTAAATCTGATTTAATATGTAAATTATCTCCACGCATTAAAAAATTTTAGAATGTATGTATATATGTTACCGTTCAAGTGTATAATTCCGTTATTTCATATAGTAATTAGGCATTTTATGAAATAATTAGACAAGTCATAATTAAAGCCTATAATACATACACAATTTCATACTTTACCTAATTATTCTATAAAATAACTAATGATAGATCGTTAAAGAGTAAAAAAATAAATAATTTAAGAGTAGTTTCATAAATTAATTCATCATAATATGCTAAGATCTCTCAAAAAACACGTTCTATCCGTATTGCAGATGATTAATTGATAAATAATAAGTAAAAACAGATGATATAATTTATTATAGCTCATATTGCTAAAAATTCAGAGTGTTTTTTTCCAGGTATAGAAGTTTAAGTTGGCATTACTTTCCAAGATGGCGACCGATTTAACAGCTGTCGAGTGATTTATTCTCAGTTTGGTTTGGCAATTCATCATGAATAGACTCACGCCTGAACAAAGCTTTCAAATTGTGCAATTTTATTTCGAAAATAATGGTCTATTTTCATAAGCGAATTTTGTTTAGCGATGAAGCGCACTTCTGGTTGAATGCCTACGTCAACAAACAAAACTGCTGCATTTGGAGTGAAGCTAATCCACAAGTGTATGTCGAAACACCGTTACATCCAGAAAAACTGACTGTTTGGTGAGCTTTATGGGCGGGTGGAATCCTTCTTCAAAAACGATGAAGGCCACAACGTTACAGTCAATGGTGATGGGTATAGAGCCATGATTACTAACTTTTTCATTCCTGAATTGAACAATCATGATGTCCAGGAGCTGTGGTTCCAACAAGACGGCGCAACATGTCACACAGCTCGTGCCACAATCGATTTATTGAAAGACACGTTTGGTGACCACCTAATTTCACGTTTTGGACCTGTGAATTGGCCTCCAAGATCTTGTGATTTAACACCGCTACACTATTTTTTCTGGGGCTATGTAAAGTCATTGGTCTATGCGGATAAGCCACAAACGCTTGACCATTTGTAAAACAACATTCGCCATGTTATTGCCGATATACGGCCACAAATGTTTTAAAAGTCTTCGAAAATTGGACGTCCAGATTGGACTACATCCGAGCCAGCCTTGGCAGTCCTATGATAGAAATCATATTTAAAATGTAATGCCACAAGATTATCTTTCGAATAAAAAAATTCATGTCAATCGAATAATACATCGTTGTTTTATTGCAATTTAAAGTTCTATACCTCTAAAAAAAAACAACTTTTAGTTAATCTTATTAGGAAAAAAAGAAATATCGCAGAAACAGTTATATTTAAATATTATTAAAAAATCCATGCTGCAAAGAAAACTGTAGCTTCATAAAAACATTGTATAAACTTCTTCAAACAAAAATGTAAGATAATACTAATTTAAATTTTATGAAACACCTTCATTTTACTTTTCATTATTTATTAGAGCTAGGATTGCTGTGACGACACTTGGAATTGCGGTTCAAAACTGACTAAAAGCAGCTTTAACTTGTTCAAAGGACTTTCAAATGCCGTACTTCACGCTTTCCCGATCAAGTAATCGTTATTCTTTAGAATACCTAATTAAAGCATATAATTCAATAGTTTTATATACTTTTCCTTGTCTAGTTATGAAGTGAAATACTTAGTTATTCTATGAAATAATGAGTTTCACACTTTAGCGGTGACATATAGATTTCTGATGTAACTACTAGAAATGACATAAGAGAAAACTAGGGTTAATACTACTTGTAAAAGATGTATTCTTTATACCTCTCTCTCTCTCTCTCTCACTTCCTATTACTTTTACATTTTGAACGTAAAATTGGAGAGAAAAAAAGTGAAAAATGTAAACTATCTTTTTACTGGTCCATGCTCACGATTCTTCTTACATATATTACTAACTTCAATATCTATTTTTTTTATCAGTAACTGATCAAAAACCAGTTATATTTTGTTTTAATTTTACTAATTGTTGCATTTTACTGTATTAAAGTAATTATTCAGATGTTATAATAACTCCTGAGGCAGTTAATTTAATGGTTTCGAAACTTATGCTGTTATTAATGATATAGTTTCATGCAAACGTGATAGTTCTATATTACTCGTTTATACGTAAGAAGAAAGAATTGTTTTAAAAATAAAATAGCTTTATTTGGAATGTTTTAATGCTTTTTTAATATCGTGTTTAGGTTGTTAGGTCCATATAATATTTTGAAAAAAAAGCTGATAAATTATTACTAATATATACTAACATATATGATAATGAAATTACACCTATTAAAACATACAACTAAAGTATATAATATTTATTTATTTAAAGTTGTGAACTTGTAATGGCTCTTGGTATTTACGTATTATAACAACTTTTTGGCGACATTAAATGAAACGAATCATATTCTTGCTGGATTCAGCGTTTACGATACATGCGAAATTGGGGTTGCCAACTGAGCTAGTTATCTTGAACGTTGGCGAATGTTGTGTTAATAAGTAAGTACCAAGATTTTTTCAGTTTGTGTATTATTTACATGCATCATTGTATTTGAAATATTTCTTCTTCTAAAATTTCTACCAACTACTTTCATTATTTTCCCTTGAGTGTTTTATATAGATGTAACAAAATAAAAAAATTTTTTACTTAATAAAATGATTACACTTTCCAACAAAATAATGTAAGGAATATTGGAATTTTACTATTGTTTTTTAGCCTACATTATTACTAAGTAAATATTTTTATCTGCAGAACTAAATAAGCTATAATAAAATAGAATCTGAATGTGTTATTTAAAATATCTCTAAGTATATTGCAAAAACAATATTCTTTAAAAGCTTAATAAATACAGGGCGTTAAAACTTAAAATGTTCAAAATCTCTATAAAAAAATTTATTTTTTAACACTGTACCAATAATGTAACAATTTAAGCAAAATTTATCAGAGAATAATTTGTTGACTTAAAATGATATAAAGCGTGATGAAATATATTGCCACACGCATAATTTGCTACAAGTCCCGATAGCCGAGTTGGCAGAGCGTTGGACTGAACTTTCTCGGGTTCGAATCCCGGCCCCGGCAGATTTATCCAAAGACTGGAATTTTGTTTCCGTTTTTATTGTATTGTTTCTCTAGGTTCTAGATGAATCCAGATAATTCTTTAGAGTGCATACTGGTTATTTCTCGAATATTCCGAAGTGTATAAAAGCAGAGTTCATCGCCAGTTGGGCATGTTCTCAGTCCAGTGTTGTATCGAGCTCCCAGCGTTAGAATAAATCTAATTGTTTGTTTAATTGAACTGTGTACTTCTTTCGAACTCCGTGACAAGTTTGGTGGAGGCGCCGGGTATTTCTTTCCAAACGTTTATTTCTTTCTTGACGGTACTGCGAGACAGTGGTATGTCAACAACGAAGACGCCTTAGATTCCTGGGAAGCGTTTAAAAATGGACTAAGTGGACTTTTCGGTGACCGTCAAAAATATATCAGAAGGCAGAAGAACAACTAAAATGCCGAGCCCAGCGTTCAGGCGAGAGTACACAGTCCTACATACAAAGTGTATTAGGACTTTGCCAAGAGGTAAATCCTCTGATGAAAGAAGACGAAAAAGTGTCACACCTAATGAAAGGTGTTGCTGAGGATATTTATCAGGCCCTGTTGACGAGAAAAATCAACGACACAGCAAGTTTTATCAAATGGTGCAACTATATCGAAGATATGAAGCAGAAGAGAGTTGGTCGACCGAGATTTGCAAGGCTTCCAAACGTCGTACCGGTTGCATCCCTGACGGATGAGACTGATTTGGTCTCTCTTATTCGCACAATCGTACGAAAAGAAGTCCATCGACTAGTTAACCAGACGCAAGAATCTTTGGACTCCGATCCCCAATCATTAGAAGAGATCGTTCAAGACGAAGTTGAAAGGGTTTTGGCCCCAGTGTCAACAAAACCTAGAGAAAATAGACCACGACCAACATACGCCGCTGTAACCAGGAAATACAGAGCTCCTGTTCAGAAATTCCCACCTGAACCAAGAAAAACAGATGTGTGGAGAACGGCTGACAACAGACCTGTTTGTTTCCACTGCGGACGTCCTGGACATGTAATGCGCTACTGCCGAGAGAGAAAGGCTGTCTTTGACAACTCTCGAAACCGCCTACGGAACTTCGACGACGTTGGCACTGAAGAAGAAATACGCCGACCAACTCTTCTCGCTGTTTTACGCCAAGTCCCACGAGAGGCCGATCCCCAATACGTCGTTACAAATCCCCGTCGCCATATCGCCGATCCAGTCAGTCGCCAGGCCGTAGGAGCGAGGAAAACTAAAGAAAGCGACCTTCCAAGGAGGTGAGGCCGCGTGTACTGGAAATCCTCCGTCGACCGCCAAGATGACTGGTAACCAACTAGACGTAATAATAGATAAGAAGCCGATACGTGCTCTAGTAGATTCTGGGGCATCGTTTTCTGTCATATCCGATAAGTATCGCCGATTTTTAAAGAAAGTTCTGTTTGCTGATGCCAAGAGCGTTATGCTGAAAGTTGCGGATGGAAATTTTGTTCGGCCGATAGGGAAATGTGTTTTACGTGTCCGTATAAACAATCGAGAACTGCCTTTGAATTTATTGTTTTATCACATTGTAGCCATGACGTCATCCTAGGATGAGACTTTTAGAGGCGTCTCAAGCCGTTATAGACTGTGGACAAAATGAACTTGTTCTAGAAGACATCTGTCGAGACTCCACAGCGCCTGACGCCTGGAATTTGTATGCCACCAGAGACTATACACTTAAGCCACATTCTTTAACTAGAATAACAGTATCAGGATATCAAACCCGAGGAGACATAAATGTAGTTCTAGACGGCAGCAAACATTTGCTCTTCGAGAAAAATATTGCTACACCGTCCATGGTATCCACATATCGTAACGGAAAAGTGATGTCTGGGTTACCAACCTGCAGTTCCGAAACCAAATCATCCCTAGAGGAATGTGCATAGGCCAAGCTGAACCACTAAATGAAGGGCATCTATGTGTTATTTCCGACACATCGGGTTGCTTGGATGACCAGCAAGAAACTTCGGAGTCACAGATGAATTGTTCGTTAATGATGTCACCCGAGTTAAGTGACGAACAGAGAAACAAGCTATCCGAACTACTCGGAAATTTTCTGGGCTTTTCACGAAGACCGACAAGTTGACAGCTGCGAAGACGAATGTGAAACACAGGATTTTTACTGGTGATCATGCTCCAATCAACCAACGAGCCTACAGAGTCTCGCCGACTGAAAGACGCATCATTCATGAAGAGGTTCAGAAAATGCTTGATGAAGGTATCGTCCAACCCTCTGAAAGTCCTTGGTCATCACCCGTTGTGCTCGTAAGAAAAAAGACCGTAGTTGGCGTTTTTGCGTCGATTATCGCAAGCTGAATAGCGTCACGAAAAAGACGTTTATTCTCTGCCTCGTATTGACGATACGCTCGACTGTCTGAAAGGTGCCAAGTTCTTTTCTTCCATGGATCTCCGATCTGGTTATTGGCAAATAGAAATAGACGAAGCGGATCGTGAAAAGACGGCATTTATTACCCCGAAGGCTTATACGAGTTTAAAGTCATGCCATTTGGTCTCTGTAATGCACCTGCGACCTTCGAGAGAATGATGGACAATTTGCTACGCCATTTTAAATGGACTATGTGTCTTTGTTACCTAGATGACATAATAGTGTTCTCAGAAACTTTTGAAGACCATCTTATACGATTAAAACTTGTTCTAAAATGTCTTCAGGAAGCTGGTCTTAAATTAAATTCAAAGAAGTGTCTTTTTGCTGCCCAAGAAGTAAAGATTCTAGGCCATCTTGTATCTAGTAATGGCGTTCGTCCCGATCCCGACAAAATAAAAGCCGTAAGAAATTTTCCCACTCCAAAGAATATACATGGCATACGAAGTTTTCTTGGCCTTTGTTCATACTTTAGAAGATTTATTAAAGGTTTCTGTTATCTCGCCGAACCTTTGCAGTCGTTGCTGAAAAGTGGCGTGAAGTTTCATTGGGGTCCTGAAGAGGTGGAAGCATTTAACAGTCTTAAGAAAGCACTTACTTTGGATCCAGTATTGGGGATGTACGACGAAAGAGCTTCTACAGAAATCCATACTGATGCAAGCGGGTACGGTATCGGAGCTGTCCTAGTACAAATTCAGAATAATGTCGAGAAAGTTATAGCATACGCTTCTAGAACTCTGACAAAAGCCGAAAAGAATTATTCCACCACAGAAAGGGAATGTCTTGCCATCGTATGGGCTACCAACAAATTTCGGCCGTACATATTCGGAAAACACTTTACTGTTGTAACTGACCATCATTCCTTGTGCTGGCTCATGAATTTAAAGGATCCTTCAGGAAGGCTTGCCAGATGGGCCCTCTGACTTCAAGAGCATGATTTTGACGTAAAATATAAAACCGGTAAGAAGCATAGTGACGCCGACGCTCTTTCGAGAAATCCAGTGGAAGCGGAAACGGAAACACCAGACAAATTTTTAGCAGTCACGACGAGTATGAACCTTGCGATGGAACAGAAAAAGGATCAAGACCTTGCGAAATTAAAACTTTTGAGCAACTCATCCAAAAACGACGAATTCAGATTCATCGACGGTATCCTTTGCAGGAAGAATTTTGATCCAGATGGAAAGTTGTGGTTACCAGTCATTCCTAAACATCTACGAGCAGACATACTAAGGCACTTTCATGACGCCCCCACCGCAGGACACCTGGTTTCGCGAAAACGTATGACAGGATTCGCAAGAGATTTTACTGGCCGGAATGTACCGAAATGTCGTTCGGTATGTCATGCATTGTCGGGAGTGCCAAAGGAGAAAATCCGTTCCTCAACGACCACCTGGACGTTTAGTTCCCATCCCTCCAGCTATAGCTCCTTTCCATCGCATTGGAATTGATCTCCTTGGGAGATTTCCAAAGTCTGCTCATGGAAACAAATGGATAATAGTCTGCACGGATTACTCAACACGATATGCAATAACAAAAGCCTTGCCGACAGCCGAAGTCGACGAAATAGCGAAGTTCTTACTTGAAGAAATTGTCCTCAGGCATGGAGCTCCTCGAGTAATTATCACAGATCGTGGAGCCGTCTTTCGATCCAGACTTGTTTCCTCTCTCGTCGACTTGTGTAACATTGATCATCGTTTCACAACGGCGTATCATCCCCAAACAAATGGACTGACGGAGCGTTTCAATAAGACCTTGGCCGACATGTTGTCAATGTATGTGGATGTAGAGCAGAAAAATTGGGATGAAATTCTACCATTTGTAACCTTCGCTTATAATACCGCTAAACAAGAGACCACAGGTTTTACGCCGTTCTATTTACTTCATGGTCGTGAAGCGGAAACGACACTAGATACAATGCTACCATTCTGTCCTAACGATTTTGATGACAATAACATCACCAAGATAGCAGCCAGAGCCGAAGAATCACGACAGCTAGCCCGAGTGCAGACTCTGAGAGCTCAAGACAAAGATCGTCGACGTTACGATTCCAAACACCAAATGGTATCCTACGCTCCCGGAGATCTCGTATGGGTTTATACTCCAGTGAGAAAAGTCGGTCTCTCCGAAAAACTCTTAAGAAGGTATTTCGGACCGTATCAGGTGCTACGCCGTTTATCAGCCGTAACTTACGAAGTACAAGATTTTGATCCTGCTTCACGAAAAAGAAAACTAAGAGAAGTTGTCCATGTACTGCGTATGAAACCGTACCATGATCCCGCCGAGCAAATCGAAACCGAGGATATTCCTCCCAAAGAATCATACAAAGGACCCATCACTCGTTCCAGAATAAAGACCCTTGAACAAAATGACAGCGGGGCGCTGTCTTCTTTTTCGAGGGGAGCAATGCCACACGCATAATTTGCTACAAGTCCCGATAGCCGAGTTGGCAGAGCGTTGGACTGAACTTCCTCAGGTCTCGGGTTCGAATCCCGGCCCCGGCAGATTTATCCAAAGACTGGAATTTTGTTTCCGTTTTTATTGTATTGTTTCTCTAGGTTCTAGATGAATCCAGATCATTCTTTAGAGTGCATACTGGTTATTTCTCGAATATTCCGAAGTGTATAAAAGCAGAGTTCATCGCCAGTTGGGCATGTTCTCAGTCCAGTGTTGTATCGAGCTCCCAGCGTTATAATAAATCTAATTGTTTGTTTAATTGAACTGTGTACTTCTTTCGAACTCCGTGACAATATGTTTTAATTGCTTAAATGGAAAATAAAATATTTTAAGCGTGTACCAAGTCAAAGGATTTAATTTAATAATAAATTCCGCTTGCTTATTACTTTGCATACGAAGCCCAGAATTTCTAAATTAGAATGCTTAATAAATACTTCTAAGACAAACATCTGTTTTGTTTCAATCTATAAGAGTTTTACAAACTAAAAGCAATTTCCAAATCCATTAACATACCTAAAATATATTTCTGTTAAAGATAATACTATTTATGTCAGTAAGAAAACTAACTTTAAATACTGAGCATGTAGTTGCTAAAAGCATTTTGACTTTAAATACAAAGATACATAATTTTATTGACAAGTATTTGCACACTTAGAAAAGAAAATATTCCAATGACTTCCACACGGAAATACCTTAGGGTAATGTGAAGCTTTTAAATATTCTTTAATAAAATTTGAGGAATTTCATTAAAATTACTAATTTTACAATTAGTTTTCCATTTCCATTGTTTTGTCTTTAAGAATTTTAATGGAAATGAATGCAGAGAGAGAGAGAAGTACACAATGCATTTATTATCAATATATTTAGCCTGCGTTTATAATGAATAACATACATGTAAATAAACATACGATGTGCAATGTAGAATTTTATAGAATTTTCCATGAAATATTTGTTGTTATGCACTGAGTATACATTATTTAAGCACTTATTTACCATTAATTGGAGCACGAAGCCTGCAAGTGGGTAACTCAGATATTTCCGGTAGAAATTTGTGAAAGTCTTATGAATGACTTAAATCTAAATGGTATGATTGAAAATGCCATCATATTCCTGTTTTAATTGTAAAATACTGAACCACAAGCGTGTTTTGGGAATAATTTTAAAAAAATGGATGAAAATAGAAAAAAAAGATATGTTAGATATTACTCTGAAATCAGGAGTTTCGCCAACATTGGACAATAATTATCCTGAACCAGAATGGATTCGAAGTATACAGACGGCTCTACAATGAATGATGCTGCAGATGTAAGGGGATATTGTAAATCCTTTTCAGAGTATACACCAGATAGCGCACAGTTTTCAAATTTTGATGTGAAAGTACATCGATCTCTGTGATTGAGTCTAATTTGGAACCTGGAATTGCATCTTTTACAAAGGCTATCATTCTTTTTGATTCTACATTGGCTATTAGGGCAAGATCTCTTTAGTATTACTTTGTGTGGTCTCTTGTGACATAAATAAACTAAGATATTAGAGGCCGTGTGTAGCCTAGTGGTTAGAGTATCGGACTCGAGACTGGAAGGCCTAGGCTCGATGAATCCAAATACCCTCCGAGTACACACGTACGTACTCGTTAAATCAGTGGGTCCGAAAGTCTTGTGGGATGATTCACGAGTGCAGGGGACTGGAGGATATTTCCCTACCTTTCAGTTTCATGCCAAAATTGTGGAAGTGGAGATAGGCGGTGTCGCCATCTATCGTTCCTTTGGGGAATTTCACCAAGCTAATTCGTACTGTCACCTGTATGGTGCTAAAGGTCAACGACAGACGTTCTTCTAGCCCCTTGCCACGATGAATTTCGTGAGCCTCGTTCTGACTACGTCAGACAAGTTGCATTAGCCACAAAAACACAGCCACACACACAAGACATTAGAGAGCTAAATATGAACGGTAAAATTATGAAATTCCACTGAATGTTATACCATGTAGATATTAAAGGTAATAGAAAATGTCATTTATGGAAAGATTATTAATGAAAATGTTATTTATTGAACGAGCTCCCAGTTCTATGAATTCCCTAGATATTATACGAGGTATATTATATGCTGGCATACAACGAATAATTATCAATTTTCGTGGACTGGACTATGGGAAAATGTTAAGGAAGACCGTAATGGTCTTGTTGATCGCCTGAAAAGGCTGTGGCTAATTTCAGCTTAAAACAAGGCATGGCAACTGAACACGTTGGCATGGATTCTGACGAACAGGCTATGCCTTATTTGTAAAATAGATACTATGAATAAACAGCGCTTTCTCATTTACTCAACCTTGACCTTAAGTTACCACACAGAAGTGTCATTTTCTGGTTGAATTGGCTGCCCAGGAGTCCGTCCAAATTGGAGGACTGCTTTCCCCCAACTCCAGGGGTGTACAGATTTTTCCAGGGTGCGGCTACGTCTAATACTTTCAAGGTGTTGCAGTCCACTCAATGACTTAGGTGTGATGAGGTAAGAAAGAAGTCTACATTATTTATTATAACTAACTTATTTAAATACGGAATATTAACTTGCCTTCCTAACTAAAGTAAAATTTAAAAAAAAACTCATATTTTTAGAGCAGTGTTTAAAACAAAACGCAAGATACAAATTTACTAATAATAGCCGCGAATATAAAATATCAATGGCTACTGTCGGCTTATCTTAAATAATTCGGTAAAAAATTACATACTGAAAATCTTCAGCTAGTCACCCAAAAATGTCTTGACGGTCCCCCGCTCGATCCCGATCGACCTAATTCCCAACCCTGATCTGGGTTTTTAAGTTTCCGATTTATAGGATTTTAATTGTGTATTTTTTGTGTCTTTTCAATTTTTAATCTTGTCCTGGTTTAATTTTAAATTTTTAGTTTTTAGTTTTGATGCAGCATTGTTTTCTGGCGAGAGGTCTGATGTACAAGAATTTATTTTCGATTTTACATTAACCATTAATGGTATTTACCTTCGCCTAAAACATTAGAAATATTTTCAGAAAGTAGTAGATGTTCAGTATTTACATAATACATCCAAAGATAATACTACATGACAAGGCTTTACTTCAATAGCATTCAAAAATATAATATCATAACGTTAATTATAAGAAAAAATTAAAGTCATAAAACGTTTTTTTTTAATTAAAAAAAACTTATTTCATTTTTTTTATTTTCTTCAATTTGTATTCTCATATTTTCACTTAACATGTGAAAAATTCTAATAGTAAAATGATACAAACCGAAAAAACAAATTAAGAGAATTCTACCTATTATGTTCTAGCGCTACGTGCAAAATTTCACCATGATAAAACTACTCAAGGAAAAATGTTTTCGTATAATAAAGATAGATGAACTTTGTTGAACGCTTCCAGTACATTTAGCAACACTAATTAATCCGATCCAAACATATCATTCGCAAACGAAAGTAAGGTTATAAAAAATTCCTCTGGCATGCAGCCGGGAAAAAAAGATTCCAACGCTCCATGAATTAGTGACTACTGTGTACCCTCGAATAAAGATTAATTGTCGCTGATTGAGTGAAATATTCAAGATAAATGGGTAGATAAATATGCTTAAGAAAAGCGGGCATTTTTTATATTTTTTTGCTTACGGAAAATGCCTTTTTTATGCAGGAGATTGAATAAGGACAAACAAGAGAAGGAGACGTATATTCATCTCTAGTAATAAGATAAACAATTAAACATTTTGTTTAGTCTCGATAATTAATCATTTTAAGCGGTAATCATTTTCTACTATTCAGGTTGAATGTAAATAAATTTGTTTACCAGAAAATTTAATGTATTATGAATTTAGTATGCAACTATACTTTAATCTTGAGAACCTGAGTAATCAAATTTAACGTCAAAGAAAACTGCATTTTTAATGCTTTAGAAGATTTAAATTAATTAAACAAGCATTTTATTTGAAGTTAATAAAATGCAATTTGATAATTATCAAGTTTTTGTATTTTATTTTGATTTATTTTATTGTGTAATGTAAATTAGAGAGAGATAATTACGAAGGTATTTTTAAAAGTTGCGACGAAAAAAGTCTTCATTTTGAAGAAAGAAAATTCAAATGAATTTAAAAAAGTACTTTTTTTTTCCTAATGGGGCCGTCATTGGTACTAAGCCTTTGCAGACCTAGTGCGTTGCCCAGGAGCTGTTATCTTTTTTTAGCACGGCACCATATAGAGGATACCAACTGCCGCAAGTAGTTTTGACACCCAGTTCCCTCCCCATAGGGATACACCTGACATCTGAAGGCGCAAAATTGTACTTAGGATTTTAATTTTTCTGAGAGCCCCAGGCCAAACATGCACTCAAGGGATACTTTTCATGTCGTATAATCCTACAACATGGACACTGTCGATTATTTGCATCAGGAAAATCCACCAACTTAGGCCGGGGTCGAGCCCGCAACCTTAAGAGTAAAAGGCCAGCGACAATCCAACCACGCCACCCAGCCGGCATTTAAAAAGTGCAAAAAATAGTACACAAAACTATTCTTTCATTGTATAAAAGTAAAAGAAAGAATACCGTTATAGAATATTGATAATTTTAAAAATAAATAATAATAATATACTAGAATAAAATGAAGAATGTGATGTGCTTGTATGCGCGATGTAGCAAAAAACGTAAAAACCAGATGAGTGAAATTTGGCACTCTAAAACTACAAAAGATGATCAGTTGCCCCTCAAGGAATTTTTTTTGAAATTCTCCTTAAGTTTTTTAAAAAATTCAATTTTGAAATTATTTTCCATGGTAATATGACGTCACGCAAAGCAAATCTTTAAATGCGATGGAAGATTGTTCATGTAGCTCTTTGGTTGATTGTTGAATAATTTTATTACATTTATTTATCGATGTATTTTTTCATTTATTTGTTCTTTCTACGAGAGTTAAAATAGTTTTTTCTTGTATATATCATCATACAATTAATCTTCCAAAAGTTACATTTTAGCTTAAGCAACACATTTTGCGTTTAAAATGTACATCACATTTTATCTTTATGCAGTAATCCTAAATTAAATTAATTAATAGATATTTTTGATTGTTATTTTATCAAAATGTAACTGGTTTGTGTTCCGTTTTCTCTTTTGGCAATGTTGTTATTTATAGTATATTTCAACCAAAGTCTATTTTTCTGTTAAGATATTTTTTGGACATATATGTATGGTTAGAGCTAATTTTATTTCTTCCCCAGTTGAAGAAGTCTTAATATACATTATATATGATTTTATATTATAAAATGCTTTTTATGATCTCTCAGCTATGTTTTTCTTTTTTGTTTTTCAGATTAGTTGTACTTTTTAATAACGCTAAAGAATGTTATCACTGTTATTACTTTTTTGAAAAAAGTTTTTATTTATAATTTACCATCCCCATCAATATTTATCTTTTCTATGCGTTAATTTTCTCTCTTAGATTCACATATACGTATCTGTTAAATCATTCTTCCGTTTGAGGCACAATTGCAATTCATTGAAATTAATTTAAAAACTGGGCACTCATTCAAATATTATTTTAAATTTCTGAATACTTCATTTAACTCTCATCCATTAAGAAATGCTTTGTTTTTTAGACGAATTTAAAAGAATTTTACACATGAGAAAAACGGGTATTTCCGCTAGAACTCAAATATATTCAAATATTTTTCTGATTACTTTTATCTATCGTAATGGATATATATATTCCCATTACAAGTGAATATTTCAAATATAACAGATAACTCCTGTGTTACATATTTTCAGTATTTTAAAGCAATATAATAATGGGCTCAATTCATGACCGTTATATGATTTAAAAAAACAGGTACTCTTCATTTAATTCAAAACAGACACCAAATTAATTGTATTGATTGTTCTATTTGTAATACTTAAATAGAAACTGAATTATTTCATAATTGGGTAAAGATGGTTTATATATATATATATATATATATATATATATATATATATATATATATATATATATATATATATATATATATATATATATATATATATATATATATATATATATATATATATATATATACATATATATATACATATATATATATGCATATATATATAGATATATATATATACATATATATACATATATACATATATATATATATATTTTATATATATATATATATATATATATATATATATATATATATATATATATATATATATATATATATATATATACATATATATATATGCATATATATATAGATAGATATATATACATATATATACATATATACATATATATATATATTATATATATGTATATATATATATATATATATATATATATATATATATATATATATATATATATGTGTGTGTGTGTGTGTGCGTGTAATTAGAAAATATTTTTTTTAAATTAAAATATCTTATTTTATGCATATATTAATAAATAAAATTCATTTTGCAAGCACATGCACTTTTTAAGAGAAAGTTTCTGCAAAGTTCTCAACGACGAAGCGCGTTAACTGATTAGCTGGAAATACAAGATCGTATGATTATGGTGTCAAGCGAGTTTTTAAACCGATTGGCTTGAAAAACGGGGTTATCATTATCATGTGACTATAAAGTCACAGGAATTTGACTTATTGATTTGGCGACATAAAAAAAGTTATTTCAAAAGGCTTTTTCTGTACAACTGTAACTTTCTGGAATGAAATTGTACTCTTTCTTTTATTTAATCACGCGAAGTATAGTTCATTTGTTACCTTTAAGGCACTGAATAAATCCATTGCACGTTCAGTATTTGTAAGATGTTTACTTATTTTTTTCCCACAGACAATACTCAAACAGCACAAAAAAAACTTGCCGATTGTATTTTTTCTACATTTTATTTCTGTCTAAAATTTTAGAGCAAGAATTAAATCAGTGAATAAAATAAATAACAATTTTGCAAATGATTGTGAAAAAAATACAATTGATTTCTCATAAATTTCGATAAATTCTCAATTGCTATAATTCCCTAACCTTTTATATCAAAACTATTAGTATTTCGAATAATTTAAATCAGAATATAATCTAAAAGTTACCATACTTGCGTATGCCGTACACCAGTGGCACGCAGGAATTTTTCAAGGAAGTGGTGGGGGAAGACTGAAAGTCCACCATTTTCGCCTCATACACCGCCAAATATATTCTTTTGATTGTGTCGACAAAACACACACAAAAAATCAAAGTTTTGAATAAATAATAAGCATTAATTAATAAAATAAATTATTAAAAACAAATTCTTAATTAAATTTAACGTACTATTTGCACAGGATTATAATCAATCGAAAAAAGAAAACCAAGGTCTACGCGGGTGCCATTCCTGCCTACCCCTCTTTTGGGGGCATCACTGTCCTTCAAAGTTTTAATCATTTGGAATAAGTGATAATTTTTAGCAAATTCATATGTTCAAACACTATTGCATTAAAATATATGATATTATACGTAAGAAAAGTAATTTATACTCAATAAACTTTTCATGAAAGAATTCAAATATTTTCTTTACTTGACACACCATTACCAAAAAAATAATTGAAGTATGCATTAAGAAAATTTCTTAAATTACTGTTGTTATAAAAGGCTAAAAAATTCTCACAGTAAAGAATAGAAAGCTTTTAAAAATCATTGAAAATGGAATACATTCTAAACACAGAAGAACACACTATGAAAGGTTCAAAAAGACAAAGAAGGTTCCTTCCATTTGTTCGTTCGGATTCTAGAATAGAAAACTATGAGCCACTACATAAAAGGCGAGGAAGATATCGCACTAAATTAAACAGATGATGGACCAAATATTAATAATATATGCTATAATTTTTGGAACATTTTCGAAATTAAAGTAAGTAGATCAGTTTATATACGGATTCACTAATCTTGAAAATTAAACAGGGTTTAAATTTTATCTTTTTAATTGGAACTCTTAATTTTAAAACGAAAAAAAGACACAAATTCTTCAAAGTTAATTTCGAAATCATCTGTATTTCCGAATAGCTCTTAAAATTTAAGTTCATTCATAGGGATGTTTAGGCCATGTGTTTATTACTAGGTTGTTTTTTTTTCTCCAGGTGATAAAATGTTAGTTTACGATCGCTTGCCATGTATGTACCTCTGTTCCCGTTCACTTTCTACACAAAAAGAAATTGTACAGAAAATAAGATTAACACAGATATAGCGTACTCAACCTGCGGCCCACAGGGCCTTTTTAAGTGGCCAGATCATGGCCCATTGTTCTGAGAATTTCATTTATTTATAAACATTTGGTGGGAAATTTATTGTTAATAAATCAAATATATCAATTTTGCTCTTTGCTATCGATGTCATATGAGTGCGAAGTGATATTTTTTTTCTGATAAGTGATAATAGCGACAGTTTTATGAGTGGAAGTATTTTTTAACTGTCTTTCCTATCTCGTAAGCCAAAAATATTCAAAGAAAATAGAATGTTTCAAGATGATAGGGAATGACTATTTTGTAGTGAAAAACAAGCACGGATCAGGAATAGTTTGGTTTGTCACAAAAGTGTTGTATTTAAGAAATTCTAATAAACACAGGAATTGCTCCTTTAAGGAAGGACACTTTTCCTCGAAGGTCTCTTTCAAGGGATGATATCAATAGGTTTTTTTTTAATAATATTTATTACAGCAAAAAGTGTTTGTCAGTGGGGTAGTATAACAGCGGTCGCAAAGGTACCCAATGAAATTTGTCATATCGTTGGTAATTGTATGGAAACCCTTTACTGATGCAGGAATTGTGAAGGAGTTATTCTTAAATGCTTGCAATTTAGAAAAATTTAGTGACAAAAATTAAAAAAGTATTAAAAATAATAATTAAAAAGAAGCAAAATAGGAGTTTTAATATTTTGATCAATTTTCCTCAATTTAAAGTTTCTATGTTATCTTGGTGTTGAAGAATTTCTCCCCCTCCATTAATCCTCATGTTGCTGCCCACTTAAAATAGTCATCATATCTATGGGGCCCGCATGAAGTAACTAGCATATGTATGTGGGCCAGCAGAAATAAAGGTTGAGTACCCCTCTTCTGCAAGGTAAAAACTCATGAAAATAATCTGCTAGCTTCCAATAGGATTAAGAGAAATAAAGTTATCGTCGTTGATGTCCATCGTTTTACTTTACAGTAATTTAATTGAAAAATATTTCCCCCTTATAACAAAATATTTGAAAACAATTGTACTTTCCCCCTTTTTCAGCTTATACATGGGTTTCGAATTTCGGATGAATTTTTGAAGAAAAAAACACTTATACTCTTGGCTTATACACGGATTAGCTTGTATTCAGAAATACATGGTAATCTTTGGTGTATAACCTGTATTCCATAAAAGACATCTCTCAGTAAGTTGTTTGAAAAAAAATGAAATCTAGGTAAGAATTTTATGTTATTCTCGTGTGTTTTTATGCTGGGTTACATATAAAATACGAGTGGAAGAACAGAAACAGACAATACAAACGAAGAATATAGACACTTAATGGAAATGATGATCCTAGCATATAACAGAAGGGGTACGCTGCTTTTCTTTCGAGACGGGAATCCACTACAGGCAAAAGTCCGACTTCATTCCCGAAGAAGATACATTCATGCCTTATTCGGGATTCGAACCTGAACCCACTCGTTTACGAACTGATAATCATAACCACAATACTGGATGGGTGGCGTATGAATCTTATAAAAAGATGTATTGTGAAAAATGACAAATCAGGATTTTTTTATTGTTACATATATTTTAGGCCACTTCATGAGAATACATATGTCGACTTGCCTAGCTAGTTCCCCTTCAGAGTGCTTTATAATGCATTTCAAATTTGATTACAATTATTTAATTACTTTCCCGTATATAAGGAAAGAAATGAAACAGAACGATTTATCTTTAAAGAATTTCTTAATACAACATGCAATAATCTTGAATAAAAGATAAATATATGGTATAATATATTTTTATACTTTTTCTTATAAAATTAAAAAAATCTAATTTTGTGTTTCTGTTTTATTATAAAACCCTCAATATTTTACTTTGAATCATAACAGATAATTTTTACTAATGAGAAACATGGACTATACTTTCAAATTTAACAAGTAACATCTTTTGTTGTACAATTGTACAATTTTATTCTACATTTTTATTGTATTGCATATATAAATATATATATATTCCAATTTCTTACTTCTTTAGTCCTGAGGGTTCTAGTTATTCTTCACTTTCATTTTATTATACTATGTATATATATATATATATATATATATATATATATATATATATATATATATATATATATATATATATATATGTATAACTCTTTGATTTATTAAAATAGTAGCTTATTCTATTGATCATATTGTTCGTATAGTTACTGGAGTTGATTAAACTTTAATCAATAAACTTAATACCCATCCTTCATAACAATTTATATAATATGTAACACGTAATGCGCATCGTAACTAAAAACTATGCATACGAGAATATAAATAGAGAAACAAAAAATATCATACTTAATAATTATAGTAGTATAAAAAATTATACATAATGTTATGTATCACATATTTCAATTACTGAAAAATAGAAATTATGAAGTGTGATTATCTAATAACGATGCAAACACACAGAGTGAATTTTGTAAACATTTTACTCTGCTTTTTTTGCAAACATAAATTTGTTAATATTACATCTTAAGAAAGTAAATTTGTTTAATTCTGATTACTCAGAAGTTAAATATTATGCATTTGATACTATTAAATAAGATTGCGGGATGGGGGGTCTTTTTTCCTAATTTTCTTAACATCGGAATATTTTTCTATTTTTCTTATACACCGGATCTTTTACTTAGAACATCTCATCATTGGTTATAAACGAGGGTTTAAAAAATAATTTTATTCTGAAAATGTCCCTTTTATACAGAACCTATTAGATTTGTTTTCAGGAGGTTGAATTTTTATTTTCTTTTAAACGTTTGATTTAAATTATTTCTTTGTTGATCTCAACTTAAGTGCCGTTTGTAAAAAAATGCAACACCATCAAGGGATTATCAGTATTAAATGAAATTTAATGCACACACGACTTGTATTAGTACAAATCAATGACGAAATTTTTAAAGCAAAAAAAAAACAATATTAAATGTCCGAAATCAGTATTTGGTGTAGCCACCCCGCGCTGCAATAAGTGCTGTTGCACGGCATGGCATGGAGTCAAACAGATTTTGAATGTTTGCTTATGGAAGAGAATTCCATATCGCTTGTATAAGCAGCAAAATATTGCTTGTATAAGCAGCTTGTATAAACTCGGATCACGAACGAGACGCCGACCAACCAAATCCCACACGTGCTCAATAGGCGCCATATACGGCGAATAAGCAGGCGAAGGAAGAAGTTGCATTTGCTGGACTGAATAGAAGTCTCGAACAGTCTTTGCAACAAATGGGCGTGCATTATCTTGAAAGATAGCTCCAGGGATGCCTTAAAGGAAGGGAACGATTTCGGGCTGTTGCACTTCACGGTCATCCTATAATTGATACTTGCTGCAAAGTTCATTTAGTTCTGATGATTCCTTCATGGTGTTTCCTTTTTTGTAAACAGCAGTGTAGGAATAGAAGTAATCATGTTACATATTTTAAACAAAAAAAACACCATAAGTAAAAATCTTCTTATCTCCATCACATTTTGTTTACTGTTTATAATATAATCGAATATATCCCTATATATTCATAATTTATGGGTACATAATACATGTGTAACACATATTCATAAATTTAGTATATTTGAAAACTTATATTATGTAAAAACGTGCACTAGAGTAAGAGTTTCCGTTGAAATAGTCTTATATCTCTTTTGAAGTAAGATGTTTCTGTTTCAAGCTGAATTATGCAATACGTTGAATATGAAAGCACATCGTAAGAAACAGAGTAGTTGGAGGAGGGTTATAAAATAAGTATTTGTTATGATGGAGTACAATTTAAAACCAGCATAATAAGAATGCCATAGAAGTATAATCAACTCAAAGAAAATGGAGACATTTTTACATGGGGAATTATTGGTTGAATCAAGCCTAAGTACAATCGAATGGAAGTTTGCCAGGAACTAGAGATTGTACATATATTATATCTTAACTTCAAATGATTTAAAGAAAAATTAAATATAAGAAGAAGCTTAGATACAGGTTATCCTTGGATTTAAATATTTCAAGGTGACCGTATTAAAAGCTTCTTGTAGCATCTTTCTACAGAAACCTGCTGGGTACAGTAATAAATGATAGCTGTTTGTCTATATGTTTACCATTATTTCGAGGTACATTATACTATAGATATTTTGTTCAGTATGACCTACATGTTTCTAAATTTTCTAGATGTGTTCATCTTATAACAAATCCCTGCCGATGAAATTTGATTCTCCCTTCGTGTTTTGACTGGGATTTGGCTCATATAGTTCCCTATCGGTTAAAAGTATTTGGACATCAAGTAGTACGCACTCGGAGAATCATTAAGCAATATAATGTCGACCTATAATTTGCATCGAACAGGTTCATATAAAACTCAGAGTTCATATTTCTTACCACAGAAACTCAAGAACCAAGGTAAAGCCGCAGATTACACCATCATACTATGATGCAGACACCACCAAACATTGCAGTTGATACAAGGTAATCACCTAAGAAGGGATCCGCCAAACACAGGTAGTGTATATTTCTCTGGTAATAATAAGATATCCATTACAAACAAGAATGTGTACCATTATAACAGCAGTTATACAATCCTTTGGTTTGGATTACATTAATCGAGAATCTCAAAGAATTCTGTGTGTCCAATGACTCGACAGAATTAAATGATATCAATGCGTTCTTCTATTCAGGAGCTTAAAAGGATCAAGTTTTCTCTCATTGGATGGCAACAATCTTTCTCACGGAGAACTTATTACAGAAAAAAATATCTTCAATATATCTTGTAATAGTTGCATTCCTTTTTTGATTTGAAATGCAATTGAACATGTTATAGTAATGGGTTGCATTAGGGAGTAAATATTATATCACTAATGAAACCGCGATTAGATATACAAAGGATTTGGAGAATATTGCTTTACATTTACTCAATAATTCGATATCCTAACCAAACACCTGCTGGATAATTTTGTCGTCATCATACCCAGACGTTACAATAATTGTCTGACAGTACGTGACTTACATCTGGCCATTTAACTTTCGTAAAAACTATACAATGTTATTTATATGTATTCACCATTTGCTCGAGGGAGCCTTTCCCTCTTATTTGTTACTGTGGTAAACGTACAGTTTGTTTTGTTCTTTAATATTCTTGAATTAAGGATATTTTATGAGCACAACAATTTTGCTTTGCCTGATATTATTCTTAATTTATAAGGGTGAGTGTAATTCATCCAATAGGAAAGGAATCAGAAAGTATTTTCAAAATGCAGCAATATCTTATTTTTACTGAAATAGAAAAGTTTTTTGATAATTTTCTTTTGCTTCCAAAGAAATATTGTAAAAAAGTTACCCTTCAGAGATATATTAAGGTAATAATTCATAAAGATAGCTTTTCATGATTGAAACAAAACTTATTGCATGCTTTTGATTGTTCTTGATAAAAAAAAATACAGCAACTTTAAGAAACAGAGTTTGTAAGTTATCTTATTTGATTCATTGAAATAAAAGAATTATATATATATTTTCCTCTTACAACTTTATTGAAATTCTCTGGAAGATATTAGCTTTAGTAACACTTGGGAAAAAATAGAATTTAATTCTGGAGAGAAACATAAGGCTATAGAATTCTTAAATTATTTTATGCATTAAATTAGATGCCATTTTTAAAATACTATCAAAATAATATATACGATTTGGCGGCAGCAAAGTCGAATATTAACTCGTAATCAAAATAAAAATTAAATAAATATATTTAAAATTTAATAAATTTTATTTCTACAAAACTTCGGGCTTATATTTAGCATATTGCATATTAATATATATTATATGCAACGTGTAAAAGTTTGCTCTTAAAGTTTTATCATCATATTTGTTAAAATTATACCGTTTTATAACTTGCTTTAAATTTATATCCTTCGTACCGCGTCTAGTAATTTATTCGAATAAATACATATGTAATTCTAATACATATCTATACAAATGTGAAAATACTTTCACTTTAAAAACTAAACTATTGTTCTCATTTTGTAATACATTTTTACAATAATTTTCTAAACATCATATATTTGTTGCAAAATTAAAATTCTATTTTTAATTCAACGAATAATAAAGAAATTTTTTCAATGTAAAAATACTTAAAATTTGAACTGAATTTATATTTATTTAATAGTTTTTACAAAAATGATTTAATTAAATGTTTACTTGGATTTGCATACCGAAAATTTACTTACACTTTTATCTTAATTTAGTTTTAATGCAAAAAAAAAATCCTTTATATTTATAAAGAAATTCAAAATGCTAATGTATGATAAACCGTAGAAAATATAGTTTTCAATTATCTTTTTTACTCGATTTTTCTTTTTTACTCTTCTTTACTTCTTTTTTACTCAAGCTTTTAATAGATTCTTTGATCTGTTAAATTACAAATAATTTATTTACATAAATAATTTTTTAAACATTAAATAAGTATAAGTTTTTCGCAATTTTTATAAACTTATTTAATTGAAACATAAATGGTCGTTATCAATACATAATGAATTTTTTTTAGAATTTACAGTCTTTTATTAATTTATAGATAACTCTGTTTCTTTTTGCATATAGTATTACTTTAAATTTTAATTGAAAACATTTAATAAACTCCCTGCAATAGACATATGTATATTCATTTAAAAGGAATATCTGAAAAAGAACAAAACACCATTCAAGTTTATACAGTGCATTACTGAAGAAATTTGTTCTAAATACGTATTCCAAGAAAAAATAAAAGTATTAATGAAAAAAAGTGCAGCATTTTTAAATCATAAAGATTTAAGAAAAGCAACGAACGGTAAGAAATTTTACGATCACAATCACTCATTTTTTTGCATACAGATAATTCTGAAACCACAATATATACACTGAAGACCAAAAGTTAAGCATAAATCGTAAAATGCGAAACACATGGAGTAAATATTCGTAAAATTATTTAAAATTTCTTGCGGATATTAATTGGGTGAAGAAGAAACCTTTTTGGTTTGCGCAAAACTTTTCAGTCGACTACGTCCTGCGCGAAACACCGGCGCATGTCGGAACGCGGAGAAACCGATTCACGCAGTCTAGGCAATTCAGACAAGTTCCCTGCAACTGTTGTGCGAACAAACGCTGTTAACCATCAAACAAGGTAAATGATGGCACAAAAACACCAAATGGACATGTTCACGAAAGGAAGAATAGTTGGAATGCTGGAATCCTCACGATCACAAACCGAAGTGTCTCGAATTCTGAATGTGGACCAGTCTGTGATCTCAAGACTGTGGCAGAGGTTTCGAAGAACGGGAGATGTTACCCGACAAACAGCATCAGGTCGACCACACAAGAGTCACAACCCCTCACCAAAACCGATTTCTGGTAATAAGTGCGTGACGTCAGAGGGGCAGTACTGCCAGAGCACTGGGTTCAGCCCTCACAGTCGCCACAAGAATACAAATTTTGAGACAAACTGTTTGCAGGAGACTCAATTAATGCGGGCCTGTATGCCAGCAGACCAGAAGTTTGCATTCCCCTCACGTCTGCGCAAAAACGTGCTTGTTTGAACTGGAGTTTGAAACATCAACATTGGAGTGTGGGAGAGTGGGCCAATGTGATGTTCAATGACAAGTCCCGGTTTAGTCTGAGTAGTGATTCTCGGCGTGTAACAATAGGGAGAGAACGTGGAACACGTTTAGGAACCAAGAAACATAACGAAAAGACATAATTTTCCACCAAGGGGAGTAATGGTATGGGCAGGAATCATGATGGAGGCCGCACAGGCCTCCATTTCTTTGACACGGGGTCTGTGAGTGCTCAAAGATACATAGACGATGTTCTTGAGCCTTATGTTTGCTTGTTTCGAGGTGCTGTCAGTCCTGACTTCATATTCATGAATGATAATGCGCCATGTCACCGAGCGGTGCTGATTGATGACTTACTTGAAACGGAAAACATCCAGCGCTTGTAGTGGCCTGCGAACTCCCCTGATATAAATCCTATCGAACATGCATGGGATCTTCTCGGGAGACAAATTACAGCCCTTTCGCACCCACCAAGCTCCGTTACAGAATTGAAGAGAGCTCTCAAGAAGCTTAGAACCGTTTGAGCCCAAAACTCATTCCTCATCTCATAGCAAGTATGGTAAACCACTGTGCAGCGTGCCTGGCTGTCAGAGGTGACTACACACCTTATTAAACTACAACATCAGTATTTTATTTAATGTTTTCTTTCATTTTTTCTTTAAAGTGTGAAACCTTGCCATGCTCAGTTTTCTTTCAAACTGCTACTTTGGATAATAAAGTTAACTATTATCATTCTTTTGATTTGCTTCCTTGTTTTATAACCATTTTACACTCGCATATCACGTTTCCCGCCATTCTGATTTACAGTTCCTTCTTTATTCACTTAATTATCAATTATGCTTAACTTTTGGACACCAGTGTACAGTAAATGAAAAATATGTCCTTATTTGGTTTTTAATTTTGCTCTTAACCTTTTAAATTAAAATACTATCGCAAATATTTCCACTTAATCACGTAACGATTTTGTGAAAAAATTCGCATGAAAACATACTTTTCATGAAAGTATTATTTTTGTTATTTTAACAACTTAAAATGATAACATTTAAGCATCGTGCTTCTAAAAACATAAACATGCTACAATAACTATTAAAATAACATACGCATAAAAGAAAAACAGTTAAGGTTTACGCTTTCCAATAATTTTCATTCCAGATTAAATTTTTTAATTAAAACAAAGCAATGAATCAAAAACCGCGTTGAAGTGTTAACGTTTATTTTTTTATGGAATAATTCGCTTTCTTTTATGTACTTATCATTATATAAGCTTGAAAATGTTTGAAAAGGATCACATTTTTCCCATGAATAAGTTTCCAGCATTAAATATTTACTTATTTTACCAGGAAAAAAATACTTCATTGGATAAATCATATTTTGTATATAAAGAAGTTTCTCAAAAAGAATAAACTAAAAAGAAAAATATAGCTTTCCCTAAAGCAAAATTATTTTGCACAACTATCGGAAAACTGCCTTACTTTGAGGACTCTACAAGGAACTTTCGAAAATGCATAAGTTTTGTTTTAGAATATGTTTGAAAACTCATAGCATTAAGAGATGGATTACCATATTTCGTATGAATAAATGCATAGCGTATGTTTATATATATAATCCATAATAATATACACAAGGAGCTATAATCCTAAATATAACCAGTAAAGACAATTAGAAATATTATATATATATATATATATATATATATATATATATATATATATATATATATATATATATATGCAAGAATTCAATTTCATTGCCTCTTAAACAACATTTGAATTTCCCTTCAGTACTCTCACGTAAATATTTAATTATTAGTGCTACCCCCAAACGGGAATAACTGTAACTTTATCTCTTAAAAAATAACAGCTCTGCGGTTTTAAGCTTACAGAAGAATTGTCGTACGATATATTTCCACCAATCACAAGCTCTATCCATGGAAGAAGCTTGGATTTTTAACTTCCGGTTGCCGATTCATATAACAGCAAATTTACCGGCCGATATTTCTTTATAATGTTACTACACCTGTGTGTCCATCATTTTTGAAAATAATCCTTCGTATTAACTGTTTTGTATACATATATGTTCGTGGACTCGTGACCCGCATGTCATGCCTTTGAGCCTATTGCCCCTGCAAATCTAACTTGGAGAGATTCTGGTGCATGTTAAATCTGCTGAAGGTTAAATTTCTCCTGTTAGCAACGTATCTCGTGGTTTAGAATTACAAGACCCGTTGCCAATAGCCTTCTTATTAATTTATGGTTAGATGCTAATAAGCACTGATTCATTATAGCTCACAAAAACAAATGCAGTAACTTTTTTATTATAAAATGCAGTCTTTCGCTTGTTAAGAAAGCACAAACACTGCGCTTTACATCATTAATTATTATCATTAAACGATAGCTATTTTTATTCGCTAACATTGATAGAAGAATAATCGCAAATCTCTTTTGAAACTGTTTTAAATTTCCATATTAACATGCTGCTATTAATACCAAAGAAAATTTACAGTCCAATGTCTTAGGTATAGACAAACACGCCAATCCTAACGTGCTCAAGGAATAATACTGCTTTTAACTCCAATTATTTTAATACAATTCTTATCCCTTAAGGTATTTTGATTAGCAGCATAACATCACAAATAACACTATTTATTAAGTTGTTACATTAATAAATAACATATAACTGCTAACAGAACATATATTTGCTAATGAAAATTGAGTTTTATATTATTCATGAAGAAAGATTCGGAAAAGGTAACTTTTGCAAAGAGAGATTCAAATGAGCAAATTAATTTAATTTATTAAAATGAGTTGGAATTAAGATATCCTGATTGAAAAATTAAGCTAAGTTTCTAAATAAATGATAAATTTATAACTCTGTCGGATGAAATTCATCACCTGAGAAAGTAAATTCTGATATTAATATAGTAATATCAGAAACGAATGCAGATACGAACCAAACACACATGGTCAGTTATATGTTAGCTGCTGTTCTTAATGACCTGAGACCCTCATTAATAAAATAAATTACACATTCATCGCCTTTTCAATAAATGGTAATGCACACAGAAAAATATAAACGTGTTAAATGATTCAAGTCAGCACAACATTAATTAATCTGTAATTAAATATCTCATTATTTAAACAAAAATTTAGCTAATGTAGTGTAATTAAACATCTCTGAAAGTATTTAATGAAATGTAATTATAAATAGACTTAACTTAGAATATGTCAAATATCAACAATCTTAACCCTTTGTCTACCGACAGTACTTATAAGTTCTACTCACTTGAAAATTACATAGAATAATTATTTTTACGAATATTCTGACGATACTTAGCAGGAACATTCTTTGAAATCCGCTTTTCCAAGATATTTGACAGCACGGGTTCTATGATGAATACTTTTGCTGGAAAGACTAACAGTTTTAAAGCAGAAATTGCGTTTTCAGTGCATTTAGAAGATAGTCTTTTTTTGTACCGAAAAAATAGTTAATGCCAAAATTTAAGTGTCTTATTTTTTGTATGTTAATGAAGACCTTAGAAAACGATTTGACTGTTTATTTTAAGCGAACAGTGTATATAATTACTTTTACAGTTCAATACCTTAAATAATTAGTTAGCTCTAACGGAGATTAAATTTCCCAAAGTTGAATATTTGCTTATGTATATCCCTTAATTTTCAATGTAGTAATAAAAAATATTGCATGAAAAAAACTACAGTAAATCATAATGTGGTAGATAAAGGGTTTATGCGCAATATACATCGACATTTCATTTTATCAATGTCACTAACTGAAGATTGGTACACAATTTTCTTTACGTATCCCCACAAGAAGTCCAAGATTGATGTGTATAGAGATCTGAGATGGTGCGCACTTATTGGACTTCCTCTTTCTATCCATCGGCCCCAAATAACTTTCTTCTTATTTTCAAACTCCAGTCGATATTTCAATTTGATAAGCCCTGTTACGACTTGCGCTTGTCCTTCCTGTGAAGCCACATTGAAATGATAACATTTAAAAATGGTGGCGTTGAACCATCTAGTCTACATTTAATTAAAGAGGAACTTCAAGCATTCCTTTTTGGAAAATAAAAAACTATGTGAAAAAATCTGTGCTTTTTTTTTCCCTTTTTTTCAAATTAATATTTGAATGTGCAATCATACTTTTCGTACACCCGGTATTTTAATTTAAATATCACATTAAGATATCAAATACTAATACTTGTAACAGTTACAATAGAATTTAGCATATTTAATTATCTTTCATTATATGAATAAAATATTTACGTAAATCTTTACTCAGATAAGATAGTTCTTTTTAAGTAAATAGTCCTCTAAGCGTTTCTCATGCACCTGCACCATTCATGTGAAATAAAGATAAGAAAATACAGTTTTATGAAAAATCATTTACTTAATCGCAATGTTAGAACGTATTTAAATTAAAGTATTAATTATACGTGGGATACTTGTAACATATATCTTAAGGAGATAACGTGAATGGGGCACGTAATTTCATTTTATAGTTTTATTAATTTATTAATATAGAGAACTTACGCTAAATTACGACTTTTTTGCTTAGTACTTTGCCCTTTTCATACGCGATCTTAAAGTTGCTCTATTGCGATTGCACATTTGTAAAATATTTATATTTAAATGTGAATGCTTAATTTGTTTTTCAATTATATATTACGGTTAAGAGCTATTTATAATTCAAATATTTCTTTTTATAATTATTAATATAGGAAAAATGTTCATAACAACCTAGAACAAAATAATATGCATATTTAAAATTCAAATCATACACTATTCCTTTATTTGGGAAAAATAAATTCACTAGGTAAAAAAAATAACACAACTTGAATTCGACAGAAATAATTTTTTAATATTAAAACTAACGCTCTTTCGTTTAAACTTTTCGTTTCTATACGTTTCTATACTAACAATTTTTATTATTTATAATCCTTAATAAATTTTAATTATTATTTTTGTGTTAATACTGTTTATGAAAATTGCGATATAAATTTTAATAAACTATTCATATTATAGCAAAAAATAACTTTGTTGTAATATAATATATTGTAACAAAATAAAAATACTGTTTATATTTGCTGTTAAAGTCGCGAAATTAGCTCTTAAGAGAAGTGATTAAATATTTTGGCTTTTATGAATATATAAAGAAAAAATAAACAAATAGATTTGGTAGATAACGAAATGGTATCTTTAACCTTTTCGTTAACATGATTAAACGCAAATATAATAACAAAACATTTAATGAGAATATTAAATTAAAAGAAAAAATGCAAATAAAAAGTACTAAGAATGAAAAAAAAATTCTCATTGAAGCCTACAACGAGGAAATAAAAAGATAATAATGGTTACAATATTCGTCTAAAATTTATTTAAGTTTCACAATATTTAACAATAAACTTCTGAAATGTTTAGCAAAGGAAAATATTTCTTGAAATCCAAAATTGGAAATTGAAGTTAAACCTTAGTTTAAAATTTGAATGTGCAGAACTTTAAGAACGCATCTTATTTTATATAGGTTGAAATTTTTACTGACATAAAATAAAGATAATAATGCTTATAGTGTGAAATGTAGCATCGTACTTCAGTGAACTGATATAACACACTATTACACATTTCATTTAACGTTTGACTGACATATAATCATATATTGTGAATATACATATGCTAAATAATTGTTTATTTTCTAAATACTTATTTTCTGTACTTTTTACAAGTGCAATATTGATTCAGACTCTAAAAATTAAAAAACAGTATCACCTATAATTATTTTTACTTTTATTTAAAATTATTATAATTTAATTTAACATGTTGTAAGAATTATATATTTCATTCAAAAAGATATCGATGATCTTTCAATCAAACAAGTTTTCGAAGTAATGAAAATTTATAATTAAACATTTAATATAACAAAACAACAATAATAATAATAAACATAGGAAGCAAGGGACAAATTGTTAATCCTACAAAAAAGAAAGAGGCAAAATTGAAAACCAAGAACAACAAACCAATACCTTTATACATGCGTATTATATAAATAAATATATATATAGATATAGATATAAATATGTATAAATAATACACATATATAAAAGTCAATTGACCAAATATAGAACTTTTATTCTTTATGAAGCTGTCATCTTCTTAGGAAAATGAGGAAGGTATTAACTTGCTTTTTGTAAGATTCTAACCTTCCTCTGCAACAGAAAATGTATGCATAATAGGGTAAGAAAAAATTGAGAACAGACTTAAACCTAATACTTGTACGTATAATCAAACATTTATCCATTAAACACTTAAACTAAAATGGTAAATACTATATAAATGGAATTGAATGGTCAAAAGGGTACTCTTAGGAGGAAACATGAATTCCAAAACTTCCTAACATCATATACACAGGGGTGATCAAAAAATGTATACACACTTTGATGAAACAAAACAACATATATATTATCATAAGTATTATAGTGAATAAAAATTACGAAGTTGCAATAAGTGTTCACACTGTAATCCACCTGCCTCCAAACACTTTTGAGACCGTCACTGTACATTGTTGGTGACATATCTCAAGAGGAATTGAGTGACTAGCCGTTTCGATTTTATAGCGCAGCTTTTTCAAGTGAGCGCGTTTTTTTGCTGTACACCACATACAACCCCGTAAGTAAAGAGTTGACGCAACCCCATGAGTAAAGAATTGACGCAACCTCGTGAGTAAAGGGGACCATATCACGTTAGAAACAAAATTTGCACCACATCCATCTTGCACGAGGTACCATTTACAAAACTGAGTTATTCTGTCTAATTCGTTCTTCATAGTGTGTAACAACTATGGTATGTAAAAAGGGGCGTACCGTATCAATGATACGGAGACTGCACGAAGTACCATTTACAAAACTGAATTCTTCTCTCTGGGTCGTTCTCATTCATAGTGTGTAACAACTGTGGTATGTGAACAGGGGAGTAGCTAACGCCGTATCAGCTGTATCAATAATACGGTGCTCCCAAGATACAGGGGCCCCAGCACGTGAAACTACTGTTCACTAACAAGGCTTCCATATCTAAAAAAGGGTTCTGAAAGAATTTTAATACGGGGCCCCCTCAGAGCTAGTTACTCCAGTGTATGTAAACTGGCCATTTTGCTCTTTTCAAAATAAGACCTATGATAGCTCTACTCATGCCTGTTTTACGTGCACATTATGAATTCGATTTTTGTGGTGACCGTGTGAATGAATCTGACAAATCAACAGAAGGCGTTCCTTCATTATTCCATCAGTTACAAACTTATTGAAAAAAAATCAAGCATATAATTGCCTTCAATGCCATTGTGCTTCAGTGATATTCTCGGACTTCCAGTACCATTTCAAAATAATTTTTCATAGCTCGAAAGTCGGCCGTACTTGGGCCTTGGTGTCACTTTCCCAAATAGAACACTAGCGCCATCTGTCACTGAACTATTGTTGAACGTGTGAAAAAATAACGACAACTGTTATAATTAATTCTTACAATTTGATCCTATTGCCAACGCTAACTCAAACTTATGGAATAAACACACTACGCAGTCTTAAAGTATATATACATTTTTTTGGTCACCCCTGTGAGTATGATTTTGATAATAAAATGAGAAAAAATTCGTAATAAACTAAAAAAATACAATAATAAATTTAATGTCCAAGTTAAAATCCATTGTTTGCTTAAAAATATTCTTAAAATTATCTAAAGAGAAACTCGAGGAAATTGAATTTTCAAAAGACGGAATTAATTAGCGTTGAATAAATTTGAATTTATTATTAAATTTCACTTGTAAACAAACTAAATTTAATACACCCGAACAAAATTAAATATTTGATGATTTATTGGTAGAACAATTATTTATTCCGGGATTAAAATATCAAAGCAAGAGCCAATTTAATTTGATTATTATAATTCATAAAGGTAAATACGAAATTACTCTCCTTATTAATACACAGCAAAGAATGTGTACGTAAAATACACCCAGCACATTACATAAACAGTTCCATCCTATGCGAATAGCCTAACAAGTATTCATTTATTCCCTTACATATTAATCTTGCTCCTCGTCTTCTGTGGTACACCAGTGCAATGATTTTTATGCAAGGTGGAGTCTCTGTATTTCAACATTTGTTTAGCTAACTACGTTAGTAATACGTAGCTAAAAGGATTAACTGTTGCAGCTCTCTTAAACGTGACCTGAATGCATAGTGGATTTGAAACCATTTGATTGCAAGACACAGCTATATTTTCTGGGGAAGCTCTGTCCGTGGTAACAACTGTGTCATCTCAGCAAACATTAGCAGAATTAAGCGATGTGTTCGCAAATGATAAAATTGATCATAAAATATGTTAGGTAGCGTCCATTTATACGGCTTAAGAATTTTAAACAAGGGAATATTAAAGAGTTTCACTATGTGTAAGATTTAACACTAGCTGTTTTAATAAGTTGTGTTGTTTTACATTATTCACTTTTACGAATAGTTTATATACGCAAGTAGTATATTATTTTTGCTACATGTAAAATGTTTGTATTCAAGAGCAGATTCAATTTTTTTTTAAAAAAAAATATTGTTATTTACATCATTACGTTGAACGTTTATCTTAAATTCTGTCTTCCGTTTTCAAGTCAGTTTCTCAAAGGAGTTCTGTACAATTACCCTCTATCGCCAAGAATTTTAAATTTTATTTTTCGATGCGAATAAGATTTTTATACTATTCATATATATCAATGCACAAGTTACGTTCAAGCACTATTTATAATAATATAAAAATAAAGGCAAGAATGTAATATATTTTGTGTTAAAATAAAAACTTTCCCTGTTTATCGAATTATGATATGAAACCAATGTCATTGAAATCAAAATAATAGCTTTACTTTACACTTTTTTTATATTAAGATAAATATTTATGTTCAAAACTTGCTGTTACACTGAGTGCTTTATACAACTGGGTTAAATTTTTTTCGATATTTATCTTTACATAAAAAAGTCTTCGAATAAAGAAACTTCAGAAAGTATTTTTCAAGTAAATCTCTAATACATATTTTTTTTGTATTGATTATTTTTAAACATAGACGTATTCCTACATTATTATAAATTCATATAGAAAGTAAAAAACAAGTTTAATGTTGAAATGTGAAATGCATTTAGATATGGAAACTACATAAGACTGTCAAGAACGCTTATTAAGGACAATAGCCACATACTTGTCATTTTAAATCATTTTTAATAAAGATATAATATTTAAAAGATAATACTTTCTCAAATTGTATATATATTATATATATATATATATATATATATATATATGTGTGTGTGTGTATACCATATTATCACAGGGTGTATTACGTGCACAGACTCTTTTTTACGAAGAATTCCGAAATATTAGTATACAGTGCTCTTATGTTTTAAAGTCATTTGTTAGAGATACTATCCCAGACCTCTCACAAAATAGTTTTCTTCTAGAACTACAACTCTTTTGATTCATAAGGCAATTATTTTCTTTTAAATAAACAGTATTTTTGGTACATGTAGAAGTAAAATATACTCATCTATTGTGTTATTTTTTAAAGCTATCGATTTCATTACGCGGCATATAAAGCGAACCCTTAAGCTTCGATCTTATTTTATATGTTACTAGTCCTCGTTATACGCCAGATTTTATGGTATATATATATATATATATATATATATATATATATATATATATATATATATATATATATATATATATAATTAGGAAAATGATAATTAAAAAAGAGTCAATAATTTTACCAAAAGCTGTTTTCCTTTTCACGCATTTTACAGAACTTTCACAGTCATGTAATAATTTTGAATGTATTCTATAATTAGTTCAGATTTTATTTTTTCTTAATAAAGGAAAAAGATAAAGTAGTTCATCACAATTAAACCATTTATTAGTTTAGAGACTTTACCTAAATTATGTACCGTCTCAAGTATAGCGCATTAAACCCAAACCAGGTAAATATCTGTATTGTGATACATGTACATGCATTTTTCGTTCATAATTTTCCGAAGTTTTTAGGAGTAAAAATATTTCAAGATTTTTACATGACTTTTTTTTAACCAGAAATAAAAACTAAATTGATGAAGTAGTAAATCGGCTTGGTTAGTTCAGCTAAGGAATGGAAATTGTGGTATACGCCCTGCGTATATTTATATCTATCTATATATATATATATATATATAATAATATATATATACCATGCCAACGATCGAAAATTCAACATCATAACCGTACACCATTGAACAAGCTCATGCACGATAGAAAAGTTTGCGCATGTGCACACAGATTTTTGTGGGACATTTACCTCTTCTCGTATAAATATTTTTGTTGAACATAATAGATCAACTTTTTCGATAACCGGAAACTTTAACCACGTAAACCAAACATCAAATACAATTTATCGAGTTC